>JAGFNQ010002388.1:255073-562534 GCA_024364735.1 Boesenbergia rotunda | reverse complement strand
GTAGATTGCCATGTCGACAAACGCAAATACTCTCTCCCTGCGATCTGTCCTTGAGAAGGACAAGCTCAACGGAGCAAACTTCCTGGACTGGTACAGGAACTTGAGAATAGTTCTCAAGCAAGAACGTAAACTGTACGTTCTGGAGCAGCCTATTCCCGAGGCACCTCCTGCCAGTGCCACGCGAGCTGACCGTGATGCTCACAAGAAGCATCAAGTTGACGCATTGGATGTGTCATGCCTTATGCTCGCAACCATGAACTCTGAGCTTCAGAAGCAACATGAGTTAATGGATGCTTTCGATATGGTTGAGCATCTGCGTCAACTGTATCAAGGACAAGCAAGGCACGAGAGATTTGAGATCTCTAAGGCACTGTTTCAGTGCAAGATGCAAGAAGGGACTCCCGTAGGTCCCTATGTACTCAAGATGATTGGGTACATAGAGAATCTGCAGAGATTGGGATTCCCACTGGGCCAAGAGCTGGCCACAGACTTGATCTTGCAGTCCCTTCCCGAAAGTTATAGTCAATTTGTCATGAACTGGAACATGAACGAAATTGACAAGCCCCTGCCTGAGATGCTCAGCATGTTGAGAACTGCTGAGCTCAATCTTAAGAAGGCCAAGCCCATTTTGATGGTGCAGAAGGACAAAGGTAAGGGCAAGCCCAAAGGCAAGGGAAAGTCTCAAGCCAAGGGCAAGGGCAAGGGCAAAGCACTGAAACCCAAAGGAGGGGTTGCCAAGGATGCTACCTGCTTCCACTGCGGTGAGACCGGACACTGGAAGCGGAACTGCAAGAAATATATGGAAGATCTCCAGAAGAAGAGAAGTCAGACTTCTACTTCAGGTATTCATGTTATAGAAGTCAATTTGTCTATTTCTACATCATGGGTATTAGATACCGGATGTGCTTCTCACATTTGTACTAATGTGCAGGCGCTGAGAAATAGCAGGACATTGACAAAGGGCGAGGTGGACTTACGAGTTGGCAATGGAGCAAGAGTTGCTGCTGTTGCTACAGGAGTTTATATGCTATCTCTGCCCTCTGGGCTTGTACTAGAGTTAGATGATTGTTATTATGTGCCTGCTCTGACTAAGAACATAGTTTCTGTTTCTTGTTTAGACAAGAAAGGATTTTCGTTTATAATAAAGAACAAATGTTGTTCAGTTTATTTAAATGAAATGTTCTATTGTAGTGCACCTCTGATGAACGGACTCTATCTTCTAGACTTAGAAAACCCTATCTATAACATAAATACCAAAAGGCTCAAGTCTAATGACTTGAACCAAACCTATATCTGGCACTGTCGCTTAGGCCATATAAATGAGAGTCGCCTATCCCAGCTCCATAGAGATGGTTTGCTAGACTCATTTGATTTTGAATCATTTGAGACATGCGAGTCTTGCCTTCTTGGCAAGATGACCAAGACTCCATTCAGTGGACACAGCGAAAGAGCAACCGATTTGTTAGGTCTTATACATAGCGATGTATGTGGCCCTTTCAATGTTGCTGCCAGAGGTGGTTATAGGTACTTCATTACATTTACTGATGATTTCAGTAGATATGGTTATGTGTACTTGATGACACATAAGTCAGAATCCTTTGAAAAGTTCAAAGAATTCAAGAATGAAGTACAAAACCAGCTTGGCAAGAGTATTAAAATACTTCGATCAGATCGAGGTGGAGAATACCTCAGCCATGAGTTCCGTGACTATCTAGCTGAGTGTGGGATTCTGTCCCAACTCACTCCTCCTGGAACACCACAATGGAATGGTGTATCCGAAAGGAGGAATCGTACCCTATTAGATATGGTGCGATCCATGATGAGTCACACAGATCTTCCTATATCCTTTTGGGGATATGCTCTGGACACGGCAGCCTTCACTCTTAACCGTGTTCCATCAAAGGCTGTAGTAAAGACACCATATCAGATATGGACTGGGAAGAATCCCCAGATGTCTTTTATGAGGATTTGGGGTTGTGAGGCTTACGTTCGACGTCAAGTCTCAGACAAACTGGGACCCAAATCTGATAAGTGCTATTTTGTAGGATATCCCAAGGAAACGAAGGGATATTACTTCTACATTCCCAGTCAGCACAAAGTGTTTGTGGCGAAGACTGGGGTTTTTCTAGAAAGGGACTTTGTTTCTAGAAAAACTAGTGGGAGTACGTTCGATCTTGAAGAACTTCAAGATATGGACCAAAGCACTGAGGCCTTGATGGAGGTTGAACAGGAACCACAAAGTGTTGTGGATCATGAGGTTGTTACACAAGGAGTTATGCAACAACATCCTGTTCAAGTAGACCTACCTCTTCGCAGGTCTGGTAGGGTACGTCATCAGCCTGAGAGATATTCATTTCTCTTGTCTGATGACAATGACGTTGTGCTCATTGAGAATGAGCCTACAACCTATCAGGAAGCTGTGATGAGCCCAGACTCTGAGAAATGGCTTGAGGCCATGAGATCCGAAATGGATTCCATGTACACCAACCAAGTTTGGACCTTGGTTGATCCACCTGAAGGGGTAAAACCCATTGGGTGTAAGTGGGTCTTTAAGAGAAAGACTGACATGGGAGGACTTACGCATACCTATAAGGGTAGACTGGTAGCAAAGGGTTTCAAACAAATTCATGGTATTGACTATGATGAAACCTTTTCTCCAGTAGCGATGTTCAAATCCATTCGGATCATGCTTGCTATTGCAGCATACCACGATTATGAGATCTGGCAGATGGATGTCAAAACCGCGTTCCTGAATGGGAACCTACTCGAGGATGTGTACATGACACAACCTGAGGGTTTTGTAGATCCAAAGCATACTGGTAGAGTATGCAAGCTGCAAAGGTCCATTTATGGACTAAAGCAAGCTTCTCGGAGCTGGAATCTTCGATTCGATGATGCAATCAAACAGTTTGGTTTCATCAAGAATGAAGATGAACCCTGTGTCTACAAGAGGGTTGAAGGAAACATAGTAGTTTTCCTCATATTGTATGTGGATGACATACTACTCATTGGGAATGATATTCCTATGCTTCAGTCTGTGAAGACTTGGCTGGGGAATTGTTTCTCAATGAAGGACTTAGGTGAAGCAGCCTGTATTTTAGGCATCAAGATCTATAGAGATAGATCTAAGCGATTGCTTGGCCTAAGTCAGAGTACATACATTGACAAGGTCTTACTTCGGTTTGCCATGCAGAATTCCAAGAAAGGATTTCTGCCTATGTCACATGGTATGAGTCTTTCGAAGACTCAAAGTCCCTCTTCTAGAGAGGAGAGAGACCGCATGGATCAGATCCCTTATGCCTCGGCCATAGGATCTATCATGTACGCCATGCTATGTACTCGTCCTGATGTCTCGTATGCTTTAAGTATGACGAGCAGATACCAGTCAGATCCAGGTGAGCGTCACTGGATAGCGGTCAAGAATATTCTTAAGTACTTGAGAAGGACTAAAGAATATTTCTTGATATATGGGGGCGATGAGGAGCTAACTGTAAAGGGTTACAGTGATGCCAGCTTCCAAACCGACCAGGATGATTATCGGTCGCAGTCAGGGTTCGTGTTTTGTCTGAATGGCGGCGCTGTGAGCTGGAAGAGTTCGAAGCAGGACACAGTTGCTGATTCTACAACAGAGGCTGAGTATATTGCTGCATCAGAGGCAGCAAAGGAGGCAGTTTGGATCCGCAAGTTCGTTGCAGAGCTTGGGGTGGTTCCTAGCATTGCAGATCCCATAGAGCTCTATTGTGACAATAATGGAGCTATTGCGCAGGCTAAGGAACCTCGCTCACACCAGCGGACCAAACATATACTACGGCGCTTCCATCTCATTCGAGAGATCATCGATAGAGGAGATGTGAAGATATGCAGAGTACCCACAGAGGCGAATGTCGCAGATCCCCTGACCAAGGCTTTGGCACAGACAAAGCATGATGGTCACACTAGATCATTGGGTATTAGATACTACAGTGATTGGCACTAGTGCTAGTGGGAGATTGTTGGTGAGAGCCCTAGAGCCGATCATGTAATGATTGTATGGACTAATTTGTATCATATTCCTATGTATAAATAAAGGCATGTTTTATGGTTATTATACTTACGTGTATTTGTGCCAATTAGCTAAGTATAATAATGTCCTTGAGTAGAAGGTTCTTATCTATATCAATCGATTGGTTGAATCGATAGTGAGATGATATGGAGAACACTACTCTAAATTATTCCTAGTCGAGTATTAACATTCAGGGACAATGTTAATACGTAGAGACTAGCATGTAGGTCAACATGATGACTTGATCTCATAAGTCATGGATATAGAGATATCAAGTTGACACATGGGTATGCATTAGAGAATGTATATTGAATGACCCGCCATGAGAAAGTATCATGGATCGTTATATGAGTGTCATATACTTTCTCATGTGGCTATTAGTATGACTATTAGTCCTTGGACCTGAAGTCCCATGGATTCCTACATAAGGAGTTGCGTACTTTGGCTTCGTCAAACGTCACCCGTAAATGGGTGGACTATAAAGGCGATTACTGGGTATGTAACAAATTATGGAGAGGGATGTGAGTGATGTAGATGGGATCTATCCCTCCTATATGACGGGAGCGATATCGTATTCTTGATAGAGTGAGACCACAAAGTGCATGGCCATGCCCAAGTGAGTCAATATGAGATATTGAGCTCACTTGATTAGTGTGAGTCTACTTGGAGTTCAAGATATAGATTGACTCGAGGATGACACGGTCTATGCCTCAATTGAGTCAATCTAGATATCAAGGATAGAGGGACATTATCATATATTGTGAGAGTCACAATTATTAGTCACAAGGTGATGTTGGATCTCAACATTCTTGTAACTTGGGTAGCAATGATGTGTTGCTAGATACCGCTCATTGCTTATGTTTCTAAGAGGTTAGAAGCATTGCCAACGTTACAAGAACCTATAGGGTCACACGCAAAGAACAAATAGATGGAGAAAAATTGAAGTCAAGTTTGACTTGGCTAAATATGGAAAGTCCATAAAAGGCAAGTTTGACTTGACCTAAATCCAAATCAAGTTTGACTTGACTTGGTTCCACTTCAAGTTAGACTTGACATGGGAGAAGAAGTGAAGTCAAGTTTGACTTGGCTAAATATGGAAAGTCCATAAAAGGCAAGTTTGACTTGACCTAAATCCAAATCAAGTTTGACTTGACTTGGTTCCACTTCAAGTTAGACTTGACATGGGAGAAGAAATGGAGTCAAGTTTGACTTGACTATTTATGGAAAGTCCATAAAAGGCAAGTTTGACTTGACCAAAACCCACCTCACCTTTGTTTGACCAAGTGATGACTTGGTTTTCCCCCCATTTGAATTTCGAATTCAAATTGAAAGGGGATATGGAAGGCCACCTAATGGCACTTAATAGCCATTATGGCCGGCCACCTAATGGCCATTAATGGCCATTAAGTGGCCGGCCACCATGTGGGAACAAAACCTATGTTTTGTTTCATTTTGGGTGTGGGGCTTTTCTTCTTCTCTCTTGATTTTTGGTGGGAGTGCTTCTTCGACCTCTCCTCTTGGCCGAAACCTATAGGGTGCTAGCACACCTAAGGTTTTGATCCATCTTCATTTGTTCGCGTGGATACGTATAGAGGAGTGTCTGCTTTGATACTCTACGAGATCCGGCGGCCTTTTGGACAAGCGGGAAAGCGAAGGGCTACGCGTCAAGGGTAATGATTCTTATCATGTAGATCTAATGTAGATTAAACTCGTACTTGTAATTTATTTTATGTTCGCACGGATCCGTGGCCGAACTTCTGGGGTTTCCGCAACGCAAAAAGCGGTTTTTGCGGCCTAGAATTTCCAACAATTTAGTATATTCCGCTTGTGCATTAACGATTATAGGAAGAACGAATCGAAAGAAGCTATTCACCCCCCCCCCTCTAGCTTGTCGGTCACGATCTAACATTCAGAACAACTACCCATAAGCGATCGAGCGGAGTAATACTGGGCAAATACACACACCCTCTGGTAACAACTAATCCTTAAGTCATTGTGTGTACATTTGTTGATGTGACTGGCGATAGGCTCAGACAACAAGGAAGTCGATGATCGTCAGCATGCAACAATGCAAGGATGGTGTATGACACTAAAACATGCAACACCCACCAAATCCTCATATATACCTCAATGTGATATTCACAGGTCTAAATTATATATCATGACTTAATGATCATACAACTAGGTATACATGTAAGGTATATCTAAGAATCAATCAATGTCAGATATAATGTCACATACCACTACTCCTATGCACACATGCACATGTTTGTAAAATACAAAGTAAGAGTGTTAAGCAACGAGACTGTATAGACACAAGTTTGAATTATCTCAAAGGTCAAGCAACAAATATCAGGTAGGAAATAATAGCAGTAGATTTAAGGTAATATTACCTACTCCAATCAATAAACAATCATGCATAAGGTAAAACAGTTCTAAAGAGACAAATAAGAAGTACCCGCCAAGTCGTCATTTATATTGAGATATGATATGTATAGGTCTGAATCATATATCATGATCTACAATAACCTACTGGGTATACATGCAAAGTATAATTAATGATCGATCAATGCCAAATATGAGGGGGCATATCACTCATAGATCGCTTGTGTTTGCTAGACGGGATGAATAGCGTTTCTTCGAAGCTTTCTTCCTACACGGTTAGTTGCGCAAGCGGAATATATAGTAAAAACAATAAAACAAAAACTAACCAATGCTAACACGGAAGATTTACTTGGTATCCACCCCGGACGGGTGACTAATCCAAGAATCCGTCGGTGGATAACACCTCGAATAACCTCCGGCTAGCCTTCGTCGCTCCTTGTGGGTGGAGAAACCTCACCACAACACTTTGAGAAGACCTGAGCACAAAGACTACTATCTTGCCTTTAACCAAGACAAGATTCGTCAAGAAACTCAGCCACCACGAAGTCCTCGTTAAATAGGACTCGGGCTGAAACCCTCGCCACCAGTCGACTGCTCCCAGGGCAGTCGACTGGTGCCACTGAAATTCGACCATTGCACCCCAACGTTCGAATTCTCAGCCAACTCACCAGCCACCTACCAGTCAACTGATCCCAGAGCAATCGACTGGTCCACAGCTGAAACCCTTCCCGAGTACATTCCACTCCGTACTCGAACCCACTCCGTACTCGAACCCTAGGATTTCCCTAGTACAATCACATAGCACTCGTACCCTCACGACTCGACTGACTCCTCATCCGCAGCCTCGACTATTGCCTTCGCGCCCCCTTCATCTTTGGCTCCCGTCCCTCAGATGCACGCAAGCCTCCAGCTTGCCTCCATGCCATCCTTCATGCATGCCTTGAAGTTCGCACCCCTCAGCTCATCGTCCCTACTCTCCAAGGTCCCTCAGGTGCACACAATCCTCCAGCTTGTCTCCATGCCACCCTTCACCGTACCGAGGTCGTCCAGCCAAGTCCATATGTGTAACATGTACAACCTGCACACTTAACGTACACATATAAGAACACAAGGGTAAAACCTAACTTAAACCCTTTGCCCAAACATCAAAACACTTGGTCACTCCGGACCACAGATTGCCTCAACATTCTCCCCCTTTTTGATGTTTGGCAATACGTTTAAGTTAGGGAAAGCAAAATAGTAGTCAGTAGCAAAAACAATGCATATGCAATGCAAAGATGGATCCTATCCTAAGACATCCTACACCTAACCCTCCAAGTTAGAAATTTTCCGAAACGGGCTTTTTAAAACCTATCCCAAGGCTCCCCACACACCTAACTTCCCAAGTTAGGACTTTTCACACCTAACCCTCCAAGTTAGGATTTTTCACACACCTAACCCTCCAGGTTATGAATTTTCCACACCTACCCCTCCAAGTTAGGAATTTTCAACAAAACGGGCTTTTTAAAACTTTTCCAAAGCTCCCCCTACACTGGACTTACAAAGGCTTGTTAAGAACCTCTCCAAGGTTCCTCTTACGCCAAGAATGGAGCAACCATGCTCCCCCTTAATCTTAGCTCCCCCTAAACCTAGGGTTTCATGCAAAGGTATGTTTGGTTTCCCAACTTAAACCCAAACTTCTCCCCCTTTGCCATACATCAAAAAGACTCCCAATAATATCTCAATTATCGATTCTTTTAATCCCTAATGGTCCTAAACACAGTGTACTAACCTCCCATACACTTGTTTTACACCATTTGAACACCAAACCAGCTGCTGATACACAAATCAGCCTTGGGCAGTCGACTGCCCCTGTTGGCAGTCGACTGATACTCTGATTTATCAATTTTCTAGCCAATTTCAGAATTGCGCCAGAAATTCCATAAATCTCCAAAAATTCCTAAATTTCGTGGAGGACTTTGTGGTACCCATATCTACTTGGAAAAATACATTTCATCATGTATCTATCACCGTTTCCAAGTTGGACACAAAACCTAAAAATTTCTCATGAAAATTAAGGCAAACAAGGAGATAACCTTCCCCTTAACCTATGCCTTCTTCCAATTTTTCAATTTTCCAAGGTCAAGTTCTACCCAACTTAACTCACTAACACCTTTCATCAAGTTAAACCTAACTTGACACCCAAAGTCCTTTCCTTTGACACTATCAAAGGATTGCCTCAAGTAACCTTTCCCCTAGTGCCAAGGCGAACTCAAACAAAACCCTTGAACAACCTAAGAGTTTGCAAGCACATTTGCTAGGATATGCCCTATCCTAGAAACATATGTTTTGATTAAGATTATCAAATGTACTTGACTTTGGTTCAATTCTCTAATTTCCTTAAGGATAGACACTTTGTATCAATTTTGAACTCAATTCATGATTCCTTGTGTTTGCCAATTCTAACCATTATCAATTTACACAAGGAATTGTCCTCAATTTTACCTCTAAATCCTAGATACCTAGGGAAACTTATCAATCTTCCTTGATTTTCAAGATATCAACAAAGTCTTATTAAATCATGGGATAATACTTCATTCAAGGAATATGAAATCATAAACAAGAGTTTTAAAACATATCCTATAATCCAATTTCACAATTTCTCACTACCCAATATCCCCTTTTTGCTTACTCTCATGGACCAGTCGACTGCCCAAATGGCAGTCGACTGCCAAAACGTACAGAGAGCTTTTGGGCTGAGATCAGTCGACTGCCCCCAGGGCAGTCGACTGATACCTGATTTTCAGGTTTTTCAGTCATATTTCAGTAATGCCTAAATAATTCTACAAATCTCCAAAAATTATGAAATCCCGTGGGGAGATTTGTGGGGCCAATGTCTACTTGGGAAAAATACGTTTCCAAACAAATATACTCCGGATCTCAAGATTGGCACGAAACTCAACTTTCTCTAAAATGTATCATTTAAACTCATCCCAAAAGTCTTAATTGTGGCCTTTCCTTGATATATCTTCTAATACTTGGCTATGATATATTTTTAGCACTGAATTATATGGTATTTGCTCATTAGATCTTATTTTTATCAATTATAACTTCATTTTTCATCTTTTTCTCCCTAAGTTTCCTTTTTTATGTGTCAAAATCTAGGATTAAGACTTACCCAAGTCTTCCAACCCTTTTTGTCACAATTCACCTAATTTCCTAGGAGAGAAACTCTTGAGATCCATTTACCATGGACCCCAAAGGCTCCTAAAGCTCCCCCTTGAGCTCTGATCCCTAGCCACCTCCCTAGGTGTCTCAACCCACACTAGACCACACCGGTGAACCCCCGGTGACTCTTGTCCTACAAAATGAACTTTCTTACCCTTAGACACCTTGTCTTGGGTTAAGTTGTTCCTTCTACCCTCAAATGGCACCCCCTTGCTATTTTTGGTCTTCTCCTTCTTGTCATGATTATATGCTTCCCCAGCATACTTCTTTTTGTTGGTCTTGGAGGTCTTAGACCGGTATCCTAAACCCGATCTATCGTAGTTGGGTTTTAAACTACCCAACATCATATCTAGACCCTTAGATCCAACCGTGAATCTTTCTAGGGTCTTTTCTAATTTGTCAAGTCTTGCCCTCAAGGCTTGATTTTCCCTTTCTAAGTGTTTGACTTTTGAGTCCATATGTCCATTTTGGACATTTCTAGACTCACCCTGCTTTTTAGGCATATTCCTTCCCTTCTTGGGATTAATGTCATGATCCTTAGATGCAAAGGTCTTAGGTCTATCATGATGCATGCTTTTCCTAGGGTTATGATCTACCTTGTTATTCCTAGTCCTATCATTATATCTAAATCCAAAATTATGCACCATTAAGCATTTCTCATTAAAACTAGCATGCATGGAGGGATGATTAACATTATTTTTAAAATGCAATGAAAAACTTGAAATTGAATTACATTTTAACCTAGGGTTAGGAATTACCTCCCTTACTCTTGAAGTTTCCCCTTGATGTGATCTTTGCTTCTTTCTTTCCTCCTTCTCCCATCTTCTCAAGTGCTCCATTTTCTTGAGCTCTCCGCTCTTTGGGCACATCGTGTGGTAGTGCCCTAGTTCACCACACGTAAAGCATCGAATCTTCTTTTTCTTTTCTCGGGCTTCTCCATTCCTACAACTCATGTTAGATTTAAAAGAACTTGAAATGAGTGTAGATTTTTCCTCCTTTTTACCTTTTGGGTATCTGTCCTTGTAGTGCCCCTTTTCATTGCACCCAAAGCATATAATGTGATCCTTTTTACTTGCTTTGGTGGAGGTAGAGGCTAGGTTGACTTCTTCTTCAACCTTGGATGAATAGGATGCTTCTTCTTGTTCCGGTATGGATGAGGGTCTCTCCTCCCCCTCACTTCTTGAAATTGATACATCGTCTTCTTCTCTTGAGGAGGTTGATGATCTCTCACTCTCTCCCTCACTTGAAGATGTAGATGACTCAATTTTCTCTTCTTCTTGAATCATGGAGCTCACTTCATCGGGATCTTCTATAAGTTGGACTCTTGTAGGATTTTTATGAATTTCGACCACCTTTTTCCATAGCTCATGTGCGTTTGAATATTTTCATACATCACTCAAAACATTGTTAGGCAAAATATTAATCAATACATCAATTACCTTCTTATTCGCCTTGGATTGATCTTGTTGCTCTTGATTCCAATATCTAGGCCTAAGCCTCTTCCCGTGCTTATCCTTTGGAATCTCATATGGCTTTTCAAGCGCAATTCGAAGGTCCCACTCCATCCCAAACTATGTCTCTATTCTTGTCTTCCAATATGTGAAATCCTCATGGTCGTAGGGCGGTAGAGTGTAGATGTCGTCCCCAAAGTTGTCCTCCATTATTCTTCTTCCTCTAGCGTGTGCTCCCTTGGCGGTTAGTCCGATCAAGAGCGGTCCTTGCCCTGATACCAATTGATAGATCGCTTGCATTTGCTAGTGGGGGTGATTAGCGTTTCTTCGAAGCTTTCTTCCTACACGGTTAGTTGCGCAAACGGAATATACAGTAAAAACAATAAAACAAAAATTAACCAATTCTAACACGGAAGATTTACTTGGTATCCACCCAGGACGGGTGACTAATCAAAGAATCCGTCGGTGGATCACTCCCCGGATAACCTCCGGCTAGCCCTCATAGCTCCTTGTGGGTGGAGATACCTCACCACAACACTTTGAGAAGACCTGAGCATAAAGACTACTATCTTGCCTTTAACCAAGACAAGATTCGTCAAGAAACTCAGCCACAACGAAGTCCTCTTTAAATAGGACTCGGGTTGAAAGCCTCGCCACCAGTCGACTGCTCCCAGGGCAGTCGACTGGTGCCATTGAAATTCGATCGTTGCACCCCAACGTTCGAATTCTCAGCCAACTCACCAGCCACCTACCAGTCGACTGCTCCCAAAGCAGTCGACTGGTCCCCAGTTGAAACCCTTCCTGAGTACATTCCACTCCGCACTCGAACCCTAGGATTTCCCAAGTACAATCACACAGCACTCGTACCCTCACGACTCAACTGACTCCTCATCCGCAGCCTCGACTATTGCCTTCACGCCCTCTTCATCTTAGGCTCCCGTCCCTCGGATGCACGCAAGCCTCCAGCTTGCCTCCATGTCATCCTTCACGCATGCCTTGAAGTCCGCGCCCCTCAACTCATCGTCCCTGCTCTCCAAGGTCACTCGGGTGCACACAAGCCTCCAGCTTGTCTCCATGCCACCCTTCACCGTACCGAAGTCATCCAGTCAAGTCCATATATGTAACCTGTACAACCTGCACACTCAACGTACACATATAAGAACACAAGGGTAAACCTAACTTAAACTCTTTGCCCAAACATCAAAACACTTGGTCACTCCGGACCACAAATTGCCTCAACAATCACTACTTCTATGTACATATGCACACATGGCAAACATCGAGACTGTATGGAACTAAATGAGGATCACCTCAAAGAGTAAGCAATAGATATCAAGTAATGATATACAAAAGCTGATATAACATATAATCCTACTAATATCCATAATAAACCATCACAATAATATGACAATTTCTAAAGAGATAAGTCAAAGATATCTGCCTTCAATGTAGATGTTCGTAAACGAAGAGAACCCTCCATCCAAAAATATCTGTAACGAGTAAACCAAGTTAATGCCCTATATCAAGGATATAAGTTTAGCTATTTACGAAAGTAGTAACTAGCTAATCAACTACCAATTCGTATAGGAGTAACCCTAATTATTACCTTTATTATTTAATATCAATCAAATGATTTAACTCCTAAGTAACCCCTTATCATCATGGTTGGATTCAAGTTTTAGGTTTAGCCTAAGCTTAACCTAGGTGGTTACCCCTACTACATCTCCAAAGTTCCTACCATGTGCAATTCTCCCACAAATAAGAGATCCAAACTTACCACTGACCTCACAATGAAGATGGCCAAAACATCCCAACTCCAAGTGCAGCTCATAGCACATCACAGAACCAAGAATAGGAGAACATAATTAAACTCAGCCAAACCTTGTTCCACTACCTAGCTTCCAATAGGAAACATTTCTAAATCATGTATCAAGTTAAGAACCAAACCTCCAATAAATGCCCACGTCAAGACACCTGAACAAAACTGAGCTAAGCATCAACTCCAATCCAAAGATCAAATGAGAGACACCTCCCTAAATCTTGCAGCAGCATCGACATGATCAATGCCTAAGCCAAACCTTGATTTCAAACAGAATTATCCCAAATTTACCGTTCGCACAGAGCCCCATCACTCCTCTTACTACTCAAATTTCAAACAATGATTCTATCAATGAATTACACAACATCAACCCACTCTAAACCATGAATCAATCTATCTTAGCATTATCTACTGAGGTGAGCAAAATTCTCCACAAGGTAAGAGGGAAAAAAAACTTGATTTCAAACAACTCAAATCATCGATCTATTCCGAATCTAATAGGCCACCAATTTAGAAATCCCTAATAAATCGAAACCTTACCTGCCTTGGCGTCAACAAGAATTCTTCTATCTCGAATCTGGTAGTCCGAGCAAATCTGGATGAGACCCTTCTCCTTTGATGAGCCACCCCTAGATCCAAATCTACTCCCGATCGTTAGGAGATAGGTTGCCGTAAGGAAACCAACACTGGATTGAATCTGATAGTGTTATCAAAGGAGCCGAGGTGAGTCCAAGGTTTAGGGAAGATTAGAGAGAAATAGAACTTACCCGGAGGTATGGACAGCCGGCAAGGTCTCGACGCTCGTCACACCCAACCACTATCCAGCTCCGGCACTAATCACCATCGAAGGAAGAGAAGAGAAGTGTTGTCAGTGCTTGGCTCAGGCAATGAAGAGTAGTCCAGCGCCCGGGAAGGGGGAAAGGAGAATCCACGTGTAGAAGAGAAGGAGGTGGCATTGACGATTTGGGAGGAGGAAGGAGAAGAAGAGGCTAGGGCAAAGGGCTCGCATGCAGCGTAGAGCGATCAGGCGGAGGAGGCAACGGAATAGGGCTTTTATGCAAACTTTGCATTTTAGTCCCTACTTCTCGGGTTACAACCATCTTGCCCTTAATTATTGAGTTTTTAACGTATGGACCCCCTTGATGGGTATGGCTTGGCGGGTATCCTATGCAAATACTTGGTCGTCCTTGAGAGACCTCTCCATGTCTATGGATTAAAAATAATCCGAATGGAGACCCATCTCCCAAACGACCATCTCGTCATCGTATCGATCGGTTCAAATTATAACATGGCCAATCTCAAAGATCGAGCCTTGTAATTTGCCTAACCGTTCGACCACGAAAAAGACTGTTCACCTTCTTCCCTCAGTCCTCACCCTCTCTTCTTCCCTGAAGGTGCGACTTCAAGAAAGGAGAGAAAGAGGACGTGTCGCCGGCGGTGCAACCTTGGTTGCTCGGTGCCGACGATAAGCAAGGGAAGGAGAAAGGGTTTGCAGTTGGATTCCTCTTCATCCTCTTCAATTTCTTCTTCTTCTAGTGGTTGACCTTTCCATAAAGATGGAATAAGGGTTGGCGGCACACAGTGAGAAGTGGAAGATCGTCGGCGGCTCATCTCTTTGTGAGGTGTTGACCGGCGCATGGAAGAGGATAGGAAGAGGGTTTGGGAATTGGTTTCTATTGCTTCCTTCACTTCTATTTCATCCTCCCTTGGTGGCGACACGGCAGAGGGAAGAAAGGAAGAAGGAGATCACCGGTGGTGACTTCCCCGGAAGCTAGGGTTCCAGCGAGATCAAAGAATGAAGAAGAAGAGAAAACCCTACACTCTTTCCTAGGGTTTTGTCCAAGCTAGGAAGGAGAAGTTTGTGCCTTGGTGACTCCGTGTCTTGGTAGCTCGTCGCCCACACGATGTCCAGGAAGGGAGGGTCAAAAGGTAGAAAGCTGCGAGGTAAACGGCGAGGTATACCTCTCCCTAGCTCCTCTTGTTTTCATTATTATTTCATGCTTGTTTTATTTGCATGTGTTCAATTAATTATCATGAGTTAATTATTAGTTAATTAATGTGATAATTAATTATGTCATGGACCCCCCGAAGATAAACACAAAAATCAATGATCCATTCATCGTCTTTTTCGTGGTTAATTAACTCGGAAAGTTACAAGGCCTTAACCTTGATTTTGGCTATGTTGTGACTTGAGTTAATTAACACGACGACGAAACGATCGTTTGGGAGACGGATCTATATTCGGATTAAATTTTTTAATCCGTAGACATAGAGAGGTCTCTCAGGTTCGAGCACATGATTGCTTGTGAAACCACCAAGTCGTACCCAATAATTGGTATCAAAGCGAGGTTTCCAGTTTTGTGTGTTTAGGATTCGGTTATTTTTCTGTACATTATCATGTACATTATTTTTGTTGGATAATTTTTGGATGTGCATAGGCTAGCTTTTGTTGTAGGCACAAGATTCTAACTATTATGGCAATTATGGTCATTGTATGTGATTGATTGTGTGTTGTGTAATTAATTGAATCCTCGCGGTTGATGAGGCTAAATAAGTTATTTAATTTTTGTAATTAAATATGACACTTATTTAGCCAAGCTTTTATTTACTTTTGATCTAGACTACATGTACACTCCTTTGTGGAGTATAGGATCAATAGATGTAAATAAGTAAGCTAGTCATCTCGGCTCGGGACTCCTTCATGGTGGCTTGCGCATGGAAAGGATGGAGTGGACGAGGTGGCGATATGACTGGAGGTGCATTGGAGACCAAGGCCATAATAGTTGGAAAAATCTAGGATTTTTCCATTGTCTATTATATTGGTTTGTGTGCTTGTCGTGTGTGTGTGCATGTGAAAAACCTCAACGTAAATAACTAAGTGGGAGAGGGACCCTAAGGTCCCGCGGCCTCCATAACAATCTAACAAGTAATACGAACAAGCCCGTGCGTCGGCTCTGAGTGCCTTCCTCCACAATGGATAAGCTTGTTCTGAGGATCACTGGGTTATAAAAGATTATAGAAAATTATTAAAGAGCGTGTGTACTTCCCCAACGGTAGACACATAATCGGAAATAATTTTCTTAGTGTCATGTAATGGTAAACACTTAGATACAAATATTAGTATCCTCCCCAACGGAGTCACTGCTATTATTTGTAGGGCTGAAGAGAACCAACTATTAATTTTACTTGTCAAAAAGTTAGGTTGACAAGATAGTGAAATTAATGGGTAAAACCTCCTCTCACAAATGTAGAATTCGTATACGTCCACACTAACGTAGCATGCTAAATTCTCGGTGTTTTGAGGTATTGGTTGTTTTTGGAAATTTGTTGTTTTGAGGATTCAATTTATTTTCAAAAACTAAAGTGTGTGATTGTTGTGATTCTCAGGTATTTTAAAATGGATCTAGACCCACTTGTTCTAATAGAAAGAGAGAACCAAATAAATGCCCCTAATAACAATATGGATTGGGAATTAAATATGGACTTTGTCTCTACTGCCGAGGAATCTAAACGTGATCTTGTTGAGTTCTGTGTCGAAAAGCCTAGCGAGATTAATACTGAAGAGGAGTTTGAATATTTTAGGAAATGGTTAGAAGCAAATGAGACGACTGAGTGTCATCAAAATCAGGCTTCTTCCATTACCAGTGATAAAACATCCAAACTCGACGAACTCTTCGGGCAAAGTAATCGGACCGCTAGGTAGGAGGTAATGAAGAACTTAACAACAACCATCCTAGTTGAGGGTATACCCGTAAGGGAACATGTTCTCAAAATGATGGCTTGGCTGAAAAAAATGGAAATCCTTGGTGCACAAATTGATGGGGAAACCCAAGTCGATCTCATCCTCCAATCTCTACCACAGAGTTTTGAGAAATTTTGCCTAAGCTACAATATGGACAAGCGTTCATATTCGTGGGCAGAACTTCTGACAGAACTTGAGGCGGCAGACGCATTTTCTCTTTCACAGACTTTCATTGCTCAAGATGTTTCTACTTCTAAACCGAAAGGAAAGAAGAAGAAGAAACATGCTGGAGCAAAGAAAGTAGCAGGATTACAGGGACCTCAGGGATGCATAAAGAAGCCGAAAGGCAAGTGCTTTGTGTGCAAGCAGTCAGGACATTGGAAGACGGACTGTCCCCGCCATCAGGATAATAATTCAAGTATATTTTCTTCTTTTGTCGTTGTAACATGTTTAGCGGTGATATCTACCGGTACCTAGTGTGTAGATATGGATACCTCTAATCATGTCTGCATTTTTGTGCAGGGGTTCCAGGAAATCCGACAGCTATCTGAGGAGGATATTGCTGACTACATGGATAGGCTATGGAGATGATTTTTTGCAGTGGGAGTTTATTTGTTCATTTATGACTTTAGCATAGGAAGATATAGTTTTGGTTTTATAGAGATTGTCTTTATGTACTAAATTTTTTGGAAAGAACTTTTGTTTAGTTTCTGGAATAAGATATTCTATTACTTTTATTTGTTAAAAGTGGAATAGAAGAATTATCTGTTAAAGTGCATAGATAGGCAATTAGCTTAAAAACTGAAAGCTCCAATGATGCAATTAGATAGCTTATCATCTAACCAAAGTAAGAGAAAGGATCCTTCCAAGAAGAGCCAAACATATATTTTGGCTCTAAGGCTTGATCTTATTAACCTTTAGTGGGATTCAAAGGTTGATAGTGGTTCATTGGTGGTGGAAGACTTGTCTTTCTTAAAATATTTGAATCTTACTTGGATGGTTAAAAGACCAAGAGGCTTTTTCTAAGCCTAGGGGCATAGAGACAATGGTATGTAGGAATTGGTTCAAACCGATAAGTAAAAGTCCTTAGTCTATCTAAGAATAGAGGTTACCTTGATGACATTGTTTATTTTGTAAACAATTATTCAAGGGTCAAAGTACATTTACTTGATATACCGCAAGACTAATTCCTTTGATGAGATCAAAGAATTTAAGGCTGATGCGGAGATACATCAAAGTAAAAGTTGTTAGATTGTTAACGCCTTGCTAGAGGGGGGGTGAATTGCAATTTTCGGTTTGTTCTTCCTACGTTGTTAGTGCGCAAGCGGAAATACAATAAAAACTAAACTAAAACAAACAAACAACGCTAACAAACATATTTACATGGTTCGACGATGAAGACTCCTACTCCACGACAATTCATGAGGTGGACGATCCCTCGATCCTTCGGCGGATCACTCCCCGGATGTCCTCCGGCTAGCTCGCGTAGCTCCTTGTGGGTGGAGAAACCTCGCCACAACCTTGAGTACACCTCTGAGCTCTAGAGACTACTAACAAGCCTTAACCAAGCTTGTTTCGTCAGAGCTCCCAGCCCAAATCGAGTTCTCTTTAAATAGAACTCAAGCTGGAAAACACTCCACTAGTCGATTGCTCCCAGGGCAGTCGACTGGTCCCACTGAAAATCGACCGTTGCAACCCCAACGTTCTACTTTTCAGCCACCTAACCAGTCACTACCAGTCGACTGCTCCCAGGGCAGTCGACTGGTCTCTTGTCAGAAACCTTCTGTGAGTTTCTGTGCTTGCTAGCAGTCGACTGTTATATTCCCAGTCGACTGCCCAGCTTACAAACACACTCCTTCTCACTCTAATGACTCTCCTCCATGCGTGCTTTCAGGTACACTCCCTTGGCTTGTCCCTTGAAGTCCTCTTCCACCAGCTATGATCCCTCGGATGCGCACACAAGCCTTCCCTTGGCTTGCCTCCATGCCACCCTTCACGTGTGCCCTTTGAAGTCCACTTCCCAGCTTACCCTTGGAGTCCTCCTCCCTCGGCTCTTGTCCCTTCATGACTTAGCTAACTCTTCACCAACAGCCTTGACTGTTGCCTTCGCGCCCTCTTCGTCTTCGGCCCTCGTCCCTCGGATGCACACAAGCCTCCAGCTTGTCTCCTGTCATCCTTCACGCATGCCTCGAAGTCTGCGTCCCTCGGCTCATATCCCTGCTATCCCATGGTCCCTCGAGTGCACACAAGCCTCCAGCTTATCTCCATGCCACCCTTCACTGTACCGAAGCCGTCCAACTAAGTCAATATGTGTAACTTGCACATTCTGCACACTCACATACACATATTAGATCACAAGGGAAAACCTAACATAAACCCTTTGCCCAAACATCAAAACACATGGTCACTCTGGACCATAGATTGCCTCAATAATCTCTCTCTTTTTGATGTTTGACAATACGTTAAGTTAGGAAAAATAAATAGTAATAAGTAGCAACAACAATGCTAAAGAAACATTTGGACTTACGTTGCCAAAACTCCATCTTGGACTTACACCGCCAGTGCATATGCAATGCAATCATGGATCCTATCCCAAGGCATCCCATACACCTAACCCTCCCAAGTTAGGAATTTTCACCAAAACGGACTTTTTAAAACCTATCCCAAGGTTCCCCATGTTAGTGATATGAGAGAAGTGTCCTAAGGCAATCGCCTTATGATTGTAATCATTTATTCTAATAAATGAATATTCACTATTTGAGTATACATGTTTGTGTATTTGATTGAGATCTTAAACTTATTTACTGAATGTCCGCAATACAATTCCAGCATGAGAGAATTTGTGATGAATTCACAACTAGTGATTATCGCTACATGTGCAATTGTGAAGTATTGAAATTGTCCCTAGTCGATGAATTGATAAATACGGACACTATCAATTCTGTTGAGACTAGCATGGGTTATTCTCTAATCAACTGATTCTCACTGGCTGGTGACATTAAGATGTCCGGAGATAAACATGAATGCTAGTTAAGGGAACTAGTTCATTGGAGTGACTGACTGTAAAACTTCATATGGTAGTCTACATATAGATATGTCAGTGAAGTTCTTACTGCAGCTTAAGTGCGATATTCCTTTGACTTGCGGTGTTCAAGTCATCTTGGTCATGGAGACTTATACTTTAACATCTTAAGCAAGCATCTCCAAGGAGGTGTGGACCCAGGATGATTGGGTATAAGCCAAAGTACCCGAAGATGTTTGAACAACCTACAAAGGATTCACCACTCCTTGCAAGGAGATGTATACCTGAGGCCTATCGTCGGATTGTTACTCGAAGCCTTTGGCCAGAGCATGACATGTTTAGAGTATGAATCTCTTAAATACATGAGAATAATTAGAATCCGTAGGACGAGAAAACGTTACTTGGGCTAGGTGTGACGTAGTTAGCCTAGTGGGGACTGACACACATAGACCATGTCCTGAACCAAGTGGGTATAAGATGGTGAAGGGAATGGGGCACGATTCATTATAGCTGCTGAAGGATTTCATAATTGTTTCTGAGGTCAACCGTTGATCTTTCGATTAATTGGGGATCATGATGTACTACTAGGTGTCACTCATGATCGTTCTATAATTGATTAATTATAGACGACCAACATAAATTGAAAGCCTATTTAGTCACACGCACTACGAGTAATCCGAGGGATTTAAAACGAGTTGAAAATTAGATTTTTCAATCAAGAGAGATTAAGTTTGGTTGAGTCAAACGATAAGTCGAATCTGAATTTTTCAGAGACGCATCGGAAGCGTAAAATGGCTAAGTCTTTTGAAGACTTAATAGATGAATTAAATAAGTTTAATTCATTGGGCTTGGCTTGGATGGGCCGGCCAAAGAGGGCCTCCATCCTCTTTGCTTGGCCGGTGATAAGCACCATTTTATTGATTATTTTAGTTGCTAAAATCTATGTTTGACCTATGTTTTTATTGCTTAATTGTGAAATTGCCCTAGGTTTTAGGATTTCTTTTTATTTTGGACTTAATTGCAAATTTACACATTTTTTGATTATTTGGCCACTAATTTTCTGATATATTTTTGTAGGCATGAAAGGATCCTGGACCTAGAGCATATTGGGTCAAACTTGAGTCGAAAGTGAACCGGATCGAATTATCAAGCTTACGATTAATCCGAGCCGTCCGATTCAAAAGCGGCTAGATCTGAGCCATCCGGGACAATCTAGAGCCCTCCGAGCTTGATCTAACGGTTGATTTAGCTCTGATTGGAATGAAACCTTTAGATCTTGATCTTAGTGCTTGATCAACCCTAACCCTAGCTCGGATTGCTTCAGATTGTCCCGGATGGCTCAGATCTAGCCGCTTTTGAATCGGACAGCTCGGATTAATCGTAAGCTTGATAATTCGATCCGGTTCACTTCCGACTCAAGTTTGACCCAATATGCTCTAGGTCCAGGATCCTTTCATGCCTTCTTGACAGACTCCGACCGCCAGAGATAAAAGGGAGTTTGATCTTTCTTGCCTTTTCCTTTATTGCATGTTTTCATTTTTGAAATGAGTTCTTGTTAATAAATAAGTGAGTAGAGTAACATGAATAAAAGTCATTGTAAATACCATGTCTTTTCTTTTAGCACTTCTTCTTGCATGATTAGGAATAAATATATCCCTCTAGGTTAACTTATTGTCATTTTAGAGTCTTTTGAAAATAAATTAAATTTGGTTGTCAAAACTTAGGGTTTGAGTTCATGGATGAAATCTTGGATGCTTGAGTACTACTTGGTCTTAGATTCTTAAGTGATGACTTGAGATGAATTATTTTTGCCTAGTGAGAATTAGCCTTATATTTGTGATACACATATGTTATTGTACTCTAGAACTTGCTTAGGTTCTTTCAAAACCATATTTCGTTGATTGGATCACATCTATGAAGACTAATCATATTGATTCCCTTTTTCCATGTTATTCTTAGCAATGATCATACTTGATACATACTCTTTTCAATTTTCCTTTCTATTTTCCTACTCTTAATCCCATTTTTCTAGGGATTTGTTTGCTTGGGATGTTTTCTTGATGCTACTTTGCCCGAGACGGACAAAGAATTAAGTGTGGGGGAGTGATTAGTGTTTTGGAAAAATTTTGTATCAAGAAGGCATTTTGATCCAAAGAAATTTTGAGTGAGTTGAATTCAAAAAAAGAAGTGGTTAAGGATGGAAATCAATTGAAGATCCATGAAGTTGAAAATTGAAACCCATTTGCACTCAAAAAGCAGTGAGACAATTGTTTGTGCCAAAGCAAGGAATTTTTTTTTTCTGTGAAGCATGATTGGATCAGAATTGCTCACGGTTGAAGCTGTGCTTTGTTCGAAAAATTCAGAACCATATGACAGAAGCTAAGTTGCAGCTGAGTGGGATCAGAAAGGCTGAACAAAAGCTGATAAGAATGCTGAATTGAAGTTCTCTTGGCTGTAAAATCAGAAATGTTGCTCACAGAAAGGGTTGAGTTGAAGCTGATATTTGATCAGAATTCAAGCACAAAGAGAGTTGCAAGACTGCTGGCCACAACATATCTGAATTCTGAAATTTTTGCACAAGTTTGTATCAACTTGGGACCAAAATTGGTTTGACTCAAAAGTAGGGAAGTCAAGAGCAGCCACCTGTTGTTGTAAACTCTGAATTGAAGCTGAATTGAAGGCTGATGAAATTGGAATTAAAGCTGAGAAGAAGCTGAGCTAAAACTGAAAAGTTAGAAGCAGGAAGTTCTGAGCTGAGTTGCAAGGCTAGCTGCTGAAATAATTGAGGCTGATTTCCAATCCGCATGGAATCAGCTTATATGGAAATCTGAAGGCTGCAGTAAATCTATGCAGTGTGGAAGCCAGAATTTCCAGCCGACTTCAATCACCAAAAACTGACTTGGATTGTAGGGAAGACACACGACAGTTATTAGAGTTTATGGATGATCAGAAATGTAGAAAAGATAAGTTGAGAATGAAGCTGAAAAAGGCAAGAGAAATTAGATTGGAAGAGCTAGGACTGTGGCTGAGTTGTGGCACAGATTAATATCAAATGAAAACTGACTTTGGATGGAATTCAGTAAGGCAGTGCTAATATAGATAGAATCTGCTGATCGAATCTAAGGAAAAAGTAGCTGCAGGAAAAATTTCTTTGGAGCAAAGTAGAAAAGGAAAATGCAGTTTAGGCAGTGAGGGAATCCAATCTACTAATCAGGAATTTTCGAATGTAATAACTGGACTTCTCAGCTGCTAGTATTCAATGTCAACTGATATGAAGGAATCAGAGAGTTGCCAGGCCTAAATTCAATTGACTGCTGTGAAAACAAAAATTCAGAAACTAATTGATTGCAGTAATAGACAAGATGCAGAGTAAAAACAGGAACAAGCAACTCTTTAGAAGCTCACGGCACTAGAAGGATTGAAGCTAGTTCTGATAACAATTTGGGAGCTAAGCACATTGTTGAATCTGCAAGGAAAGAGAAAAAAAAAGAGAGACAAAGGAAAGTGAATGAGTGAGCCAACTTTAAGGTGGAGTGTCTTTAAAAGGAGATTGTAAGAGATGGTTAGTGGGAATTACAATTGGAGCATCTAACTTCCTAATTGTCATTCAATGTTTTAAGTTCCTAGGATGTGAATTCAAAACCGAAGAGCTCCAATTGTCCTTTAGAAAAAAAATTCAGAAAAGAAAAAAAATGAGAAGAGAGAAGAAGGAAATAAGATGGCACGCAATTGAAAACTTGGCACTATAAAATCATGGAATGTTTTCCTCATCCGAATTTAAGTTTATTTCAGTTCATTTCTGACCTTGCTCGAGAGAAAGGAAAAGAGGAAAAATCAGGAAAGAGGATGGAGAAAGAAATTTGGCACGAAATTGGGAAACTTGGCACAAGGAAATCAAGGAAGGATTTTTCATCCAAATCAAAGGAATTTATCCAAGTTTCACTCCATTACACTTTTGATTTTGCTAGAGGACTGTAAAGATGGGGCAAGGCACATTGAAAACATTTTTGAGCAACCAAGTCTTCCACTCCATCAAGTTTCCATTTTTCTTGGCTTTTATTCCATTTCTTATCATTTTCCATGTCTTCATTTGTTTTTGTAGATATTGATCCTAATCATGAATAATGGTAGAGATTAGATAATAAGCAAGCCTATGGTAGTGCAAGAAGCATGTGTGTTTGAGTGAGCTCCACTTCCATCATCAACTTAGATCTTAAGGAGAGAGCCACAAAAATTTTCCTT
Organism: Boesenbergia rotunda; assembly: GCA_024364735.1. NCBI lineage: Eukaryota > Viridiplantae > Streptophyta > Magnoliopsida > Zingiberales > Zingiberaceae > Boesenbergia > Boesenbergia rotunda. The sequence continues at coordinate 538,624 of JAGFNQ010002388.1, read as the reverse complement.
GAAAGGCTAGTGATTTAAATTCATCTCAATGACTCATGATGGATGAAAAGGCTAAGTTGTTGATTTAAGGACAAGATACTAATCCATAGAGCTTAGATTTATGGGAATTGATAACCTTAGGTAATTTCTTTTCATTTGCTTCTAATTATGCTTAAGAAAATCTAGGGGATATTTATTTAGTGTTTTCACGAGACGTCAAGGTTAAGTGTGGGGGAGTTGATAAGCACCATTTTATTGATTATTTTAGTTGCTAAAATCTATGTTTGACCTATGTTTTTATTGCTTAATTGTGAAATTGCCCTAGGTTTTAGGATTTCTTTTTATTTTGGACTTAATTGCAAATTTACACATTTTTTGATTATTTGGCCACTAATTTTCTGATATATTTTTGTAGGCATGAAAGGATCCTGGACCTAGAGTATATTGGGTCAAACTTGAGTCGGAAGTGAACCGGATCGAATTATCAAGCTTACGATTAATCCGAGCCGTCCGATTCAAAAGCGGCTAGATCTGAGCCATCCGGGACAATCTGAAGCAATCCGAGCTAGGGTTAGGGTTGATCAAGCACTAAGATCAAGATCTGAAGGTTTCATTCCAATCAGAGCTAAATCAACCGTTAGATCAAGCTCGGAGGGCTCTAGATTGTCCATTCACAGATTAGGTTGATCTGGACCATCCGTTGCACATCTAGAGGATCCAAGCTACCACAAGGCAGATCCTGACCCCAGATCAACATCCTCAAAGTTTGGCTCAAATCAGAGCAAGATCAGCCGTTGGATTTTCTCAATTCAATCTGAGTCGTCCATTCATATGTATTTAATCAGAAATTCCCTGCCTTCAGCCGTTGTCGCGTCTTCACCGTTCATCGCGTTCTTCGTTTTCTTCTTCATCGCTTTTGCAAATTTTTCTTCCAAGAAGGCGTGACCACCTCAACTTCCATCCCAGATCAAGAATTGAGTCTTTGGTGATCGTTCCTTGAAGAATTCAGGTTCATTTGCGCCGGAACAGGGATTGCTTGAGGGTTTCGGCAATTCCTCAGTCCGATCACTTGCTTCTCATCCACAATCCATTTCCAAGCGTATGAGCCACTTGTAGGGGTTCTCAGGTGAGCTCAGAAGCTTCCCAAATCATCATCGCAGCTCCATCAGTTGAGTTAGAGTGAATCGGATTGCAAATTCCAGCTAAGCGCAAATTTGAGCAGAATCGACTTCAAAAATGAATTTCCACTGATTTGCTGAGCCTAGGGGTTCGAAGCTAGCTCTTGCTTGATGACCAGGAAGTTCTTGAGCTGAGGAAGGGTTGAGAAGTAGTTTAGTTAGCTAATTTTCATGTTTCGTAGCTGTAATTTAATTTCTGCACATGTTCTGTTTCTGCAGTTTCGTACCAGCAACTTAGATTTGGTTTTCTGAATAGTTGAGCTTAATTAGGTTGTTAATCTTTAAGTTAAGTAGTTTAGAAGCTTGTTTAGTGAACAAATAGATCCAATTACAGCTTATTTTCTGCTTCCTTCTTGCGTGCCAATTCCATTAGCTTCGTATCAGATTTTTCCTGAAATCACAATTCAGTTTCAGAATTTTCATGTTTGTTTCATTTTTAGTGAGCTAATTTAGTTGGTCTAAGTTTGTCTAGACTTTAAGTTCATTCCTGAATTCTGTTTAGTTGTGATAACTCGAAATTCCAATTTGCTCCCCACTTAAATCCTTGCGTATCAAGTCTGCCCTGTTTTTCATTTTGCATTTTGTGTCTGAAATTTCTATTTCTGCTCACCCGATCAGGAGATCTGAGTTATTGTTTTCCATTTAATTGTTTCTGAATTGGCACTTGATTTGTTTGCCTCAGTTGCATTTGCTTTACATCAGCTGATAGTGTTGCAATTGGGATGATTTTCAGCATATAGGTTCACTTGTTTGCGTGCCAAATTGGGTGAATTCCTGCAATTTGTATCAAGAGGCAGCTGTGGCAATTGTTTGGTATCAAATAGCCATGATTTTTAGTGTGTTTTATAGCTTGAAATAATCTAGCATTGTCTTTGTGCCAATTCTGAACAGTCCCTAGCCATTGTTTGTTTCCAAGTCTTGTAGATAATTAATGTTTGTTGCTTGTGTAAATTTCGAATCTCCTTTGCATTGATTTGTTGCAAGATTGTTTGTTTCGGAAAACTCCTATCACTGCTTTTACTTCATTGCATAGCAGTTCTTTTGTTTTGTTGAAATCAGAAATCAGTTTCCAAAAATCTGGTGAGTGCTTGATTAGGTTTTCATTGGTTGAATTAGCACTTGCCATCAATTGTTTGGGTATTAGTTGAGTTTAAGTCTTTCCATCACATTTTCACTTTTATTTACAACCCAAAACCAGATTTTATTTGAAACCCAAAAACATAAACGACACAAAAACACGAGCTCGAATCAAACACAACCTCGACTAGTCCCTTGGAAAAATACGACCTGTGGTCCCTTTGCTACATTTTTATACTTTTGTTTGTAAAAGGGTTTCCAGCATTTCATATACATTTAAATTTGAGACCCACATTCGTGACACATAGTTTGGGTCCGTCAAATTTTTGGCGCCGTTGCCGGGGAATTTACTAGTCGATTTGTTTGATTTTTGCTTGTGCACTTATTTCATATCATTCTTGATTTATTTTTTGTGCTTATTGTTATATCTGTTGATTTGATTCTATTTGTTTTATCTCTTTATCCACTTTTACTGCGATTTGTCTTGTTTTATGACCAGGTCTTCAGGTGGTGATTTAGAAGAATTCGACCCTTGAGATTGAGAGGACTTTCAGAGCCAGGAGGAGTCAGGGCATTCTTTCTGAGACTACCGATATCCCTCCTATCCAGACTATTTTCACTCACTCAGGCAGTGACATGGCAGACCACCAGAGAACGATGAAGGAGCTCGCAGCACCAGATGCTGCATTTCAGTACTCCAGCATAGCTTATCCAGAGCTGGGGGGAATTTTGAGTTAAGATCTGGACTCATAAATTTATTGCCCAAATTTCAGGGGTTGACTGGAGAGGATCCTAACAGACACCTGCACGAATTCCATGTGGTATGCTCCACTATGAAGCCTCAGGGTATTTCTAAAGAAGACATCAAGCTGAGAGCTTTCCCCTTCACACTGACAGGAGCAGCAAAAGATTGGTTTTATTATCTACCTACAGGGCATGTGTCCAGTTGGATCTCTATGAAGAAGGCATTTTTGGAAAAGTATTTCCAAGCCTCCAGAATGGCAATAATCAGAAAAAGCATCTGTGGGATTCAGCAAGTGGTGGGCGAGACGCTATATGACTACTGGGAGAGATTTAACAAGTTGTGTTCAAGTTGCCCCCAGCATCAGATCAGTGAGCAGCTGTTGATTCAGTACTTTTATGAAGGATTGCTGCAGATGGACAGAGTTATGATAGATGCTGCATCTGGAGGGGCCCTAGTGAACAAAACACCAATGCAAGCTAGGGAGCTAATTTCTAATATGGCTGAGAATTCCCAACAATTTGGAAGTAGAGCCTTGACCACCAGAGGAGTGGGTGAAGTTCAGATAGTTCCTACTGATCAGAAGGAGGTTAAGGATGCATTGATGGAGCTCACCTCGGCTGTTAAGCAAATGGAATTAAAAATGGCAAGACAAAATTCAACTCCTTCAGTACCTCCACAATCAAGTCAAATGATAAGTGTGTGTGGCATTTGCTCTAGTCAAGAGCACACTTCAGACTCATGCCCCACCCTCCAACAGGATGAGACAGTAGCAGCATTAGTAAGAGGACAATTTCAAGTAAGAAACAATCCTTATTCCTCTACTTATAACCCTAGTTAGAGGAATCATCCTAACTTGAGGTACGGGAACGCTTTCTACCAACAAGACTCTCAAACGCAGCCCTCACAGCAGCCCTTACAGAACTTCCAGCAGCCCCAGCAAACTCAGATTAATCAGCAACCATTTCAGCCGTCGAACTAAAATTTTCAGCCTCCGTTTCAGCCTAATTCTCAACAATTTCAGCAACAATTTCAGCAGTTCGAACCTCAATTCCAGCATATCATCAAGGGAAGCAAGGTTTGCAATCATTCCCAGCTTTCCAAGCTCAAAACCAACAAAATTTTCAGCCTTCACAGCCCTTGAATCAGAATTTCCAGCCCTATAATCAAGGGTTTCAAAGTCAGAGTTTTCAGCCCTCGCCACAGAATTTTTCACTTCAAAATCAGCACTTTCAAGGTTGCAATTCCCAGCAAGGTTTCCAAGCATATCAGCCATTGAATCAGCCCTATCAACAGCCCCAACCACCATGTTTTCAAGGATCACAGCAAGCTCAACCATTTCAGCTGACTACTTCCTCGTTTCAAGGTCAATCAAGGAGCTATGCTAACCAAGGAGGTTATGGGAGCTCAAGTGGAGGAAATACGTAGCATCAACAAATGATGGAGATGCTACAACAAGTTGTACAAACACAACGACAACAACAAGCTTGGCAACAACAACAACAACACAATCACAACATTGAGAGGCAATTGGGTCAATTGGCTAGTGGGATCAATCAAAATCAAGCTCAAGGATCAAGTCAAATCCCTTCCCAAACTGTTCCTAATCCTAAAGGAAACGTGAGTGCTATTTATTTGAGAAGTGGGAAGGTTACTTCATCTCCAAAGGGTCCCAGAGCTGAAATTCCAGAAAACCGGACAGCAACTTCAATTCCAGCTCAGAACATGCATGAAACGACTTCAAATTCAGCTGATTCCACCCCTAGCCCGTTCCCAACCCCTTCCTCAAGTAACCCTCCAAATTTGGTGGAAAACGGAGAAGAAATCAGTGCCAAGACGCAAGGGACAGCAGCCACTTCGCAGGGGACAGCAACAAAAATTTCAGCCTCTCTACCTCCGGCCAAAGAAGATGATTTTAGGGTTCCTTTACCCTTTCCACAGCAAAGAACACATGCCAAAAGCCAAGGGGAGAAGGAGAAGGCTAAGGAATTTAATGAACTAGTGGAGCTTTTTAGCAAAGTGGAGATCAATATACCTTTGTTGACCATGATCAAACAAATTCCAAAGTATGCTAAGTTTTTGAAGGATCTTTGTGTTAACAAGAGGAAGCTTAAGGAAAATGAATTGGTCAGCATTGGAAAAAATGTTTCATCGCTCATCCATGCCCTACCTCAGAAATGTGATGACCCTGGGATGTTTACTGTTTCTTGTGAGATAGGGAGCACTACATTCCATGATGCTATACTTGATTTAGGAGCTTCCATAAATGTGATGCCCAGGTCAGTCTTTCAGATGCTCGGCATAGGCCCTTTACAGCCCACTGGTGTGGTGATACAGCTAGCAGACAGGAGCCAGACCCGTCCAACAGGTATGATTGAGGATGTTTTGGTGAAGGTAAAGGAGCTAATATTTCCTGCAGATTTTTATATCTTGGATATGGAGGGAGATTATCTTGCACACCGTTCTCCACTTATTCTAGGCAGACCTTTTCTGAAGACGGCCAGAACAAAGATTGATGTATATGCCGGTACACTTTCCATGGAGATTGGAGATACGGTTATTCAGTTTAGCCTTTTCGATGCTATGAAGCATCTGAGAGAGGATCACTCCATTATGAGCATGGACAGTCTTGAGGAGCTGGAGCAGACAGAGTTAGAGGCTGAGGGATTTTTATCTGATTTTTCTGGAGGAGCTATTCATTCAGAGGAGGCTGAGAGAGTATTTACTGCTGAGACTGAGGAATTTTCAGAGGCATTTACAGCTGGAGAGATTATTCTAGGTATAGGGGATTGCACAGAGCCCCAAGGATCACCTATTTCTGTTGAGATTCAAAGTGTAGGGGATTGCACAGAGCCCCAAGGATCACTTGTACCAGTAGAGTGCTTAATAGAACTTGAACCTGATATGGACCATATACTTGACCAGGAGGAAGCTATGGACACATCTATCATTGTGGAACCTCCAGGTATTTTTCAGCACGATCAGGTAAGTATTTCTTTTATTTTTTTGGAAACATCAAGAGAGGTACCAAAAGTTGATTTTATTGGCTGCGATACATTTCTTGATTTGTCATGTGTGGGAAATAATTGGGAAAATTTCATTGGAGTATCCAAAATAGATTTCATTGATTATGATAAGTGTCTTGATGCATCTTGGGTAGATATTCATTGTAAAAAATTCTTTGAGATGCCTAAACTTGATTTTATTGAATGTGATGCATTTTTGGACACATTTTATGCAAAGACTGATATTCTTTCATTTCTTTCTTACCCTGCACGCTTGAGAGGGGTATTACATGGTTTTGCAGGGTCCAGAAGATTTTTGGAGTGGGAGCTTCATCTGAATAGACTCAAACCCCCTGGAATGTGTTCCAAAAAGAATAAAGAGGGAGTAGATTTTACTTTAATTCAAAACACTCTACCTCTTAAATGGGTCTTGTATCTAAATAATCTTCGTCCACCTGAACAGGTTGCTGTTAAGTCCAAGTGTGGGGGAGCGATGCACAGTAAAGTTGAACAAATGAAAGAGGCTCTTTCGCACACCCTGACTCCTCCACTACCACGATGGAGGTTATTTCTTGACAGACTCCGACCGCCAGAGATAAAAGGGAGTTTGATCTTTCTTGCCTTTTCTTTTATTGCATGTTTTCATTTTTGAAATGAGTTCTTGTTAATAAATAAGTGAGTAGAGTAACATGAATAAAAGTCATTGTAAATACCATGTCTTTAGGATTAGGAACAGTTTGGGAAGGGATTTGACTTGATCCTTGAGCTTGATTTTGATTGATCCCACTAGCCAATTGACCCAATTGCCTCTCAATGTTGTGATTGTGTTGTTGTTGTTGTTGTTGCCAAGCTTGTTGTTGTTGTTGTGTTTGTACAACTTGTTGTAGCATCTCCATCATTTGTTGATGCTGCGCATTTCCTCCACTTGAGCTCCCATAACCTCCTTGGTTAGCATAGCTCCTTGATTGACCTTGAAACGAGGAAGTAGTCGGCTGAAATGGTTGAGCTTGCTGTGATCCTTGAAAACATGGTGGTTGGGGCTGTTGATAGGGCTGATTCAATGGCTGATATGCTTGGAAACCTTGCTGGGAATTGCAACCTTGAAAGTGCTGATTTTGAAGTGAAAAATTCTGTGGCGAGGGCTGAAAACTCTGACTTTGAAACCCTTGATTATAGGGCTGGAAATTCTGATTCAAGGGCTGTGAAGGCGTGACCATCTCAACTTCCATCCCAGATCAAGAATTGAGTCTTTGGTGATCGTTCCTTGAAGAATTCAGCTTCATTTGCGCCGGAACAGGGATTGCTTGAGGGTTTCGACAATTCCTCAGTCCGATCACTTGCTTCTCATCCACAATCCATTTCCAAGCGTATGAGCATCTTTTAGGGGTTCTCAGGTGAGCTCAGAAGCTTCCCAAATCATCATCGCAACTCCATCAGTTGAGATAGAGTGAATCGGATTGCAAATTCCAACTAAGCGCAGATTTGAAGAGAATCGACTTCAGAAATGAATTTCCACTGATTTGTTGAGCCTAGGGGTTCGAAGCTAGCTCTTGCTTGACGACCAAGAAGTTCTTGAGCTGAGGAAGGGTTGAGGAGTAGTTTAGTTAGCTAATTTTCATGTTTCGTTGCTGTAATTTAATTTCTGCACATGTTCTGTTTCTGCAGTTTCGTACCAGCAACTTAGATTTGGTTTTCTGAATAGTTGAGCTTAATTAGGTTGTTAATCTTTAAGTTAAGTAGTTTAGAAGCTTGTTTAGTGAACAAATAGATCCAATTACAGCTTATTTTCTGCTTCCTTCTTGCGTGCCAATTCCATTAGCTTCGTATCAGATTTTTCCTGAAATCACAATTCAATTTCAGAATTTTCATTTTTAGTGAGCTAATTTAGTTGGTCTAAGTTTGTCTAGACTTTAAGTTCATTCCTGAATTCTGTTTAGTTGTGATAACTCGAAATTCCAATTTGCTCCCCACTTAAATCCTTGCGTATCAAGTCTGCCCTGTTTTTCATTTTGCATTTTGTGTCTGAAATTTCTATTTCTGCTCATCCGATCAGGAGATCTGAGTTATTGTTTTCCATTTAATTGTTTCTGAATTGGCACTTGATTTGTTTGCCTCAGTTGCATTTGCTTTACATCAGCTGATAGTGTTGCAATTGGGATGATTTTCAGCATATAGGTTCACTTGTTTGCGTGCCAAATTGGGTGAATTCTTGCAATTTGTATCAAGAGGCAGTTGTGGCAATTGTTTGGTATCAAATAGCCATGATTTTTAGTGTGTTTTATAGCTTGAAATAATCTAGCATTGTCTTTGTGCCAATTCTGAACAGTCCCTAGCCATTGTTTGTTTCCAAGTCTTGTAGATAATTAATGTTTGTTGCTTGTGTAAATTTCGAATCTCCTTTGCATTGATTTGTTGCAAGCTTGTTTGTTTCCGAAAACTCTTATCACTGCTTTTACTTCATTGCATAGCAGTTCTTTTGTTTTGTTGAAATCAGAAATCAATTTCCAAAAATCTGGTGAGTGCTTGATTAGGTTTTCATTGGTTGAATTAGCACTTGCCATCAATTGTTTGGGTATTAGTTGAGTTTAAGTCTTTCCATCACATTTTCACTTTTATTTACAACCCAAAACCAGATTTTATTTGAAACCCAAAAACATAAACGACACAAAAACACGAGCTCGAATCAAACACAACCTCGACTAGTCCCTTGGAAAAATACGACCTGTGACCCCTTTGCTACATTTTTATACTTTTGTTTGTAAAAGGGTTTCCATCATTTCATATACATTTAAATTTGAGACCCACATTCATGACACATAGTTTGGGTCCATCAGCCGGCCACAACAAAGGGAGAGAACCAAGTTTTTTGTTCAATTTATAAAATAAACCAAGTGTGGTTTGTTTTATAAAATTATGGATGATATAAATTTTTATATAATAAACCAAGGTTTGGTTTATATTTTATGGAAATTAAAATGAACCATGGATTGGTTTATTTTATAAAATCAATCATGGATTGATTTACCATGATAAGAAAATTTATTCTATAGGAGAGAAGAGACTTGATTGATTTTTTATCATGAATTAAAATATGATTTTAACCATGATATAAAATCAAACTTGGCATGATGGAATAAGTTATTCCATATTTGAGAGGCTTGATGGTTGAGAGACCACTATATAAAGGACCCAAGGCAAGGCTTGGGTGTGAATTATAGAGATGAAGGCATAGATTCTCTCCCTCTCTTTCTCTCCTTCTCTTCTCCCCTTCTTGCCGTGCGCCAACCAGCCCCAAGAAGGAGCACCAGCCGGCCTCCCCTGCCCTTTCCCTGCTGACCACCACCTGCTGCCGGAGAAGAAAGCTCCGGCCATCTCTTGGCCGGAAGAAGGTGCTGCCGGAATTAGAGTTTGCCGCAAGGATCCTTTTTGCCGCAAGCCTCTTCTTTTGCTTCGCCGGAATTTTGATTCCGGCCATCCTTTTATGGTTAGTCTTTCGACTTCACTCTTGGTTTTTCTTGTCGCGTTCTCGGAGAATCTAGTAGTTCTCGAGAACACGAAACTCGTGGCTTTGCGAAGTCATCCCGAAGATACTCGGCGTGGACGCGAATAGAGGCAGAGCTTCCAAGGGACGCTTACGGTTGGATCTCATCCCTTCATTCGAGTTACGCGAGGTAATACGTAAATTAGTTTATGTTTCTGCAAAATTTTAAATATATGATCATGTCTACACAAGATAAATTGCATGCTTAGATGTGTGGTTAAATAATTTGAGAAATTATTTATGCTAAACCTTCCGCTACACGTAATTAATTTTAAAATTACGAACCCGCATCCATGTCAACATGCACCCGGTCCCAACACCCCACACCTAACCTTCCCAAGTTAGAAATTTTACCAAAACGGGCTTTTTAAAACCTATCCCAAGGCTCCCCCTACATTGTGTTGATGCAGTCTGGCCCTGATTGTTGTTTTGGTGTTGACACCGATTTTAGTTTAGGTGGATGATTATTGATTATGATTAAGTCCTGATCGGGGATCAAGCATGGTATGGAAAATCCTAGTCTGGAGGGCTAGGTGTTGAAAAATCCTAACCTGGAGGGTTAGGTGTTGAAAATCCTAGTCTGGAGGGCTAGGTGTTGGAAAATCCTAACCTGGAGGGTTAGGTGTTGAAAATCCTAGCTTGGAGGGCTAGGTGTATGAGAAGTCCTAATTCGGAAGAGGTGGGTGAAAAGTCCTAGCTTGGAGGGCTAGGTGAAAAGTCCTAACTTGGAGTGTTAGGTGCAAATTCACATCATAGAGAATTAGGTGAAAAAGTCCTGGCTTGGAGGGTCAGGTGCCTAGCTTGGAGGGCTAGGTTGGATGATGTTCTAACTCGGAAGGGTTGGGTGAAAAGTCCTAGCTTGGAGGGCTAGGTGAAAAGTCCTAGCTTGGAGGGCTAGGTGAAAAGTCCTAACTTGGAGGGTTAGGTGCAAATTCCCAACTTGTAGAGTTAGATGGAAAAATTCTTAGCTTGGAGGGCTAAGGTGAATGAAACCCTAGCTTGGAGGGCTAGGTTTGAGTCCCTAGATCGGTTTGGTGACCGATCAGGGACATTAGCACGCTGCTCCTTCGTGGATCGGTCTGGTGACCGATCCAGCGATGTCTGATCGGACTGGTGAACGATCAAGGAGCGCACAGTGAGGTTGGGAACCTACTGTGTGGCTCCTAATCGGTCCGGTGACCGATCAGGGAGCAGGCTGCTTCCTCACTGCCTTGCTCCTGATCGGTCTGGTGATCGATCAGGGAGCGGGAAGTGAGTGAGTTCCCTTGCTGATCAAGTCCTAAACGGTCCGGTGACCGATCAGGGACATAGGATTTGATTAAAAAATCACTGTTCATCTGTCCTGATCGGTCTGAGTGACCGATCAAGCTTCACTCTGATCGGTCTAGTGACCGATCAGGCTTCACTCTGATCGGTCTAGTGATCGATCAGGCGTGTATAGCCGCGAGAGCTGGGAATCCCAGCGAAGCAGTGGATCGGTCTGGTGACCGACCCACAAGCCCTGGATCGGTCCGGTGACCGATCACTTTAATTCAAATTGCACTGTCAGACGCGGTCAGAGCGTCTGGTCGTATCTGATTCGCTGCTGTTTGCTTCTGATATTTGATTTACTATGTGATTTGCTGCTCTAACAGTCTGATTAAGCTGCAGGTGACAGGGGAGGATTCAAACACTCAAGGAGAGGTCAATGGAGGCTTTCCTTGGAGCAGGTTTATCCGATTCTCCATTTTAGGTTGCAATGGCCGAGCTGCAGACTGGAGCCAAGACTGAGGCTTGGCTGAGGAGATCTCAGGAAGACCAGAGAGGGCTCAGTGGTAGCTGGTGTTGGCATTGTGGTAGCTGGAGGCTACGGAGGATGTTGTCACCTGGTGCTGTGTGGAGAATCAAAAGGGCGGAAGTTGGCTTCGTGGAAGCAGAGTTCGAAAACTTGTGTTCTTGTCGCGCCTTGTGTTCTCCACAACTTGCTTGCTGTGTTCTTGAAGTTTTCATCAATTTGAGCAAGCGATCGAGAAGCAATCATCCATTACTTGAGCGCTTGAAGGAGAGAACAAGGAGCTTGGAGTCCGACAGTGGGAAGACACGAAGAGGAGTTCTTGCGTGAGATCGCCACTGGGTGGAGCTCAGGGAAGCTTGCTGTGTTCTTGTCCTTGCTAAGTGGTTGAGTAAGATCCTTCTTGTTGTTTCTTTGTGCTTAAACTTTATCTGTGTTTGAAACGCTGTGGAGAGGTTTCTCCACCGAGAAGGAGGTTGCGTTATATCCGGTGAAAACCGGGGCTTGATCTGCCGACGATCAAGGGATCGCCCACCTTAAGGGCACGCCAAGGAGTAGGGGCAAGTTATCCTCGAACCTTGTAAACCCTCTTATTAGCGATCTTGGTAGTTGTCTCTGTTTGCTTTCATTTCTGTTTTCGTTTACTGCACTGCTTCATTTTCCTTTGCTTCTTCCGCTGTGCTACTGATAAGTTGAGTCCAGAAAACTTACTAAGTGCCAAGAAAAAGTGATTGGCTATATTCACCCCCCTCCCCTCTCTAGCCATCCCGTTTCCAACAAGTGGTATCAGAGCTTGGGGCTCTGTTTACGGCATAACATCCGAGAGTTATCAACAAGATGGCGTTGAGAGAAGGCTTCTCCACTGTAACACCCCAAAATTTTCCCATATGAAATATTATGAATTCATGAAACATTATTATTATTATGAATTCATGAAACATTATCATTATTATGAAATTTCATGATGGGCTTGGTTTAATGGGCTTTGATATGGATTAGTGCAAAATGTGATAAAAAGAAGAGGTAGAAAGGAGGAAGCAAGGATTGAACCTTGAACCTCCTAGTTGCACTAATCATGTCATAACCAACACACCAAGCCATGTTTCATGTTGAGAGAATAAGAAACATGCTTGTTAAAGCTAGGGAAGTGAAGAGACATGTCTCTTCATGAGAAAAGTATAAATAAGTGAAGGGAAGTTGGAATAACTTCCTCTCTTCTTCTTCCTCACTCTTCCCTCTTCAAAACCGAAAACTCTCCCCTCCCCTTCTCAAATTTTCGAAACTCCAACCCTAGGTTTCCTCCATAAGAAAAACTCCCAAGAGGGCCCTATAGAGAGACTACCTTCTACTAAAGCAAGGCTAAGGAAAAGAAGCGCAAGAAGGGCTCTCCTCTCCTCCTCTTCAAGGACTTCTTGGGGGAGATTCAAGCGAGAGGATGTAAGTAATCCCCTCACCTGCATTACAATAGTTTCAAGTGCCTAAAATGGTTTAAACATAGGATGAAGCTCTTGATGTTTTCGGCCAAGAAGGTTTTTAGGGCTTGCGAGGGTTTAAACTACTCCTATACTTGCATATGTTTTTCCTCATGATGTGTGACTAAATAGATGATGATAATATGATGTTTTCCTTGTCCTTAAGCCCCCAAAAACCCGGAGTAGGCTTGCTGAAATTTTCGGCCAAGGACCTCTTTTAGGGCTTAGAGAGGTTTAAACTCCTAGTATGCTTGATAATGACCCTCCCTATGATATATAAGATGATATGTGATGTAAATATGGTTTATTCATGATTTTAACATGCTTGGAAACTAAGGTATGTATGCTGGAATTTCTGTAAAGAATGATAAGTAGGACTTAAGAAGGAGTAACAACCCCAACATGCCTTCTAATGTCTCCTCTATGATGCCTACCTTAATGTATGATGTTAGTGTAATGTTTTTCATGTTTTATCATGCTCTAAACTTAGAGTTTATAAGCTGGAATTTTCTGAGTAAATAAGAATTTGGGCTAAGGGGAAAGCTACAACCCCAATTAGGCACGCCAAGGATGCCCATGATATGCTATGAGTAGTATAGGTGATAACATGTCTTCTCCCATGCTTTTTCATGCTCTAAGAATCATGATGTACATGTCTATGTTTAAGCTCTTTAAGCACCCTTATGTTATGCATGGCTTATGTATGATGAAATGCCTAAGAGATGCTTCCCTGTAAGTCGGGACTAAGAGCACTCTTCATGATAAGATAAGAGGCATGCCATGCTCATGATATGACAATGATGTGATAGGTTATGATGATATGCTTGTGATATGATAAGAATGTGCTATGCAACCCCTAGGTCGACGGACTATGAACGGACCTAGTAAGAAACAAGAATGTGCTATGCTTATGATATGCTAAAATCCATGTATGCTATTTTACTTTGTATGGCTTGTACAGGATCCTAGCAAGGTCCACGGGTGGGCTCCGGATGCAGCCCCTAGGTCGACGGACTATGAACGGACCTAGTAAGCGGATGGGTTCCTGAGACGCCCCTAGGTCGACGGACTATGAACGGACCTAGTTTCCCTAGTAAGTTATGTTGGATCGAGAGATGCGATAGAGGGGGGGTGAATGTCGCAAATCGTTCGGATTTAAAAAGAGCGGGTGCGCAGCGGAAATAAAAGAAAAACAGAACAATGCAAACACAGTCGGTTTACATGGTTCGGAGCCTGGGTCGACTCCTACTCCAAGGCCCACGGTCGTTGACCGTTTTCTGCGGGCAATTCTATAAGTTCGTAAAAGTTTACAAGAAAGATTATAACAAGAACAGTTTAGTAAACTTTAAATACAGCTCTTCGTTACCGACGTCCGGTGTAGATCGAAGTTTCAGAGCAGCGGGACGTCGTCAGCTCGAGTTGGAAGATTTCTGGAGCGTGTCGCGGAAGCAGAAGAGCGCAGAAGTGTCGAAGCAATTGATGCTTTGAAGAAGGAGGTCGAGGGCCCTTTATATAGGGCCTGGAGGCACCCTGGTCGACGGGGGCGCCCCCCCACGTGGCGCTTGATCCCCAAAAGGCGCGGTCAAGGGTTTATCCCTAAGAACTCGGGATAACCCTTTCACGGGGGTGCCCTGGACGCTGGGGGCGCCCTGGTTGACTCGGCCAGCTCTTATCCGCAGCGCTGAGGTCTTCTCGACAAGTCTGGCTGGGGGCGCCCGGGACAGCGGGGGCGCCCTGGGCGTGTAGCACAGACGCGGCAGAGTTGTTTTGCAATCGGGGCGCCCTGGACAGCGGGGGCGCCCTCAGACTGTACTGTCGAGCTTCTTCTGGTTGTGTTGTATTTTGTGTTTGCCTTGGGGGCGCCCGAGACACTCCGGGCGCCCTGGTCAGCGATCGTCTCTTTCCTTTGAGGCATTCTGAGCTGCAGACACACGTTCCTTTGGTCCTGCATCCAGGGTTAGTCCAAAACACAATAAACCAATAACATAATGAATTATACAGCCTTGGCTGTCTTGGTTCTGACTTTGGTCTCCAAAATGGAGCCCTAGGTCGAACCGACGCCTAATGTTCCCTCAAGGGGAACGCGTCCTCACCTACTCCTCTCGGGAGAGTTTACCTGGTGCCAACCGGATCCTCCAGTTAGACTTTTGCCCGGCAGTCCTTCGCCAGGTCTTGAGTTGCCAAGCTGCCCTTCGCTTGGTGCCTAGCAGCCCTTCACTAGGTCTTTTCTTCTGGCAGCCCTTCGCCAGTGCCTAGCATTCCTTCGCTAGGGTTTGTCCATTCTGGCAGTCCTTCGCCAGAGCCTAGCAGTCCTTTGCTAGGGCTTTTCCTGTCTGGCAGTCCTTCGCCAGTGCCTAGCGAGGCTTTTCCTGTCTGGCAGTCCTTCGCCAGTGCCTAGCATTCCTTCGCTAGGGCTTTTCCTGTACACTCAAGAAACTTGTTAGACAACAACTAACCCTTAACTTTTGAACCCTTTTGCCAATATCAAAACACAGGTTTGACTTGGGTGCATTCTGCACCAACAATCTCCCCCTTTTTGATATCTGGCAACCTAGTTCAAAAAAGTTAAGGAAAAAAATGTTGAAATTGAAATCCTAAGTTAGATTCCCTCCCCCTGGAAGAAATCTCCCCCTAGATTTTTCAAACATAGGTGATGTGAGTTAAGTACTTAGAAGATTTCATGTTTTGATAATAAGTTGGGAAATCTGCTAAGTTTTTCGAAAAGATGTTCTAAGTTTGGAAAACTTTGAAAACCTTAGACAAATTTTCAGTTTTAGAAACATTTCAAACTTTGGAAAATTTTCAGTTTTGGAGAAACTTTAGACGTAGAAAATTTTCAGTTTTGGAAAAACTTCAGACTTAGAAAATTTTCAGTTTTTGGAAAAACTTCAGACTTAGAAAATTTTCAAAGAATATTTTAAGCAAAAATTAATAGCAGTTCAGAGCAAAAAGGATTTTAAGCAAATAAATTAAGTTTAGAAATAATTCAGAGTTAGAAATTTTGGAAAAGCATTTTTGTTCCCTGTTTCCTTTCCAACTCTCCCCCTTTGACATATATCAAAAAAATGCATAAAGGATATTTGCAATAATTAAATTAAGCATTTGCTGTACCGAATCAAACTGGAACCTAAGTCTGGTTTAATCTTTAGGGACGTGTCTAACCCAATTAGCTACTTACCAACTGTTATAAACAGTAGTTTTCGCTAGGGTTAGTCAAGTTAAGTGCATTGTTCAAGTTAGATTGTCTAAACTTGACACTTAACCTGATTGCTGTTCATTTAGTGCCCCAATTGCTACCGATGCACTGACTTAAAGCATCTTGAATTGAGGCAAAGACCTAAGCATCTCAACCCTTTCTAGGTTATCAATCAAAAGTATCCTTAGGTGCTTGTGAGATGCTGGCTTCTAAGTCTATAGGTGCATGCAGTTCTAGGGTTAGAGCCTAGGCTAAGTCCATTTTCGAAAAAGCCCTAGTTTTGAAGGGGGTAGTTTTTTTTGAAATAAAACTAAGTCAAAAAAAATTTTAGAACTGAAGAAAAAAAGTCAAAGTAACAATTTTTTTAACAAAAACATTTTAAAATCAATTTAAAACAATTTAAACTCAATTTAAAACATTTTAAGGCAAAAACCAAATGATTCTATTCTACTAAGCACAATCCTAACTTAATTAAGTCAAAAGTAAGCAAGCCAAGCTAAGATAAGCATAAGTCAAACAGAAGTCTAGTACAAGTCAACAGAAGCCAACCCTACTCAGTAGGGGTAGTCAAATAGGTACATGTCCAAGTCATCTAAGAAGAGGGACCAGGCTGATCAGGTGAGCCTGGATGCCAGGATCTAAGCATGGTCATCATCTCCTGATACTGGGCGTTTCTTTCCTCCCTCTCTGCTGCAAACGCACTCATGTACTCGGTATAGTAGCCTTGGTGAGTTTCCAGCTGCTCAATGTGGTAAGCCTCTGATTCCTCCCGGAGGGTCTGAACCTGTGTTTCGAGGAGTGATACTCGCTCGTAGAGTGTCGGAGGATTGGGCTGATCTAACTCAGCTGCTAAGTCGTCACCGTCGACCTCGACCTCCTCGTCGGCAATGTCCTGTGCGGCTGGTCGGCGTCTCCAAGTCAGAACCCCGGTGCCCGAGACATCTATACCGGCTAAAGAAAAATTCCTATATCCTATCTCGTCGAAGTCGGTCATCGTGGTAATCTCGCCGTCAGCGATGTTTCGGCCGTGGTGGTGGAGGATAGAGGTGATGACGTGGCAGAAGGGGGTGCGGACCCGCCCCTGAGTGGACACACTAGAGGCATGTAGGATACAGTGGAAGAGGTGAAGGCCTATGTCTATGTCAAGATGGTGGATAAGGGCATAGAGAAGAAAGGTGTGAAAGGGTCTCATGGTGGCTATGTCCCTAGTGGACAGGGGAAGGATGCAACGGACAATTACTCTGTAGAGAGCGTAGTCCTGAATCGGGAGTCGGGTGGAGTGGAACTGCCCTCTTGCAGGGTCCATGGGCTCCCTAAAGAAATAGTTGTATAAGGTGTTCAGGTCAATATGAGAGTAGGGGGCATCGAAAGGCAGGTTCCTTGGAGGGTAGCAACAGAAGATGGACTGAGATGGTCGGAGTCCCAGAAATCGGTTTAGTAGGGTAGGAGTGATGTTCAAGGGCATTCCTTGAACGGTAGTGACGAAGCTCAAGTGTCTTGCCTAACTATGTTGTTATAGAATTCTGCACATAGGGTGTTGTTGATCGAATGTGTGCAGAATACGAGGTTATCCAGTTGATAGAAATTAATTGCGGACATTGCGACTGGACAGGATTGGGAAAAGAAATGACGGTTAAGGTAACTTGTCTTAATCGGGACGTAGGTGGTTCGGGCGAATTTGTTACAAAGTTCTAGGTTTGGAAACCTAGGGTCGGGACTGGGCTCGTTACCGGGGTTCGACTGAACTGCTCGGCGTTTTCTAAGTGTAGAAAAAATAAGTAAATAAGGATAAACCTTGGATTATAGGAAGAGACTTTAAAGAATATGAAAAAAATATGTAATTTAAGAAAAATTAATTACACAACTATATTTCATACCTTGGAGGCATGGTTGAGGCAAGGGTGAGCTTAGGTTCACTTGATCCACAAGAATGAGGCAAGGGGAAGAAGAAGTGTGAGATTGGTGTGGGAAATGAAGGAGTCTCGTGTCCCTTTTATAGGGGTTTGATGGGGGGGCGCCCGGGAGGTCACGGGCGCCCTCAACAGCTCGATTTGCCTAGGGCACTGAAAAAAGGTCTGTGGGGGCGCCCGAGAAGTCACGGGCGCCCTGATCAAGGCTGGTCAACTGCAGCTTTTGCTGTTTTGACTGGCGTGGACGACAGTTTGTCGATTGGGGCGCCCGACAGGTTACGGGCGCCCTAGTCAAAGGTGGTTGATTGCAGCCTTTTGGCTGCTTTAATCAGCGTGGGGGACAGAAGCGTATAGGGGCGCCCGACGGGTCACGGGCGCCCTGGTCAAATCGGTCAAATGCAGCTTTTGCTGCTTTGACTGGAGCAAGTACGTTGTCAGTGTTGTCGGGGGGGCCCGACAGGTTACAGGCGCCCTCATGGACTGCTTTCAGCAGCCTTTGACCTTGTGCATTTGGGGGCGCCCGGGACGGTCAGGGCGCCCTAGGTAGCAGCCTTTTGACTGTTCTGACCAGGTTTGACTGTTTGACTTCGTTTGACTGTGTTTGACCATGTTTGACTATGTTAATCATAGTTTGACTATGTTAACCACAGTTTGACCATGATTAAGAAAGCACAAGCAAGGTGGTTTAATTTGAGCTTAATTTTCCTGTCTCACTGAATCTAGGGTTTTCAAACACGTTAACCTAAAGGTTTTTGTGAGACAGGTTTGAAGGTAAAAATTAATTTTGAAAAGGAATTTTCATTTATTTTGAAAAAAGTTATTTAATTTTGAAAAAGGATTTGAAAAAAAATAAGTTTTAGAAAGCAGAATTTTGAACACTGATTAAGTGATTTTTGAAATAGAATAAGTTTTGAAAATAGATTAGAATCTATAATTATTTGAAATTTGAGTTAGATTCGAATTTGACAAAAGATAATTTGAATTTGAATTTCAGAAATTGGCTTGCAGGTCTTGGCGAGGCACTAGGCCTTCTTTGGCCGTAGCCTTATGGGATCATCCACCCTTTCCTTGACAAAGCCTTTTAATGAAATTTTATTTTCAAATTAAATTAAGTCATTTTCTGGTCTAACTAGCTTGGGTCTTGGATTGGTAGCTTCGGCTGGTTTCACCAGTCTAAAGAGACCAAGTAGACTTGATCTTATTAGAGTTGGTTTCCCCAACGTACTATCATCTCACCTCCTCCCAATACTATGTTTTCAAGTTTCAAGTAATTTAGTCCTTAAATCTAAGTAATCCTTAAATCTAAGCATGGCAATTTGCAAAAAATTAAATAAACAAACAATCAATCAATTAAAAAAAAATTATCTAATTATAAAAATTGTTTTGATTTTGGCTCCCCCTGGACTAAAGCCTCTGTATGGGTTAGGCAAGATGTGAATCTTGTCCTTGGGGATCCAAAATTGATTTGAACCAGTTGGTTTAGTCAGGCATAGTTTTGGCAACCATGCCTGAACCTTAGGTCTTGACTGGTTCAGTACAGCAAAGTAAGATCTTTGCCGAGATTTGGTTCTATAGCCAAGTCCGGATCGGTTTAGAACTGACTTCTGTTTTCCCAGAATCATATCAAGATTCTTGGAACCAGAAGTGAATCGTTCTAAAGCTGTTCTTAAGTCCTTAACTTGAGTTTTCAGGGAGGAATTCTCTGATTCAAGTTTTTCAACTTGGTCAGGGGTTCCTTCCTGAATTTTCTCAGTTAAGGATTTAGAATCAGCTCCCTCTTTCAGGAGTTTTACTTCCTGTCGGAGGGACTCGATTCGGAGTTTGGCTTTCGCCAAATCTCGGGATAGATAGGAAATAAGCGAATTCAATTGCAATTTTGAAAAACCCGTTACCCTTATTTCGCCGTCGTCGGAGAATGTCAGCTTGCCGTCGTCTCGATCCGAGTCTGAGTCAGTCTCGATTTGATCCGATGCTGTCAGGGCTAGAAGATTGGACTGGGGTGCTTCTTCTTCTTCTTCTGAGGAAGACTCGTCCCAGGTTGCTTGGAGTGCCTTCTTTTTTCTGGTCTTTTTGGACTCCTTTAGACTTGGACATTCAGTCTTGTAGTGGCCCTTCTTCTTGCATTCGTAGCAGGTTACGTTGGGCTTTTGTTTGTCAGTTGTCGGTTCAGCTTGTCCGTCCTTTCTTCGGCTTGTTCTCCGTGTGTTTGTTTGGTTCTTCAACTTTTTGTAGTAGCTTCGAGCCAGTCGGACCAGTTCAGATTGATCTTCTTCTTGATCTTCTGTTTCTGAATCTGAGGTAGATTCAGGTTCAACTTGAGTTTTCTTCTTGGTCGTCTTTCCTGTTTTCCCTGCAAAGAAAGCTATACTTTTCTCGACCAAATTGCAGTTAGTCTGTTCATGCAGCTCAAGTTCAGAAAATAACTCATCTAACTTAATTTTTGAAAGATCCCTAGAGACCTTGTATGCATCTACCATAGATGCCCACAAGGTGGTCCTAGGAAACACGTTTAGGGCATACCTTATTAGATCACGGTTTTGAACCTGGTGACCTATTGCGTGAAGACCGTTCATCAGTTCCTGGATTCTGGCGTGGAGCTGGGCTGCTGTCTCGTTATCTGCCATCTTGATTGTGAAGAGCTTGTTTAGTAGCAGGTCCCGTTTGCTGATCCTTGTATCTGAAGTTCCTTCGTGGAGCTCGATCAGTTTAGCCCATAGCTCCTTGGCACTGTTGAATGGGCCTACGCGGTTCAGCTCCTCTTTTGTCAGTCCGCATTGGAGGGTTTGAGTTGCTTTGGCGTCAGCTTCAATCTTGCGTTTGAGGGCAGTGTCCCACTCTGAGTAGTTTTGTGGTACGCCATCAGCATTAGTGGGAATCATCAGTCCAGACTGGATGATTATCCACATATCCACCTGAGTTTTCAGGTGGACCTCCATTCGACTTTTCCAGTAAGGAAAGTCTTCTCCACTGAACAGTGGAGGTCTGGCGGTGCTAAAGCCTTCTTGGATGGCCATTTGTTCTGAAATAGCAACAACAAAAAAAAACAAGAATATTCCAAGACTTGGTCTTGGATTAGTAGTGCGGGAAGAAAAGAAATAAAAACAATTTCAAGGGGTGTTGCACCAACCTTGAAAGAAAAATTCGAACGAAAATTAAAAAAAAATTGAGAGAGAAAAACGAAAGAAATCCGAAAAAATTTTCAAACTGGTGGTTGCACCAAGTTTGAATTCCCCGCTCTGATACCACTTGTTGGATCGAGAGATGCGATAGAGGGGGGGGTGAATGTCGCAAATCGTTCGGATTTAAAAAGAGCGGGTGCGCAGCGGAAATAAAAGAAAAACAGAACAATGCAAACACAGTCGGTTTACTTGGTTCGGAGCCTGGGTCGACTCCTACTCCAAGGCCCACGGTCGTTGACCGTTTTCTGCGGGCAATTCTATAAGTTCGTAAAAGTTTACAAGAAAGATTATAACAAGAACAGTTTAGTAAACTTTAAATACAGCTCTTCGTTACCGACGTCCGGTGTAGATCGAAGTTTCGGAGCAGCGGGACGTCGTCAGCTCGAGTTGGAAGATTTCTGGAGCGTGTCGCGGAAGCAGAAGAGCGCAGAAGTGTCGAAGCAATTGATGCTTTGAAGAAGGAGGTCGAGGGCCCTTTATATAGGGCCTGGGGGCGCCCTGGTCGACGGGGGCGCCCCCCCACGTGGCGCTTGATCCCCAAAAGGCGCGGTCAAGGGTTTATCCCTAAGAACTCGGGATAACCCTTTGACGGGGGTGCCCTGGACGCTGGGGGCGCCCTGGTTGACTCGGCCAGCTTTTATCCGCAGCGCTGAGGTCATCTCGACAAGTCTGGCTGAGGGCGCCCGGGACAGCAGGGGCGCCCTGGGCGTGTAGCACAGATGCGGCAGAGTTGTTTTGCAATGGGGGCGCCCGGGACAGCGGGGGCGCCCTCAGACTGTACTGTCGAGGTTCTTCTGGTTGTGTTGTGTTTTGTGTTTGCCTTGGGGGCGCCCGGGACACTCCGGGTGCCCTGGTCAGCGATCGTCTCTTTCCTTTGAGGCATTTTGAGCTGCAGACACACGGTCCTTTGGTCCTGCATCCAGGGTTAGTCCAAAACACAATAAACCAATAACATAATGAATTATACAGCCTTGGCTGTCTTGGTTCTGACTTTGGTCTCCAAAATGGAACCCTAGGTCGAACCGACGCCTAATGTTCCCTCAAGGGGAACGCGTCCTCACCTACTCCTCTCGGGAGAGTTTACCTGGTGCCAACCGGATCCTCCAGTTGGACTTTTGCCCGGCAGTCCTTCGCCAGGTCTTGAGTTGCCAAGCTGACCTTCGCTTGGTGCCTAGCAGCCCTTCGCTAGGTCTTTTCTTCTGGCAGCCCTTCGCCAGTGCCTAGCATTCCTTCGCTAGGGTTTGTCCATTCTGGCAGTCCTTCGCCAGAGCCTAGCAGTCCTTTGCTAGGGCTTTTCCTGTCTGGCAGTCCTTCGCCAGTGCCTAGCATTCCTTCGCTAGGGCTTTTCCTGTACACTCAAGAAACTTGTTAGACAACAACTAACCCTTAACTTTTGAACCCTTTTGCCAATATCAAAACACAGGTTTGACTTGGGTGCATTCTGCACCAACAATCTCCCCCTTTTTGATATCTGGCAACCTAGTTCAAAAAAGTTAAGGAAAAAAATGTTGAAATTGAAATCCTAAGTTAGATTCCCTCCCCCTGGAAGAAATCTCCCCCTAGATTTTTCAAACATAGGTGATGTGAGTTAAGTACTTAGAAGATTTCATGTTTTGATAATAAGTTGGGAAATCTGCTAAGTTTTTCGAAAAGATGTTCTAAGTTTGGAAAACTTTGAAAACCTTAGACAAATTTTCAGTTTTAGAAACATTTCAAACTTTGGAAAATTTTCAGTTTTGGAGAAACTTCAGACTTAGAAAATTTTCAGTTTTGGAAAAACTTCAGACTTAGAAAATTTTCAGTTTTTGGAAAAACTTCAGACTTAGAAATTTTTCAAAGAATATTTTAAGCAAAAATTAATAGCAGTTCAGAGCAAAAAGGATTTTAAGCAAATAAATTAAGTTTAGAAATAATTCAGAGTTAGAAATTTTGGAAAAGCATTTTTGTTCCCTGTTTCCTTTCCAACTCTCCCCCTTTGACATATATCAAAAAAATGCATAAAAGATATTTGCAATAATTAAATTAAGCATTTGCTGTACTGAATCAAACTGGAACCTAAGTCTGGTTTAATCTTTAGGGACGTGTCTAACCCAATTAGCTACTTACCAACTGTTATAAACAGTAGTTTTCGCTAGGGTTAGTCAAGTTAAGTGCATTGTTCAAGTTAGATTGTCTAAACCTGACACTTAACCTGATTGCTGTTCATTTAGTGCCCCAATTGCTACCGATGCACTGACTTAAAGCATCTTGAATTGAGGCAAAGACCTAAGCATCTCAACCCTTTCTAGGTTATCAATCAAAAGTATCCTTAGGTGCTTGTGAGATGCTGGCTTCTAAGTCTATAGGTGCATGCAGTTCTAGGGTTAGAGCCTAGGCTAAGTCCATTTTCGAAAAAGCCCTAGTTTTGAAGGGGGTAGTTTTTTTGAAATAAAACTAAGTCAAAAAAAATTTTAGAACTGAAGAAAAAAAGTCAAAGTAACAATTTTTTTTAACAAAAACATTTTAAAATCAATTTAAAACAATTTAAACTCAATTTAAAACATTTTAAGGCAAAAACCAAATGATTCTATTCTACTAAGCACAATCCTAACTTAATTAAGTCAAAAGTAAGCAAGCCAAGCTAAGATAAGCATAAGTCAAACAGAAATCTAGTACAAGTCAACAGAAGCCAACCCTACTCAGTAGGGGTAGTCAAATAGGTACATGTCCAAGTCATCTAAGAAGAGGGACCAGGCTGATCAGGTGAGCCTGGATGCCAGGATCTAAGCATGGTCATCATCTCCTGATACTGGGCGTTTCTTTCCTCCCTCTCTGCTGCAAACGCACTCATGTACTCGGTATAGTAGCCTTGGTGAGTTTCCAGCTGCTCAATGTGGTAAGCCTCCGATTCCTCCCGGAGGGTCTGAACCTGTGTTTCGAGGAGTGATAC
Organism: Boesenbergia rotunda; assembly: GCA_024364735.1. Lineage (NCBI taxonomy): Eukaryota > Viridiplantae > Streptophyta > Magnoliopsida > Zingiberales > Zingiberaceae > Boesenbergia > Boesenbergia rotunda. The sequence continues at coordinate 514,645 of JAGFNQ010002388.1, read as the reverse complement.
TCGCTCGTAGAGTGTCGGAGGATTGGGCTGATCTAACTCAGCTGCTAAGTCGTCACCGTCGACCTCGACCTCCTCGTCGGCAATGTCCTGTGCGGCTGGTCGGCGTCTCCAAGTCAGAACCCCGGTGCCCGAGACATCTATACCGGCTAAAGAAAAATTCCTATATCCTATCTCGTCGAAGTCGGTCATCGTGGTAATCTCGCCGTCAGTGATGTTTCGGCCGTGGTGGTGGAGGATAGAGGTGATGACGTGGCAGAAGGGGGTGCGGACCCGCCCCAGAGTGGACACACTAGAGGCATGTAGGATACAGTGGAAGAGGTGAAGGCCTATGTCTATGTCAAGATGGTGGATAAGGGCATAGAGAAGAAAGGTGTGAAAGGGTCTCATGGTGGCTATGTCCCTAGTGGACAGGGGAAGGATGCAACGGACAATTACTCTGTAGAGAGCGTAGTCCTGAATCGGGAGTCGGGTGGAGTGGAACTGCCCTCTTGCAGGGTCCATGGGCTCCCTAAAGAAATAGTTGTATAAGGTGTTCAGGTCAATATGAGAGTAGGGGGCATCGAAAGGCAGGTTCCTTGGTGGGTAGCAACAGAAGATGGACTGAGATGGTCGGAGTCCCAGAAATCAGTTTAGTAGGGTAGGAGTGATGTTCAAGGGCATTCCTTGAACGGTAGTGACGAAGCTCAAGTGTCTTGCCTAACTATGTTGTTATAGAATTCTGCACATAGGGTGTTGTTGATCGAATGTGTGCAGAATACGAGGTTATCCAGTTGATAGAAATTAATTGCGGACATTGCGACTGGACAGGATTGGGAAAAGAAATGACGGTTAAGGTAACTTGTCTTAATCGGGACGTAGGTGGTTCGGGCGAATTTGTTACAAAGTTCTAGGTTTGGAAACCTAGGGTCGGGACTGGGCTCGTTACCGGGGTTCGACTGTACTGCTTCCCTGTAAGTCGGGACTAAGAGCACTCTTCATGATAAGATAAGAGGCATGCCATGCTCATGATATGACAATGATGTGATAGGTTATGATGATATGCTTGTGATATGATAAGAATGTGCTATGCAACCCCTAGGTCGACGGACTATGAACGGACCTAGTAAGAAACAAGAATGTGCTATGCTTATGATATGATAAAATTCATGTATGCTATTTTACTTTGTATGGCTTGTACCGGATCCTAGCAAGGTCCACGGGTGGGCTCCGGATGCAGCCCCTAGGTCGACGGACTATGAACGGACCTAGTAAGCGGATGGGTTCCCGAGACGCCCCTAGGTCGACGGACTATGAACGGACCTAGTTTCCCTAGTAGGTTAGAGACTAGCTACCTCGGCCTATTAGGGATTCGCGCATTATGTATGTATGTAAGTGGTACAAGCCGGGATCCCCCAAATGATGATGGATGTATGTTTAAGTACCTATATGTATGATTTTAAGAAAAGCATATGCATGAACTCATCCTATGCATGTTTTCAAAAGAGCATCTTGCATTCGCATTTTTGTCATGACTATATGACTATAAAGGTGAATTATGTTAAGTTCAAGTATGCTTCTTATGATAAGTACATATGCTCCATTATGCTATGTTAAGTTAAGTGTTTTAATGCTATGCACTATTATGATGTGATGCTTTCTCTACTTGATGGAACATATGATTTTGTGAGTAGGAAGGGATCTTACTAAGCTATATGCTTATAGTTTCCATGTTTCCCTTGTACTGCAGAAAAGGGTAAGGAATGGCTAAACTAAAGGGAGCAGCAGGAGGGGCAGAGATGTGTGTGGTGGTGGCATGGTGGAAGAAGATCTACTCATGTTTTGTTTAGTTTATGCATATGCTGAGTTTTGCATGTGAAATGTTGAAACATACTTACTAAGTTGCTACTTGCTGATATTTAGACTCATATGGATATTTCATGCTCACTCTCGCTCATATGCTAAGTACTTAGTTAGGACTTGCTAAAGAACTTTAGTATTATGTTATCCTTCCTCATACTTACTACTCTGTCTTAAGAAATGGCTATGTGGCATGCTTCTATTATGCAAGTAAGAATGTAAAGGTACCTAGCATGCTCTCCTCAATGTCTAAGATGTTTAAAAGGTTTCATGCTTATATGTTCAAGTACAAGATTATACATGTATCATGTTCAAGTTTCAAGTTTCAAACGCTTCCGCTAAAACGAAAATTATGTTCGCGTAACCCCGCCCTAGTGAGAAGGGCGGGCGTTACATCCACCACCCGACCTCCATTCTTTGATGGTGCCGACTTTCAATATTGGAGATCAAAGATGAAATACTATTTGAAGATGGATATCCACACTTGGTTCGCGGTGAAGGAGGGATTCACCCCTCCTAAGGATGATGAAGGCAAAGAACTCGAATCGTGGAGGTGGACTGCTGAACAAACTCAGAAGAGTGAAGCCGACGCGAAGGCGGTTGTCACTCTACAATGTGGCATGAACAAAGATCAACTCATCAAAGTTGGTCCTTTCACAAGTGCAAAGGACTTGTGGAACAAACTCATTGAGCTTCATGAGGGCACCCGGGATTCAAGAATTGCCAAGAGGGATTTGTTCCTCAATCATCTCCAAAATCTCTCCATGAAGGAGAATGAGTCGGTAAGTGAGCTCCATAGCTGGTTCAAGGAAGTCCTCAATGGGCTTCATTCAATTGATGAAAAGGTTGAGAATCGCGACCTTATGAGGTATGCCTTGAAAGCATTTCCAAGGAATGCTTTGTGGTCATCCATGGTGGATGCCTACAAAGTATCCAAGGATTTATCTATTGTAAAGTTAGATGATTTGTTTTGCGAGATGGAATTGCATGAAATGGCTAACAAAGGCCCCAAGGAGAAGGGGATTGTCTTAGTTGCAGGGGACCGAACCAACAAAAAGAAGAAGGAGAAGAAGAAAGAGAAGGAAGTCTCTTCATCTTCATCCTCTTCCGAATCTGAGTCCGATTCCGAAGAAGATGGCAGCGGCTCCTCTTCATCCGAAATGGTGAACTTCGTGCGAAGGATGATGAGAAGGGATCGACGCTTCAAGAGTAGAGGTAACTCTAGTGAATCCAAACTTGATAAGACTAATGCCTCTTGCTTTGAGTGTGGTAGGAAAGGGCATTTCAAGAATGAATGTCCAAAGCTTAAGAAGAAGGAGGAGAAATCCAAAAAGAAAGAAGAAAAATCCAAGAAGAAGAAGAAGGCATTGAAGATCACTTGGGATGAGTCATCCTCAAGCTCATCCGATGAAGAGAAGGAGGAGAAGAGCACAAGGCAAGTGGCACTCATGGCTCTTGGAGAGGAGAGCAGTGATGAATCTTCAAGCTCCTCAAACGCGGCTTCATCATCTTCGGATGATGAAGAGGTAACTTCTCCCGAGCTTGAAAAGTGTTATAGAGCAATTGTATGTTTAACTAGTTTGCTTAAGAAATCAAAAAATAAAGTTAAAGCATTGCAATTAGAAATTGATCAATTAAAGGTATCTAGGGATGATAACATTGATGATTTGCATGTTGAATTGTTAGAAGATGAAATTAAATTATTGAAACATGAGATTGAAATTTTGAAATCCTCTAAGGTTGAGGAGGTAAATGATTTGCATGATAACTTGCTAGTAGAAGAGAACCAATCGTTGAAGAGTGAGGTTGAGAAGCTCAAGAATATTTTTGGGAAGTTCTCAACTAGCTCTAAGACCCTAGATATGATCCTAAATGCCCAAAGGGCAGTTTACAATAGGGCTGGTATCGGTTACCGACCCAAAGAACCCTCGTTCGTGTCTCTCATGTCTATGACTGATATGAGACAATCTAGGACACCCAAGACTCAAAAGAAAGTTGTCAAGGCATGGGTGCCTAAGTCATGTTTAGTTGATGCTTTAGGTCCCAAGGTTTGGGTACCTAAAACTTCTATTTTTTGAATTGTGTAGGTTATGATTGAGGGGGAGCATCTATCAACTTGGTTCGTTGATAGTGGATGCTCCAAACACATGACCGGGGATAAATCATTGTTTACCACACTTCACAAGAAAAGTAGAGGTAATGTATCATTTGGTAACAATGGTAGTCTTAAGGTCATAGGGATAGGAGACATTCAAATATCCGAATGTCTTAGAATTTCAAATATCCTTCTAGTCAAGGGGATGAAATTTAATCTCCTAAGTGTCAGTCAATTGTGTGACACGGGTTACATAATTGACTTCCAACCAAGTCAATGTCTAGTTAGACAAAATGACACCTTGGACACGGTACTAGTAGGAGCAAGAGTAGACAATATTTATCAAGTTTCATTTAAAAGTGTTACTAATGCTTTTGCTAAGTGTTTCATATCAAAAGAAGAAGAGTCCACCCTTTGGCACCGGAGTCTAGCACATGTGAACATGAAGAACATCCGGAAGTTGGCCAACAAGGGACTAGTCCGTGGCTTACCGAGCATCAAGTATGAGAAAGACAAACTTTGTGATGCATGTCAAATGTGTAAGCAAACAAAATCTGCACATAAAGGTAAAAGCGCTGTAAGTACTTCCAATGCATTAGATTTACTTCATATGGATCTATTTGATTGTAGTACCATCATATCATTGAATGGAAGTAGATATTGCTTTGTTATCATTGATGATTTCACTAGATATACATGGACTTACTTTTTAAAATATAAGGACCAAACCTTAGATATTTTCATTTCTTTTTGTAGAAGAGTTGAAAATGAAAAATCATCAACCATTAAGACAATTAGAAGTGATCATGGAGGTGAATTTCAAAACCAAAGGTTTTTAGAATTTTGTCAGGATAGAGGTTATAAGCATGAGTTCTCTACTCCTAGAACACCACAACAAAATGGTGTTGTAGAGAGGAAGAACCGTGTACTTCAAGAGGCTGCACGAAGCATGCTTAATGAGTACTCACTCCCGAGTTACTTGTGGGCCAAAGCTATAAATACAGCTTGCTACGTGCAAAATCGGGTCCTCATTCATAGGTTTCTAGGAAAGACTCCCCATGAACTTTGGTTTGGGAAACCACCTACGGTTAAACACCTTAGGGTGTTTGGTTATAAGGTGTTCATCCTAAACACCAAGGACCATCTTGGGAAGTTCACAGCAAAGGCTGATGAAGGGATACTAGTCGGGTACTCCCTCGTTAGTAAAGCCTACCGAGTCTACAACAAGGAATCTAGATTAGTTGAAGAGTCTTCTGATGTGGTTTTTGAAGAAATTTCAAAATCAAGTGACCAATCAGAAAATGTAGAAGGAGTTCAACTTGAACTTAGGAGACTAAGTTTGAAAGAAACTTTAAGTGTTGTTGATGGTGATGAGTCTGATGATGGTGAACCTAGACAACCCATTGATCAGCCGGATCCTGAGGCTGAACTTGTGTCTAGTGAACCCGCTCAAGAAGCACCACCAACTCCTAGGCAAACTAGATTAGCCTCTAGTCATCCCCAAGACCAAATTGTTGGAGACATCCATCATGGGGTTAGGACTAGATCATTCTTCCGGAATGAGGCTAATGAAGTTGCCCTAATTTCCGAAATTGAACCTAGAAAAATTGATGAAGCATTAAATGATCCCGATTGGATCATTGCAATGCAAGATGAACTAGGTCAATTTGAGAGAAGTCAGGTTTGGGACTTAGTCCCTAGACCTAAGAAGACCACCATTATTGGAACCAAATGGGTCTTCAAGAACAAATTGAACCATAAGGGAGAAATCATTAGAAACAAGGCACGCTTGGTAGCTAAGGGCTACAGTCAAGTTGAAGGCCTTGATTATGATGAGACCTATGCTCCCGTGGCACGATTGAAATCCATCCGATTGATGCTTGCATTTGCAGCATATCGTGGCTTCAAGCTATACCAAATGGATGTCAAATCGGCCTTTCTAAATGGTTTGATTAAAGAAGAAGTCTATGTTGAACAACCTCCGGGGTTTGAGAGTACCGAATTTCCAAACCACGTGTTCAAGCTCAAAAAGGCACTTTATGGCCTTAAACAAGCACCCCGAGCTTGGTATGAGCGGTTGTCGACATTTCTAATTGAGAAGGGCTTCGTTAGAGGCCAAATAGACCCTACACTGTTTCTGCGGAGAGATGGTGACAATATTTTTGTAGCCCAAGTATATGTCGATGACATAATTTGTGGCTCAAATAATAAGGGCTATTTGAATGAATTTATTGGACACATGGAAAATGAATTTGAGATGAGTCTAGTGGGAGAATTGACTTTCTTCCATGGACTCGAAATCAAGCAAACTCGTGATGGGATCCATGTGCACCAATCGAAATACACACAAGAAATGCTTCGAAAATTCAATATGAGTGATTCAAAAGAGGTAACCACTCCTATGGCTACAAACACCAGATTAGACAATGATGAGAGTGGTAAACCCGTTGACTTGACTCAGTATCGAAGCATGATAGGCAGTTTGCTATACCTTACAGCGAGTCGACCTGATATACTATTTGCTGTGGGTATGTACGCTAGGTATCAAGTTTGTGCTAAGGAATCTCACTTAATCACTGTTAAGCGAATTTTGAGATATCTCAAGGGCACAATTGGAGTCGGTCTATGGTACCCCCGTACCGAATCATTTGATTTAATTGGCTACACGGATTCCGACTACGCTGGATGTAAGTTGGACCGAAAAAGCACAAGTGGGGGTTGCCAATTCTTAGGGTCATCTTTAGTTAGTTGGTCAAGTCGGAAGCAACATTGTGTTGCTCTCTCCACGACCGAGGCAGAATATATCGCCATGGGAGAGAGTGTATCACAATTGTTGTGGATGATACATACTTTAGAGGACTATAGTTTGAGTTACAAGGGTGTGCAAGTGTTATGTGATAACATTAGCACAATTAACTTAACCAAGAATCCAGTCCATCATTCGAGGACCAAACATATTGAGGTGCGTCACCACTTCATTAGGGATCATGTAGCTAGGGGAGATATTGTACTCTCTCATGTAGAGTCCAAGTCAAACCTAGCCGACATTTTCATTAAACCACTCCCCGAAAATGAGTTTAGTTTCTTAAGAAGGGAGTTGGGAATGTGTCGCGCTTCATAGGATTGAATTGCATTAAAACCTTTCATGATTATTTCGAAATTGTGGGGAAACAATTGGGTAACTTTGGGGACATCTCACACAAACTATAAGGGTTACCAAAATGTTTTTGTTTGCTAGATATGGGGTGAGATGTTAGGTTCAACTAAATTTCTCGAAATGTCAATGCATCCCTTGAGAAATTAAGTTGACGAGATAATAATCACTGTGGTGACCAAGTATGGGAAAAACCATTGCATAACATATGTGTATATGACTCCATGATCATACTTGGACATTCCAATCAAGGCAACTTGATTGGAAAACTGAATTTGATACAAACTTAGTTGAAATTGCTTGATTGATTGTTGATTGAGTTTGACTCCACTTGGATGGGTCAAAGTGATTGTTGAACCTATAAGGACCTTTGATCCTCGTTCAGGGATCAATTTTAGTCATGAGATCATGTCCAAGTTCGATAAACTTCATCAGATCTCCTTGGAGAGATTCAGAAATTTTGAAACTGAACATTTCAGTTCGTATCAGGGAGTATCAGGAACCCTGATCGGTCACCAGACCGATCAGGCATAGGGCTGATCGGTCCCCGGACCGGTCTGGCTTCATTCAGTGACGATCGGTCCACGGCCCGATCGAAGGGCTTTGCACGATTTCTCCCAATCATTCTGTGCTGGCCTGGATCGGTCCCCAGACCGATCTGGCACCCTGCTGGGATCGGTCCATAGACCGATCAAGAGGGTTCTTCGAAAATCATCCGACCCTACTGTCCCCTTCCTGATCGGTCAGCCGATCGATCAAGATCCTACCTGATCGGTCACTAGACCGATCAAGACCAGGCCAGTCCGATCAGGCTATAGCCTGATCGGTCTGGGCGCGATCAGATCGAACGGTGATCCGTTCAGACGCATTAATTTCTGGTTGGTGGACCGATCCACCAACCGATTAACTACGCGAAAACTCTCTCATTGCCAAACCCTAGCGTCGAAACTTCCCACTCGCGCAACCTTTGCTTCATGCGAGAGCTCTCCAGTGCTTTCGTCTCCCTCTTTCACGTGCGTGCGAGTTCTCGCGAAGGCTTCTACGGGCGTTTTCTTGCTCCCGGCAAGTTCTCTTTTGCTCGAAGTCTTCTGCATCTCTGTCTTGCGAGCGTCTCCTACGCAAGCTTGGTTTTTCCACCTTTAAAATCTCACCAATGGCACCTAAGTAAGTTTTGATCTCAGTTTTTTCTTTCAAAACAGTTTACAAATTATGTATATGAAGCTTATCATGCTCCTGTGTTTGTTCTTGGTGTGGTGCCGTGACCCTCGTGTATTTGCCGTGACCTCACTTTCTCACGATATGTTCAAATTCATTTTTCACCTCATTATTATCCTATGTTTGATCTTGATCTAACGTCTACCTTATGATTGGGTCTTCCCTTTGATGATCAATCCTTGAATTTTTGATTCAATTTACGTCCATCTTAATCAATTGATTCACACTATGTGTATGACCAATTCAACCCTTTAGAAAATCTTCCAAGGGCAAAGAAACTGCAGATGGCAGCTCGAAGGGGAAAGCCCCCTCTTCATCTACGCCCTCCAAGAGGCCACAGCCCTCTTCGAGCTCTAGATTTCCAAACGCCGCCTGTGAGCAATCCTTCCAATCAAGGACTTTCAAAATGCTACCCTGCCGATCAATCGATGTCCCCTTCCTGACTAAGTATTGTCCATCAGTCATGGAGATAGTCCTGCATTACAATCTTGGTTTCCTTCTCTCCTTAGAGCGAACCATCAACTATGACCTAGTCTCGGAGTTTTACAATAACCTTCAGCAGGGTCCTCAAGGCGGTTTCGAGTTTACTACTCGAGTCGCCAAACGGACTCTCGATTTTTCCTATGACATACTTGTTGATTTTCTGGGTGGTCGACGATCACCAAATATGTATTCGATCTATCCCGAGCTTCCTAATCCTCTATTAGCACCATTTGCAGATGTTACCCCTGATTCTATCCATCAATATTTCTTCGGTCATCCCCGCCCAGACGGTCTTGATGAGCTGGGCCCTGACTTTCCTACCTTTGCTGCTCTACGTCTCTCTCCCACTAGCTATATATTATTCAAGATCATCACGAATTGTATACTCCCAATCATCTCCAAACCTTTAGCTGAGATTCGACCCTATCACTGCCTGATGCTCTACGGCATGCACCGCCGTTTGGACTTTGATATCATGGAGAGCATCTTCCAGTCCATCTTATCTTATCGAGAGCCCAGCCGCCGCACGGTATACATGCCTTTTGGTCACGTCATCACCGACTGGCTCATGTCAGTCGGTGTTGATGTCACCAAGGGCCGGACGATGCCTATGGTCCGACAGGATTGCAGACTTGGCCGACGAGCATTCGCCAAGTCCGACATCATGGTTCGGGAGCACGATCGGGCGTTGGTTTGGAAAGATGGTAGGGTCCTTGGTGAGTTACCTAGGGGAGGTCCACAGGTTCAGGCGCCAGCCGATGCTGCTGCTGATTATGACGACGAGCCGGAGCCAGATCTACGCTGGCAGATCTCAGAGCTGGATCAGACGATACAGGAGGTTATTCAGTTGGGGGGGACAGATCGCGAGGAGTTTCGATCGGGCTTTCGCTCCCTCGATTGCCGACTGACCAGGATCGAGACCGAGGTCTCAGGGACCCGTACACTCCAACAGACATGGTATGATGAGTGGCGCAGCCACACATTTCCAGGAGGTGCACCTTCTTCGAGTACTGCACCAGGGTCCTTTGCTCCTACTGATACCACGATGGATGATCTCGTGGACGATGACGATCCTCCCGCTGATGTTTGAGCTAGGATGTCTCTTACCTTTCCTTGTGGTCTGTGTGGATGATTTGTGCGACTTTTGGGTTGTATGCCCCGTGACTTGCTTATTGTGGCCTTGTGCCACACGTATCTTGCTACTTGTCTGGATATTTTATGCTTTGACTTGTCTGATCTTAGTATGCTTATTGTTGATGCTATGTTGTTTAAATGAGTTTTATCTACATGTTTGTCACTTTGTCATGTTCATGCTTATAATGACATGTCTACTTGATACATATGACTGTTATAACATGCTTTGTGAGTTGCTACTTCATGTTCGTATGATGCATGTGATTGCTATATCTTGCTCTATCTTTTTCACATGTGTTCGTATGGTTATCCAACAACCTATCAAATCCTTGTTGTTTTGGGATACCCCTAGGGTTGAGGGGGAGTATGGTTGAACTTAACAGCCCATCTATACCCTTTTCATGTTCGACAAAGGGGGAGAGTGTGGTTGGTTAAGTTTAGGATGATCATGTTGTAGGGGGAGGATCTGGATTCCCCTATGATTCTAAATTTGAAAAACTTGATTAAGAATCCCTAAACTTAAAATCGGGTTGTCAAACAACAAAAAGGGGGAGATTGTTGATGCAGTCTAACCCTGATTGTTGTTTTGGTGTTGACACCGATTTTAGTTTAGGTGGATGATTATTGATTATGATTAAGTCCTGATCGGGGATCAGGCATGGTATGGAAAATCCTAGTCTAGAGGGCTAGGTGTTGGAAAATCCTAACCTGAAGGGTTAGGTGTTGAAAATCCTAGTCTGGAGGGCTAGGTGTTGGAAAATCCTAACCTGGAGGGTTAGGTGTTGAAAATCCTAGCTTGGAGGGCTAGGTGTATGAAAAGTCTAATTCGGAAGAGGTGGGTGAAAAGTCCTAGCTTGGAGGGCTAGGTGAAAAGTTCTAACTTGGAGGGTTAGGTGCAAATTCCCATCTTGGAGAATTAGGTGAAAAAGTCCTGGCCTGGAGGGTCAGGTGCCTAGCTTGGAGAGCTAGGTTGGATGATGTTCTAACTCAGAAGGGTTGGGTGAAAAGTCCTAGCTTGGAGGGCTAGGTGAAAAGTCCTAGCTTGGAGGGCTAGGTGAAAAGTTCTAACTTGGAGGGTTAGGTGTAAATTCCCAATTTGGAGAGTTAGATGGAAAAATCCTTAGCTTGGAGAGCTAAGGTGAATGAAACCCTAGCTTGGAGGGCTAGGTTTGAGTCCCTGGATCGGTCTGGTGACCGATCAGGGACATTGGCACGCTGCTCCTTCGTGGATCGGTCTGGTGACCGATCCAGCGATGTCTGATCGGACTGGTGAACGATCAGGGAGCGCACAGTGAGGTTGGGAACCTACTGTGTGGCTCCTGATCGGTCCGGTGACCGATCAGGGAGCAGGCTGCTTCCTCACTGCCTTGCTCCTGATCGGTCTGGTGACCGATCAGGGAGCGGGAAGTGAGTGAGTTCCCTTACTGATCAAGTCCTGAACGGTCCGGTGACCGATCAGGGACTTAGGATCTGATTAAAAATTCACTGTTCATCTGTCCTGATCGGTCTGAGTGACCGATCAGGCTTCACTCTGATCGGTCTGGTGAGCGATCAGGCTTCACTCTGATCGGTCGGGTGACCGATCAGGTGTGTATAGCCGTGAGAGCTGGGAATCCCAGCGAAGCAGTGGATCGGTCTGGTGACCGACCCATAAGCCCTGGATCGGTCCGGTGACCGATCACTTTAATTCAAATTGCACTGTCAGACGCGGTCAGAATGTCTGGTCGTATCTGATTCGCTGCTGTTTGCTTCTGATATTTGATTTACTGTGTGATTTGCTGCTCTAACAGTCTGATTAAGCTGCAGGTGACAGGGGAGGATTCAAACACTTAAGGAGAGGTCAATGGAGGCTTTCCTTGGAGCTGGTTTGTCCGATTTTCCATTTCAGGTTGCAACGGCCGAGCTGCAAACTGGAGCCAAGACTGGGGCTTGGCTGAGGGGATCTCAGGAAGATCAGAGAGGGCTCAGTGGTAGCTGGCGTTGGCAGTGTGGTAGCTGGAGGCTACGGAGGATGTTGTCACTTGGTGCTGTGTGGAGAATCAAAAGGGGGGATGTTGGCTTCGTGGAAGCAGAGTTCGAAAACTTGTGTTCTTGTCGCGCCTTGTGTTCTCCACAACTTGCTTGCTGTGTTCTTGAAGTTTTCATCAATTTGAGCAAGCGATCGAGAAGCAATCATCCATTACTTGAGCGCTTGAAGGAGAGAACAAGGAGCTTGGAGTCCGACAGTGGGAAGACACGAAGAGGAGTTCTTGTGTGAGATCGCCACTGGGTGGAGCTCAGGGAAGCTTGCTGTGTTCTTGTCCTTGCTAAGTGGTTGAGTAAGATCCTTCTTGTTGTTTCTTTATGCTTAAACTTTATCTGTGATTGAAACGCTGTGGAGAGGTTTCTCCACCGAGAAGGAGGTTGTGTTATATCCGGTGAAAACCGGGGCTTGATCTGCCGACGAACAAGGGATCGCCCACCTTAAGGGCACGCCAAGGAGTAGGGGCAAGTTATCCCCGACCTTGTAAACCCTCTTGTTAGCGATCTTGGTAGTTGTCTCTGTTTGCTTTCATTTCTGTTTTCGTTTACTGCACTACTTCATTTTCCTTTGCTTCTTCCGCTGTGCTACTGATAAGTTGAGTGCAGAAAACTTACTAAGTGCCAAGAAAAAGTGATTGACTATATTCACCCCCCCCCCTCCTCTCTATCCATCCCGTTTCCAACACATTGGACTTATAAAGGCTTTTTAAGAACCTCTCCAAGGTTCTCCTTACGCCAAAAATCGAGCAACCATGCTCCCACTTCACCTAGTCTCTCCCTAGACCTAAGATTTCCTTGCAAAGGTGTGTTTGGTTTCCTAAATTAAACTCAACACTTCTCCCCCTTTGCCTAACATCAAAAAGACTCCAACAATATCCCAATTATTAGTTCTTTTAATCCCTAATGATCCTAAATACAGTGTACTAGCCCCCCCATACACTTGTTTTACACCATTTGGACACAAATCAGCTGCTGGATATCCAATCCAGCCCTGACCAGTCGATTGCCCCCCAAGGCAGGGGGCAATCGACTGATACTCTGAAAATCAAAATTTCAGCTTTTCTGGCCAAATTCAGAAATGCGCCAGAAATTCCACAAAACTCCAAAAATTCTCAAGTTTTGTGGAGAAGTTTGTGGTGCCCATACCTACTTGGGAAAAATACATTCAACCATGTATCTATCACCATTCCCAGGTTTGACACAAAATCCAAAACTTCCTATGAAAATTAAGGTAAACAAGAGGCAACCTCCCCCTTAACCTATGTCTTTTCCCAATTTTCAATTTTCCAAGGTTAAGTTCTACCCAACTTAACACCATAACACCAAGTTAAGTTCTATCCCAACTTAACACCATTCATCCCTTCATCAAGTTAACCCTAACTCGACACCCCCAAGTTTTCTACCCTAGAAACTTCAACAAAATCCTAGAAAACCTGGAAAGATCAAAAAAATTTACAAGCACATTTGCTAGAATATACCCTATCCTAGAAAAATATGGTTTCATGAAGATTATCAAATGTGCTTGACTTTTGGTACATCCTCTAATTTCCTCAAAAATGATCATTTTGTATTAACTTTGAAATCTGTCTATAATTCCATGTGTTTGCCAAGGCTATCCATTATAATTTGACACATGAAATTGTCCTCAACTCTCCCTCTTTATCTCTTAATCCTAGATATATATGTGAGACTTCCATATCCTTTCATTTATCAAGAACTTATCATTTAATATCATCCAATGAATTTTAAGCACTCATCAATCCTCCTTAAACTTTGTGATATTAATAAAGTCTTATTCTATACAATCATCATTAAATCACGAAGTAGGACTTTATCTAATGATTGTGAATGCATATCCAAGATTTTAATTCATAGCCATATCCTATATCCAATAGTGATTAATGACCTTCAAACCATATAATATCATCTATGACATAAAATCTCATAAGGTAACATGACCCTTTCCTATGCTTCCAATTTTGTAATTTCTGACTATTCAATATGCCTTTTCTTCTTAGACTTATGGGTCAGTCGACTGCCCCTGGGGCAGTTGACTGGCAAACCAAACAGAAGGTTCTCAGTGTCGATTCTTCCTGGATCAGTCGACTGCCTATAAGCCAGTCGACTGATACCTGAATTTCAGGTTTTCAGTCTAAATTCAGAAATGTCTAATTAATTCCACAAATCTCCAAAAAATCTAAAATTTCATGGTGAGATTTGTGGATCCTATGTCTACTTGGGAAAAATATGTTTCCAAGCAAATTTACTTCAAATCCCAAGATTGGCACGAAACTCAACCCTTTCTAAATTGTATCATTTAAACTTCTCCAAAAGTCCTAATTTTGACTTCTCCTTGATGTATCTTCTTATCTATGACCATAATACCTTTCTATCACTGAGTTATATGGCATGTCCATATTAAACCCTAATTTTTATCAAATATAATCCTATTTTCATCTTTTTCTCCATAACTTTCTTTTAATGTGTCAATTCTCTAGGATTAAGACTCACCTTAGTCTTCCAAACCCTTTGGCACATTTCCTAGTCCACCTAGACTTCCTAAAAGAACCATCTCTTGAGATCCACTTACCATGGATCCCAAAGGCTCCTAGAGCTCCCCCTTGAGCTACTAGAGCTAGCTACCTCCCTAGGTGACTCAATCCATACTAGACCACACCGGTGTGCCCCCGGTGATTCTTGGCTTACAAAATTAACCTTTTTAACCTTAGACACCTTGTCTTTGGTTAAGTCCTTTTCTTCCCCTTTAAATGTCACCCCTTGTCATTTTTGGATTTCTCCTTCTTGCCATAATCATATGCTACCCCAGCATATTTCTTTCCCTTGACATTGGAGACCTTAGACCGGTATCCTAACCCCGATCTATCATGGTTGGGTTTTAGACTACCCAACACTATATCTAAACCCTTAGATCCAACCTTGAATCTTTCTAGGGTTTTCTCCAATGTATCAAGCCTTGCCCTCAAAGCTTGATTTTCCTTTTCTAGACTTCTAAATCTAGAGTCCATATGTCCATTTTGGGTATTCCTAAACCTACCCATCTTCCTAGGCATATGTCTCCCCTTCTTGGGATTTATGCCTTGATCCTTAGGTACAAAGGTCTTAGGTTTATCATGATGCATGCTTTTCCTAGGGTTTTGATCTACCTTGTTAACCCTATTCCTATCATGATATTTAAATCCATGATTATGCACAAGTAAATATTTTTCATTAATTCTAGCATGCATGGATGAACTTAAATTTGAATTACATTTTAATTTAAAGTTAGGGATTACCTCCCTTACCCTTGTAGTTCCTCCTTGTTGGAAACTTCTTTTCTTTTCTTCTTTCTCCCATCTTCGTAAATGCTCCATTTTCATGAGCTTTCCACTCTTTGGGCATTTCGTGTGGAAGGGTCCTAGTTCTCCATATGTGAAGCATCTAATTCTTTTCCTTTTAGCTTGGGATTCTTCATTCCAACACCCCATGTTAGATTTAGAAGGAATTGAAATAGGTCTAGGGGTTACCTCCTTTTTCTTACTCTTTGGACACTTGTCCTTGTAGTGGCCCTTTCATTGCATCCAAAGTATGTAATGTGGTCTTTTGATTTGGCTTTGGTGGAGGTTAGAGCTTCTTCTTGTTCTTGTGTGGATGAGGGTCTCTCCTCCCCCTCAACTCTTGAATTTGACACCTCCTTTTCTTCTCTTGATGAGGTAGATGACTTAATTAAGATAAACATCTAAGCATGCATCACATACACACACATAGCATATATCAACATATAAGCAAGAAAACGTGACATGGTTATAGCCCGTATACTACGATCTTCTCAAGCCAATGAGAAGATCGATGGTCAACCTAGGGATAAATCTTCTCCAAGTGCATCCTTCGGTCATCGTGTGTGGTCGGCATCCTTCTTGTAACTTCATTCTTCAATAGACACTCCACTGCTCCTTTTGTACATTATAATGTAGGAAAACTCGAGTTACATTTGAGTCTAAATCTATTTTTTACAACTAGGAAAAATAGAGACAAGGCACGACACGCAGGCCGTATTATGAATTACAATATGCACACATACACACACACATACATCCAATCACATTGGGGTTAAGGCCATAACCATGCACCATGTCATCAATCACATACAATAGATTTAGGACATCAATTTTATTATGATTGTAAAAATGCTCATGAGCCGAAACCATAGGTTATAAAATTTGTCGAGTACATTCGCAACATAGCACACTTTCATATTTCATATGATGATGCTATAGACTTTTAGTTTGATCAACACAAACTTTTGTATCTCGACAAATGCTCATACATTATACAATCTATAATAAAATTATATCCTACTTCTATATCACATATAAAAGTTTTCTAAACTTTGTACGATCTTTCGCAAGTGGCTCTGATACCACTGTATGGATCTATAGGTAAAATATTTAAAATAGCAGCGGAAATAAGATCCCTCGAGTCATCCATGCGAAAGAAAACTCATACAAAGTGATCTACAATTCCTATCTTATAGGAATACCTTTGTCGCGTGCCCTTCGCTTATCCCGCTAGTCCTTTGTTTCGTCGGATCTCTTGCACATTCAAGTATCCGTGCCTCTATGCGTTGTTAGTGATATAAGAGAAGTGTCCTAAGGCATTCGCCTTATGATTATAATCATTTATTCTAATAAATGAATATTCACTATTTGAGTATACATGTTTGTGTATTTGATTGAGATCTTAAACTCATTTACTAAATGTCCGTAATACAATTCACAGCATGAGAGAATTTGTGATGAATTCACAACTAGTGATTATCTCTACATGTGCAATTGTGAAGTATTGAAATTGTCCTCAGTCGATGAATTGATAAATACGGACACTATCGATTCTGTTGAGACTAGCATGGGTTATTCTCTAATCAGCTGATTCTCACTGGCTGGTGACATTGAGATGTCCGGAGATAAACATGAATGCTAGTTAAGGGAACTAGTTCATTGGAGTGACTGGCTGTAAAACTTCATATGGTAGTCTACACATAGATATGTTAGTGAAGTTCTTACTGCAGCTTAAGTGCGATGTTCCTTTGACTTGCGGTGTTCAAGTCATCTTGGTCATGGAGACTTATACTTTGACATCTTAAGCAAGCATCTCCAAGGAGGTGTGGACCCAGGATGATTGGGTATAAGCCGAAGTGCCCGAAGATGTTTGAACAGCCTACAAAGTATTCACCACTCCTTGCGAGGAGATGTATACCCGAGGCCTATCGTCGAATTGTTACTCGAAGCCTCTGGCCAGAGCATGACATGTTCAGAGTATGAATCTCTTAAATACATGAGAGTAATTAGAATTCGTAGGACGAGAAAACGTTACTTGGGCTAGGTGTGACGTAGTCAGCCTAGTGGGGACTGACACACATAGACCATGTCCTGAACCAAGTGGGTATAAGATAGTGAAGAGAATGGGGCACGATTCATTATAGCTGCTGAAGGGTTTCAGAATTGTTTCTGAGGTCAACCGTTGATCTTTCGATTAATTGGGGATCATGATGTACTACTAGGTGCCACTCATGATCGTTCTATAATTGATTAATTATAGACGGCCAACATAAATCGAAAGCCTATTTAGTCACACGCACTACGAGTAATCCGAGGGATTTAAAACGAGTTGAAAATTGGATTTTTCCAATCAAGAGAGATTAAATTTGGTTGAGCCAAACGATAAGTCGAATCTGAATTTTTCAGAGACGCATCGGAAACGTAAAATGACTAAGTCTTTTGAAGACTTAATAGATGAATTAAATAAGTTTAATTCATTGGGGCTTGGCTTGGATGGGCTGGCTAAACAGGGCCTCCATCCTCTTTGCTTGGCCGGCCACAACAAAGGGAGAGAACCAAGTTTTTGGTTCAATTTATAAAATAAACCAAGTGTGGTTTGTTTTATAAAATTATGGATGATATAAATTTTTATATAATAAACCAAGGTTTGGTTTATTTTTCATGGAAATTAAAATGAACCATGGATTGGTTTATTTTATAAAATCAATCATGGATTGATTTACCATGATAAGGAAATTTATTCCATAGGAGAGAAGATTTTTATCATGAATTAAAATATGATTTTAACCATGATATAAAATCAAACTTGGCATGATGGAATAAGTTATTCCATATTTGAGAGGCTTGATGGTTGAGAGGCCACTATATAAAGGACCCAAGGCAAGGCTTGGGTGTGAATTATAGAGATGAAGGCATAGACTCTCTCCCTCTCTTTCTCTCCTTCTCTTCTCCTCTTCTTGTCGTGAGCCAACTAGCCCCAAGAAGGAGCACCAGCCGGCCGCCCCTGCCCTTTCCCTGCCGACCTCCACCTACTGCCGGAGAAGGAAGCTCCGGCCATCTCTTGGCCGGAAGAAGGTGCTGCCGGAATTAGAGTTTGCCACAAGGATCTTTTTGCCGCAAGCCTCTTCTTTTGCTTCGCCGGAATTTTGATTCCGACCATCCTTTTGTGGTTAGTTTTCCGACTTCTCTCTTGGTTTTTCTTGTCGCGTTCTCGGAGAATCTAGTAGTTCTCGAGAACACGAAACTCGTGGCTTTGCGAAGTCATCCCGAAGATACTCGGCGTGGACGTGAATAGAGGCGGAGCTTCCAAGGGACGCTTACGGTTGGATCTCATCCCTTCCTTCGAGTTACACGAGGTAATACATAAATTAGTTTATGTGTCTGTAAAATTTTAAATATATGATTATGTCTACACAAGATAAAATTGCATGCTTAGATGTGTGGTTAAATAATTTGAGAAATTATTTATGCTAAACCTTCCGCTGCACGTAATTAATTTTAAAATTACGAACCTGCATCCATGTCAACATGCACCCGGACTCAATAGTGGTATCAGAGTCGAGGTTTGTGTTCGACATAATCATATAATTGTTTTGGGAAAGCTTTGTCATGATCTCAATTTTGGAAAATTTTCAATTATGAAAACTTTCCAATTATGGTAAATTTTCGATTTAGGAATTTCAAAGTTTGGAAATCCTCATGAAATTTCGTAAACTTTTGAAATATCTCTGTTTCTGAAATATTATGATAATTGTTAAAACTTTCCATTTTTAGAAACTTTTCAATTTTGGAAATTTCCTATTTTGGAAAAACGTAAGTTTTCTTTGTACCGGAAACTTATAATTATTCTGAAAACCTTTTATTTTTGGAAACTTTCCATTTATGGAAAGCTCGCAATTTTGGGCACTTTCTTTCAAAAAAGTCTAGACAAATTATGGGAATATTAATTGGTATTTAAATTTATAATTGGAAATTAAATTATTTACAAAATTTTTTATTTTGGATTGAGCCTCGGGGAGCCGTCCAATTTAAAGTTAGTTGTTATAATTAAATTTCCTAAATTGAATTTAAATTGTCAAATGTTTAATTTGGATTGAGCCTCGGGGAGCCATCCAAATTAAGTTATTGATATTAATTTTCCATAAATAAAATATGTGATCAAATCTTGAAAAATTTTGAGGTGATTCTCAAACGATAATTTCCTTATTTGATTTATGAGGTGATGCTCTTACATATTATTGTCTCCAAAAGTAATTAGAAAAATTATTTCCTATAGAGTATATTTCCTTAAATAAGATTTTCATGAAAATAATATGTGGTTGAATTAAGGGAATCTATCTCTTAATTTAATAAGATTTGATTTAGAGAAATCAAAGTCTTAAACATATTATTTCCGAAATTGATTATGATAATTCAGGAAATTGTTTCCCAAAACAATTCATTGAATAAAGTATGAAATTAGAATTAGGAAATCCGGTTCCTAATTCAATTAATGAGACTTGATAAATTAAGTCACATACATACTTTATTAAGGAAATCGTTAAAACATGACATAATTATATGTCATGAATGTGCATAAAATAAAAGGATGAGACCCAAAACCCCTTACAAAATATTAAGGCCAACACCTTCCATTAATATGGTTAGAATCGAAGTTTTGTTTCTCGTTTGGGTTGATGGACACATCTATGCCTGGCTTGAACCTCTACATGTTCAAACCATGGAATTAGTTTATGATTAATATAGTTGGAGTCAGAGGTCAATCCTTAGTTTTGGTTGTTGGACACATCCAAGCCTGACTAAACGATTGAATGAGCTCCAACCATATTAAAACTATTTCATGATTAATGGGTCAGCCTAAAGCTTGGAGCATCGATTTGTTGTGTCACAGCCAAGGTCGATGTAAAGAGAGGTGCAGTTGGGTGCTATGTATATTGTTGCATACTTGTTAATGAGTTAACAACCCAATGATTTATGCAAACATTCAATTAGTTGATAGCATAATGTGATAGTTACATATGTATAATATGTAATCGGTATAATTACCTACCTTCATAGCTAAGAATAACTTGATGGACTCTAGCCATGGTTGTTCTTATCTATGGTTGGATATCAACCTATTTGGAGATGTTCCTACGATCTCCCGAATTGATAAAAAGGGTTATTCAATTCGAAAAATAAATAGAATTTAATTAATGTATATTGATGCATTCTTTATCATTCTCATCACATAACCTCAATTTGTATTTCTAGGATAATCACCTGATCATGTCTTCTCTAAGTTTGCGTTCCATTTTAGACACCAATAAGCTGATCGGGCCAAACTTCATGGACTGGCTTCGAAACCTGAGGATAGTCCTCAAGACAGAAAAGCTTGCTTATGTCCTTGAAGAACAACTTCCCAATCATCCTCCTAAAGATGCAACTCCAGACCAGTTAGTGGCCTATCAGAAACATGTGGCCGATTCTGAACTTGTGAGTTGCATCATGCTGGCCACTATGGTACCTGAGCTACAAAAGCAGCATGAGCATATGGATGCTCATACCATCGTCTTCCATCTTCATGAGCTGTTTGACGAGCAGGCGAGATCCGAAACGTTTGAGGTCTCCAAACTCCTCTTCACCTCTAAGATACAGGAAGGCACTTCTGTTTCACAGTTTGTGTTGAAGATGTTGGGTACATTGAGCAACTAGGCACACTCGGATTTGCAATGGATCACGAACTAAGTATTGACTTAATTCTGCATTGTTTGCCCAAGAGTTACTCATAGTTTGTGATGAACTATCGGATGAACAAATTGGAGACTACCATTCCTGAGTTGCTTAACATGTTGAAGACTGTAGAGCCTTCTGTAAAGTAGGATCAGAAGATGGTACTGTTAGTTGGTTCCTCAAAGAAAGGCTCGAAGAGGAAGCCCAAAGAACAAAATAAGGGGAGGAAGAAAAAGGCCAAAAAGATTGAAAAGGCACCAAAAAGCACTTGCCATCACTGCGGCAAGGAGGGCCACTAGCGAAGAAACTGTAAGGTTTATCTTGAGTCCTTGAAGAAGAAGGCATCTGATGCCCCATCCTCTTCAGGTATCTTCGTTATTGAATGTCACTCTATTTCCTCGGACACCTAGGTACTTGATACTGGGTGTAGCTCACATATATGTAATGACATACAGGGGCTAAGGAATAGAAGAAGACTCGTCAAGGGAGAAGCGAATTTGCGAGTTGGAAATGGAGCAAAGATTGTTGCTGTTGCCATCGGAACATATTTGCTAAAGCTCCCTACTGGCTAAGGAATAGAAGAAGACTCGTCAAGGGAGAAGCGAATTTGCGAGTTGGAAATGGAGCAAAGATTGCTGCTGTTGCCATCGGAACATATTTGCTAAAGCTCCCTACTGGACTTGTCTTAGAATTGGATAATTGTTATTTTGTTCCTGTCACGCCCCGAGACCCGGGAGCCGCTGATCCAATATAAAATCGGACAGCACCTCCCCTGTCCGGCGGACAATTTACACACACACAATACATATAACAATCCACGCAATATATATATTTGCACAACCACGCAGTTTAAAGGGCCACAGGCCTCAGATATAAGCAGTAACAACAGTTATATGATTATAAATATCGAAAAACCAAATCCGAACTCACCTGAGCTGCCAGGGGGTAGGAACAAAACCAAAACCAATCGAAGTCCAACATAGGACTCAAAAGTATAATACCATCAAATAAAACGTGCATACCGGTTCAAATCAAAATAGCGGAAGCATAGTAAATACTACAGGGTCCATAACCGAAACAAAGTAAGGTAAAACTAAACAGAGCTCCTCTGGAGCTGGGGACTGGCGACTAGGGATCTCCTCGCAGACATCAACCTGAAATAAACATATATGGCAACGGGGTGAGTCCATAGCTCAGCGAATACCCAACAGATATGCATAGAAGGTTATACCAACAATAAGAGTTCAGCTACTACAGTCTCACAACAACAGTAGGGAAAAACTAGTACTGAACATACCGAAGTAGATATATACCTGAATCCATCTAACCTGTATAGAGGGTAAGAAATACCAGAGGAAAACCAATAGACATATAAGCTCAGTTAGCAAGTCTCCAGAATATGAGATGTCAAACAAGTGCAGCAAATAAGTGCAGCAAACAATGCACAATGCAAAATATGCACATGGTGCAATGACATGTGTCACCCCCTAGTCCCAGTCAGGATATCGTCCACGACGTCCGCGTGGGTAGAGCTGTGACAAACTGTACCCAGTCAGGACATAGTCCACAACGTCCGCGTGGGTCAGCATGCAACAATGCAAGGATGGTGCATGCCCCAAACATATAAAGCACCCTGATGCAATGACATGTGTCACCCCCTAGTCCCAGTCAGGATTGTCCATAATGTCCGCGTGGGTGGAGCTGTGACAACCTGTACCCAGTCAGGACATCGTCCACAACGTCCGCGTGGGTCAGCATGCAATAATGCAGAGATGGTGTATGATAGATACACATACCTCCCTCCCAAGTCCTCAGTATACTAAGTCTCAGTCTGAAATCCTATAACAGGAAATACAGGTAACTTACAAGGTATACTGACCGGAAAACTACCAATCCCTCAAGGTCAAAGGCAGGAGATACACCACTATCTCTAAGCATATATATCGATATGACAATATCCGAGACTGTATGGAACAAACAGCATAATAACTCAGGGATAAACTACATGTATCCAGAACAGGCACAATAACTCAGAGATGAACAACAAGTATCCAGAACAGGCATAATAAACAGGGATAGCGTATAATCTTACTGCTATCTATAACAGTCTATGCATAATCACATGACAATATCAAAAGAGATAAGTCAAAGGGTACCCGCCTCAAAGTAGGAGTCCGTATACGAAGAGAGCCTCTCGTCTGATACTCCGCAACACTCAGTGTCCTGTATCAAAGGACATAGTTTTAGCTATCATAACAATTATTAAGTAGCTAACAAATCCCTAAACCGTATCAGGATTAACTTAATCCTCGTATTTCATTTAATTACTATTAATTAAATGATTAGCCCACGAGTTTGGAATTAAATTCAATTTAGTTAAAATTCCTAAATTAACCCCAACCAAGGGTTAACCTCCATGAGACATCCATCTCCTAGCTCCCAAGTCACAACTTTCATCTCCCCAATTGGTGCTCACTGCCAATATGCAAATAAGATCAACTCCTATATTTCCTATCTTATTCAAGAGTAAGCTCATCCATGAATTAATCACCACCCAACAGATAACTCAACATAAGATTAGAAAACATTCCTCACCTATATATCTTAAACAAAATTCATCAAACCAACTGTCAATTATCCAAGGGGAATACTAAAATAAATATGATCAAATCCCGGTGAATAACACCAATCGAAAACCAAGATCAATCCAACATCCAATTATACTAAATAACAACAACCAAACTGATCTAATATAATCCACGCCCTTCAATTACAGATTTTGCAACCACAGGGGATGACGAACCTAACTCCACATGTATCAGAGCAAACAGATACAATATTGGAAGCAATTACAACAAATCATCTAGTAATTACTCATATACCTTGATTAATCCTCTTCTCTGGTAGTGGACCTCAGCAAGGAAGTAGAAGTCGGCAACCACAGCTGACCAAATGGTGAGCTGCAAAAACCTGGATCAATTGGAGCATCATCCATCGACCATGACACTTTGGGTTGAGGCAATTGAGACGGAAGGTAATCCAGTGAACACACGAACTCACCTCCGCGATAGACAGCCGACTAGTTTTCCTTGGCTAATGAGGTGCCCAAAACTCGCTCGATGCCGGCGCCTGGGGGCTGTCGAAGAGGAACCAACAATTCCGGAGCAATCATAGAAACGTCGACCTGGACTCCCTCTCGTCTGATCTTCCCCCCCCCCCCCCCCCCCCCCGCGGAAGGAACGTCGGAGTGGTGCCGAGGAGGAGTTCGGCGTCGGCTAGGGCACGCGAAGGAAATGAAGGGAGTGGCGTCGGCTTGGCTTCGATTAGGGCAGATGAGGAGAAGAAAGAAGAGTTGGCGTAGAAACCCAAAGGAAGAGGGAGGCGATGGTGGCGACTTCGATCGGCAGGGAAGAAGGCAAAGGGGCGTCGGCACTCGATCGGAAGTGGAAGGCAACCGCAAGTGATGCACCCGAGCCCTAAAATAACCCTTTTATACTCGCCCTTTTTGCATTTTAGCCCCCCCATGTTTGGTCATTTTACATTTCTGTCCTTAGGATTTAGAATTCCCTATCCACTAAACCCTTAAACTTCGTTCCAGAGCCCGAAAAATTCTAGGACCTTTCCGAAAAATTTTCCGGAGCGAAATAAAAATGTTGGATTTTACAGTTCCTTCGTTAATAAAGAACATTGTATCTATTTCATGCTTGAATGAAAAGGGTTATTATTTAACTTTTAGTAACAATTGTTGTTACATAACTTTAAATGGTGTTCTTTATGGGACCGAAACTTTATGCAATGGTATCTACACGTTAGATTTATTTGGTGACGTTTTCAATATCGAAGTTAGCAACAAACGTGCTCGAATAGATAATCAAATAGACTCCTATATGTGGCATTGTCGTCTTGGCCATGTAAGCAAGAAACGCATGACCAAATTACACCGATGTGGAATTCTGGAATCATTTGAACCCGGTTCATTTGATACATGTGAATCATGCTTAAAAGGCAAGATGACCAAATTACCTTTTTCCGAAAAAGGTAAACCAGTGGGAGAATTGCTTGGTCTGATACATACTGATGTATGTGGACCAATGTCAACTCTTGCACAAGGAGGCTATAGCTACTTCATTACCTTTATCGATGATCACTCACGATTCGGGTATGTGTTCTTAATGAAACACAAATCTGAAGCTTTTGAGAAATTCAAAGAGTTCAGAAGTGAAGTAGAGAAACAGCTTAGATACTTCGATCTGATCGGGGTGGTAAATACTTAAGTCAAGAGTTTCAAGATTATCTCAGGGACAATGGGATGTTGTCTCAATGGACTCCGCCATATACACCACAGCATAATGGCGTATCTGAGAGGCGTAACCGAACATTGATGGATATGGTTAGATCTATGATGAATCATGCAAGTCTTCCAAAATCCTTTTGGGGCTATGCGCTTAAGACAGCTGTTTACTTACTAAACAGAGTCCCGACCAAGGTAGTCTCTACTACTCCATATGAGACGTGGAATAGTAAGAAACCTCATTTATCTCACCTAAAGATATGGGGTTGTCCTGCTTATGTAAAGCGGACTGTATCAGACAAATTGGATGCTAAGTCTGATAAATGTCTATTTATTGGATACCCTAAGGAAATGAAGGGTTATCAATTCTATCATCCCTTGGAACAAAAGGTGTTTGTTTCAAGGCATGTTGTATTTCTAGAAAAAGAATTTCTTTTACAAGAAAACAGTGGGAGTAGCATTGAACTTGAAGAAGTTCAAGAAACTCCAATAGACATTACAGAGACACCTAGTCTAGACCCACAACCAATAACTCATAATGATGAGCTATCAGTTGAACCTAAAACAACACCACTTCTTTGTAGGTCTGATAGGACACGCAATATTCCAGAGAGATACAAATTTCTCATAAGTGAATCGAACGACGTGTTACTCATTAACGATGACGAACCTATCAGTTATGAAGATGTTCTGAAAAATTTAGAAAGGGATAAATGACTTGAAGTCATGAAGTCGGAAATGGGTTCCATGTACAAAAATCAAGTATGGGACTTGGTTAACCCACCTGAAGGGATTAAGCCCATAGGGTGCAAGTGGGTTTTCAAGAAGAAAACCGACATGGAAGGTAATGTTGTTACCTTTAAGGCTAGTGGCAAAAGGATATCGTCAGAAACAAGGAATTGATTATGACGAAACCTATTCGCCAGTAGCTATGCTTAAATCCATTCGGATGCTCTTGGCCATAGTAGCTCATTATGATTATGAGATATGACAAATGGATGTGAAAACAACTTTCCTTAATGGAAACCTGCTTGAGGATGTATACATGATACAACCTGAAGGTTTCACATCGGTTAATAAAACCAAAGTATGCAAGCTTCGACGATTTAGATATTGACTAAAGCAAGCATCCAGGAGCTGGAACATCCATTTTGATGAGACAATAAAAGAGTTTGATTTCTCACAAAATCCTGACGAACATTGTGTGTACAAGAAGGTTAGTGGGAGTGCAGTCGTATTCCTAGTGTTATATGTCGATGACATATTACTTATAGGAAACGATATATCAATCTTACAGTCAGTTAAAATTTGGTTGTCCAAAACTTTCTCCATGAAAGACCTGGGAGAAGCAACCTATATCCTTAGGATTAGAATCTATAGAGATAGATCAAAATGGTTGCTTGGTCTTTCGCAGTCTACATATGTAGACCGAGTGCTAGAAAGGTTTAGCATGTCGGAATCCAAGAAAGGTTACCTTCCCATCAGGCATGGGATCAACCTTTCGAAGTCTATGTGTCCGCGCACAGAAGACGAGAGGATTTGCATGAATAAGATTCCTTATGCATCCGCGATAGGATCTATCATGTATGCTATGTTATGTACTAGGCCCTATGTATCGTATGCTCTGCGCGTCACAAGCAGATACCAGTCTGATCCAGGAATGGATCATTGGGCGGCTGTCAAGACAATCCTCAAGTACTTAAGAAACACTAAGGATGTGTTCCTAATATATGGAGAAGGTGATATGGTAATACGTGAGTATACAGATGCCAGTTTCCAGACAGATAAGGATGACTCCAAATCTCAGTTCGGATACGTATTTATTTTGAATGGAGGCGCAATAAGTTGGAAGAGTTCCAAGCAAGACACCATAGCGGATTCTACCACGGAAGCGGAATATATTGCAGCTTCGGAAGCAGCAAAGGAAGCAGTCTGGATCAAAAAAGTTTGTCTCAGAACTTGGTGTGGTTCCAACCATTGATGAAGCAATACCGGTTTACTGCGACAACAATGGAGCTATTGTACAAGCAAAGGAACCAAGGTCTCATCAGCGATCCAAACATGTGCTTCATCGCTATCATCTGATCAGATAGATTATAAGTAGGAATGATATACAAATTGAGAAAATTCCCACTGAAAGGAATTTAGCGGATCCTTTAACTAAGGTCTTGCCTCAAAGTAAGTTTAAGGGTCATGTTAGAGCCTGTGGTATTGGGTACCGTAGCGATTGGCATTAGGCCAAGTGGGAGTTTGTTAGTGATATAAGAGAAGTGTCCCAAGGCAATTGCCTTATGATTATAATCATTTATTCTAATAAATGAATATTCACTATTTGAGTATACATGTTTGTGTATTTGATTGAGATCTTAAACTCATTTACTGAATGTCCGCAATACAATTCACAGCATGAGAGAATTTGTGATGAATTCACAACTAGTGATTATCTCTACATGTGCAAATGTGAAGTATTGAAATTATCCCTAGTCGATGAATTGATAAATACGGACACTATCGATTCTGTTGAGACTAGCATGGGTTATTCTCTAATCAGCTGATTCTCACTGGCTAGTGACATTGAGATGTCCGGAGATAAACATGAATGCTAGTTAAGGGAACTAGTTTATTGGAGTGACTGGCTGTAAAACTTCATATGGTAGTCTACATATAGATATGTCAGTGAAGTTCTTACTGTAGCTTAAGTGCGATGTTCCTTTGACTTGCAGTGTTCAAGTCATGTTGGTCATGGAGACTTATACTTTGATATCTTAAGCAAGCATCTCCAAGGAGGTGTGGACCCAGGATGATTGGGTATAAGCCGAAGTGCCGAAGATGTTTGAACAGCCTACAGAGGATTCACCACTCCTTACGAGGAGATGTATACCCGAGGCCTATCGTCGGATTGTTACTCGAAGCCTCTGGCCAGAGCATGACATGTTCAGAGTATGAATCTCTTAAATACATGAGAGTAATTAGAATCCGTAGGACGAGGAAACGTTACTTGGGCTAGGTGTGACGTAGTCAGCCTAGTGGAGACTGACACACATAAACCATGCCCTGAACCAAGTGGGTATAAGATGGTGAAGGGAATGGGGCACGATTCATTATATCTGCTGAAGGGTTTCAGAATTGTTTCTGAGGTCAACCGTTGATCTTTCGATTAATTAGGGATCATGATGTACTACTAGGTGCCACTCATGATCGTTCTATAATTGATTAATTATAGACGGCCAACATAAATCAAAAGTCTATTTAGTCACACGCACTACGAGTAATTCGAGGGATTTAAAATGAGTTGAAAATTAGATTTTCCAATCAAGAGAGATTAAGTTTGGTTGAGCCAAACGATAAGTCGAATCTGAATTTTTCAGAGACGCATCGGAAGCGTAAAATGACTAAGTCTTTTGAAGACTTAATAGATGAATTAAATAAGTTTAATTCATTAGGGCTTGGCTTGGATGGGTCGGCCAAAGAGGGCCTCCATCCTCTTTGCTTGGCCAGCCACAACAAAGGGAGAGAATCAAGTTTTTGGTTCAATTTATAAAATAAACCAAGTGTGGTTTGTTTTTAAAATTATGGATGATATAAATTTTTATATAATAAACCAAGGTTTGGTTTATTTTTCATGGAAATTAAAATGAACCATGGATTGGTTTATTTTATAAAATCAATCATGGATTGATTTACCATGATAAGGAAATTTATTCCATAGGAGAGAAGATTTTTATCATGAATTAAAATATGATTTTAACCATGATATAAAATCAAACTTGGCATGATGGAATAAGTTATTCCATATTTGAGAGGCTTGATGGTTGAGAGACCACTATATAAAGGACCCAAGGCAAGGCTTGGGTGTGAATTATAGAGATGAAGGCATAGATTCTCTCCCTCTCTTTCTCTCCTTCTCTTCTCCTCTTCTTGTCGTGCGCCAACCAGCCCCAAGAAGGAGCACCAGCCAGCCGTTTCCCCTGCCGACCACCACCTGCTGCCGGAGAAGGAAGGTCCGGCCATCTCTTGGCCGGAAGAAGGTGCTGCCGGAATTAGAGTTTGCCGCAAGGATCTTTTTGCCGCAAGCCTCTTCTTTTGCTTCGCCGGAATTTTGATTCCGGCCATCCTTTTGTGGTTAGTCTTCCGACTTCTCTCTTGGTTTTTCTTGTTGCGTTCTCGGAGAATCTAGTAGTTCTCGAGAACACGAAACTCGTGGCTTTGCGAAGTCATCCCGAAGATACTCGGCGTGGACGTGAATAGAGGCGGAGCTTCCAAGGGATGCTTACGGTTGGATCTCGTCCCTTCCTTCGAGTTACGCGATGTAATACGTAAATTAGTTTATGTTTATGCAAAATTTTAAATATATAATCATGTCTACATAAGATAAAATTGCATGCTTAGATGTGTGGTTAAATAATTTGAGAAATTATTTATGCTAAACCTTCCGCTGCACGTAATTAATTTTAAAATTATGAACCCGCATCCATGTCAACATGCACCCGGTCTCAACATGCATATCCACACAAACACGATCTACGCCTCAGAGAGGAACCACCTTAGTTGTACTAGCAACTTGGGATGGTTCACAAAGTACAAGAACCTCCACTAAGGAGTTATGGACAAGGAGGAAGAAAGAAGAGGAAGAGAGATGCACACTCTAGCCTTTGACAAGGGGGGTATTTATACTCATCTAACGAATACCAAGGGTCTATGTCCCTTGAGCTCCTCTCATCTTAATGCTAATAAAACCCAATGAATACCAAGCCTCTTGGTATTCCTTGAGACTCTTAATATTCTATTCATCTAATGAATAGAATGTCTCTTAGCCTTCCTCTTAAATAATATTTATTAAACCCTTTAATGAATATTATCCATAATTAAGTGGTTGAGTCTAATCTAGATGAGTCTAACTCAAATAGACTTAATGTCATAATCTAATTGGATTCACTTGAGTCTAACTCAATTAATCCAATTCGAATCAAATCTTAGTCAAACCAAGATCAATTAATCTCCGAAGCATCGTGTCCTTAGTGTGTGACCCAATAGGTTCTCGTAACATTGGCAATGTGTCTAAACCACTTTAGACACATAAGCAATGAGCGGCATCTAGCAATACATCATTGCTACCCAAGTAACAAGAAAAGTCGAGACTGACTAAATCTCCGTGACTATGATAATGTATGACCTTGTCCTTCTATCCTCGATATCTAGATTGACCAATGAGGCATAGACCGTGTCATCTTCAGTCAATCTTGTGTTTCTTGATCCCTAAGTAGACTCACTCAAACACATGAGCTCAATATCTCATATTGACTCATTTGAGCATGGCCATGCATTTTAGTAGTCCTACTCGAGCAAGGGGCCCACAGATATCACTCCCGTCATATGGGAGGGATAGATCTCATCTACATCACTCATATCCCTCCGCATAATTCATTACATACCCAGTGATCGCCTTTATAGTCCACCCTGTTACGGGTGACGTTTGACGATACCAAAGTACATAACTCCTTATGTAGGGAACCGTAGTGACTTCAGGTCTAAGGACTATTCATACTAATAGTCACATGAGAAAGTTTATGACACTCATATGACAATCTATGAAACTTTCTCATGGCGGGTCAATTTAGTACACATTCTCCAATGTATACTCATATGTCAACTTGATATCACATATCCATGACTTGTGATCTCAAGTCATCAGTTGACCTACATGCTAGTCTCCATGCATTAATATTGTCCTTGAAATATTAATACTTGACTAGGAATGATTTAAAGTAGTGTTCTCTACATCATCTCACTATAGATTCAACCAATCGATATGATATAGATAAGAACCTACTACCCAAGGATATTATTATACTTAGTTATTTGGCATAAATACAAAGTAAGTATAATAACCAATCATACCTTTATTAATTATAGAATATGATACAAAATGTCCCTAGTCAATCATCACATAATTGGCTCTAGGGCTCTACTAACAGAAGTAACCCAGGTCAAGGAAATTGAACTGTGGTAAAAGCATATATTAGTGTCTGAGAAGGACTAAAGATTATATGCTGGTTTATCGGGCAGATCAATATCCTACGGGTTATATGGATATAGAATTCCAATCAAGATAAGGGCAAATATAAGTATTCCTTAGGGTTTGTGTTTACTTTTAGGAGGTAGAACCATTATATGGGAGAGTGTCGTGCAGCGGCTGCGTGATGGACTCTACCATAGAAGCTGGATGGTTGGCAGTCTCTCTGACAGCCAAAAGAGCTACATGATTCAGGAACCTCAAGATGGACTTTGATGTGATTCCTGGTTTGCTCAGGACTATCACATTTTGTTGTGATTAAAATGGTGCAGTTGCAACCTCGAAGGAATCACGAGTTCATAATGCAAGTAAACACATAGAGCTCAAGTACCACCCTGATGAGGAATAGTTGTTGTTGCCTAGATTACATCAGAGAATGACCTAGGGAGATCTTATCACTAAGGCCTTAGTAGCGAGAGCTTTTAGGCATTTGAAGAATCTAGGGGTCAGATGTATAGTATTTTAAAAATAGCAAAGTCTTTCAGTATAAGTGAGAGATTATTAGGATGTATAGTAAAAGTCTTACTTTTGGTTAGAATACATTTACATTTTAAAGAGAATCGCAAAATCACACGGTGCATATTTATATTAGTATGTGTACAAAATATCTCATACTTAGCATTGTAGATAACATGGTGTGTGGTGTCGTACAGAAAATCATGTTATCAAGTTCCTTGCAGAAGTATAAGAAAGAGGCTCACAACCGAGATGGAGTTGGATAAACCATCGGGATGGTTGTAGTGTAATTAGGTGTGGTTTGTCTTAACCATAGAATTACACTAGTGCACTTTGTGTGCATTGAGTAGGACCAAAAGAGAGGTTATCCAATTTTGTACTGACTTCATAAATTGGATTAGACCTCAGATATTTATTATCGAGTACGATCTCTAAATCCCGAAATAATAACGGGCACATGTAGTTAATTAATTATTACTTTGATTTACCAATGGGCGAGATCTATTCTGTTAGATCGATAGGCCCGGTAAGTTGGGTAATAATTTTATCTACATGGTGTGTCATTGATTATTGACGGAATTCGTGTCCTGGTGAGTCAAGATAATGATGCCCCCTTGGTGAGCTCAAAATGATTGTCATGTCAAATCTTGCAAGTGGACTATGGTCCGACATGATTAAAAGGTTGAGTGGTACTAATCAAAGATCAAGAGGATAATTAATTTAATTGTCAGTAATTTAAATTAATTATAGGGTATTCGATATCTTAATCACGGGGAGATGGACGACTCATAATAGGTGGAGCCCATATAAAAATATGGGGGTTGGTGAGGAAATTCAATGGGATCCTTTAGTGGAATGGATCGGGTTTGGATCCATTAGCGGGCCAAGAACCAACTCCTCCTCATGGTCCCTACCTTTGCCTTATAAATACCCCATAGGAGTCATGATACAAGGTGAGAAATAATTTTGGAATTAATTCCAATTAATCATCCAAGCAATTAATCTCTCCTTCTCTCAACCTCTCTCTCCTAGGTCATTGTAGGTGTCGGCAGAAGGTGGTGGGAGAGGAGCTCAGAAAGGATTGGAGAGGGGAGATTGTTCACCTTCTTCCCTTGGTCCTCACCCTCTCTTCTTCCCTAAAGGCGCGGCTTCAAGAAAGGAGAGAAAGAGGAGGTGTCACCGACGGTGCAACCTTGGTTGCTCGGCGCCGGCGATAAGCAAGGGAAGGAGAAAGGGTTTGCGGTTGGATTCCTCTTCATCCTCTTCAATTTCTTCTTCATCCATTGGCTGACCTTTCCATGAAGATGGAATAAGGGTTGGCGGCACACAGTGAGAAGTGGAAGATCGCCGGCGGCTCATCTCTTTGTGAGGTGTTGGCCGGCGCAAGGAAGAGGGTTTGGGAATTGGTTTCTCTTGCTTTCTTCACTTCTATTTCATCCTCCCATGGTGGCGACACGGCAGAGGGAAGAAAGGAAGAAGGAGATCGCCGGCAGTGACTTCCCCGGAAGCTAGGGTTCTGGCGAGATCAAAGAAGGAAGAAGAAGAGAAAACCCTACACTCTTTCCTAGGGTTTCGGCCAAGCTAGGAAGGAGAAGTTCGTGCCCTGGTGACTCCGCGTCTTGGTAGCTAGTCGCCCACACGACGTCTAGGAAGGGAGGGTCATAAGGTAGAAGGCTGCGAGGTAAACGGCGAGGTATACCTCTCCCTAACTCCTCTTGTTTTCATTATTATTTCATGCTTGTTTTATTTGCATGTGTTCAATTAATTATCATGAGTTAATTATTAGTTAATTAATGTGATAATTAATATGTCATGGACCCCGAAGATAAACAAAAAAATCGGTGATTCATTCGTCGTCTTTTTCGCGGTTAATTAACTCGGAAAGTTACAAGGCCTTAACCTTGGTTTTGGCTAAATTATGACTTGAGTTAATTAACACGACGACGAGATGGTAGTTTGGGAGATGGGTCTCTATTCGGATTAAATTTGTTAATCCGTAAACATAGAGAGGTCTCTCAGGTTCGACCCCGTGATTGCTTGTGAAACCGCCAAGCCATACCCAACAATTGGAGGGTGAGGACCGAGGGAAGAAGGTGAACAATCTCCCCTCTCCAACCTTGAAGCCGCGCCTTTAGGGAAGATGAGAGGGTGAGGACCGAGGGAAGAAGGTGAACAATCTCCACTCTCCAACCCTTGCCGAGCTCCTCTCCCACCACCTTGCATCGGCGCCTACAATGACCTAGGAGAGAGAGGTTGAGAGAAGGAGAGATTAATTGCTTGGATGATTAATTGGAATTAATTCCAAAATTATTTCTCACCTTGTATCATGACTCCTATGGGGTATTTATAGGGCTAAGGTAGGGACCATGATGAGGAGTTGGTTCTTGGCCCGCTAATGGATCCAAACCCGATCCATTAATGGAGATTCATTCCACTAAAGGATCTCATTGAACTTCTTCACCAACCCTTATATTTTCATATGGGCTCCACCTATTATGAGTCATCCATCTCCCCGTGATTAAGATATCGAATGTCCGATAATTAATTTAAATTATTGACAATTAAATTAATTATCCTCTTGATCCTTGATTTGTATCACTCAACCTTTTCATCATGTCGGACCATAATCCACTTGCAAGATTTGACATGACAATCCTTTTGAGCTCACCAAGGGGACATCATCATCCTGACTCACCAGGACACGGATTTCGTTAATAATCAATGGTACACCATGTAGATAAAATTATTACACAACTAACCGGGTCTATCGATCTAACAGAATAGATCTCGCCCATTGGTAAATCAAAGTAATAATTAATTGACTACATGTGCCCGTTATTATTTCGGGGTTTGGAGATCGTACTCCATGATAAATATCTGAGGTCTAATCCAATTTATGAAGTCAGTACAAAATTG
This sequence comes from Boesenbergia rotunda, assembly GCA_024364735.1. Taxonomy (NCBI): domain Eukaryota; kingdom Viridiplantae; phylum Streptophyta; class Magnoliopsida; order Zingiberales; family Zingiberaceae; genus Boesenbergia; species Boesenbergia rotunda. Next base: position 479,923 of record JAGFNQ010002388.1, on the reverse strand, counting down.
GATGACCTCTCTTTTGGTCCTACTCAATGCACACAAAGTGCACTAGTGTAATTTTATGGTTAAGACAAACCACACCTAATTACACTACAACCATCTCGATGGTTTGTCCAACTCCATCTCGGTTGTGAGCCTCTTTCATATACTTCTGCAAGGAAATTGATAACATGATCTTCTGTACAACACCATGCACCATGTTATCTACAATCCCAAGTATGAGACATTTTGTACACATATTAATATAAATATGCACCGTGTGATTTTGTGATTCTCTTTAAAATGCAAATGTATTCTAACCAAAAGCAAGGCTTTTAGTATACATCCTAATAAAGATGACGAGTGGATCGCCGATTTTTATGTTTATTATCGGGGTCCAATTAATTAATTATTATCAATGATTAACAAATAATCAAAACAATAATAATCAATTAACACACATGAAATGACAAGACTAAAACAAAGGAGCCAAGGAAGAAAATTATACCTTCCTTTACCTCGTAGCCTTCTACCTTATGTCCCTTCCCTCCCAGATGTCATGTGGGCGACGTGCTACCGAGAACCAGGATCACCAAAGATCACCAATGAACACCTCTTCTTGCACCTAGCCAAAAATCCTAGACACTAGGGTTTAAAACCGCCGGCTACCTCCCCTCCTTCTTCCTTGCGCCGCCGACCACCAAGAGCTTGCCAAGCTCGCCAACATCAAGGAAGCTCCAAGGAGGGAGATGAAGAAGAAGAAGAAGAAGGAGAGAAACAATTTTCTCTCCAACCCAAAATCGGCCAAACTCTCCTCCTCCTCCAAACTTGCGCCGCCGCCGCACCACCTTGCGCCGCCTCCCACCGACCGCTGGCCACTCCTCCCTCGCCGCCGAGCACCACAAAGGAAGAGGATGACTCCTCCTTGTCTATGTGAAGCTTGGCCAAGTGGTGGTGAAGAAGGGAGGAAGAAAAGAAGAGGAGAACTTCTCCTTTTCCTTGCGTCGGCCGGATGCCCTAGGAGAGAGAAGGGAGAGAGGAGAGGAGAGAAGCCTTGGTTGTTAATCAATTGGATTGAATAGCCTTGGTTTCATGATCTCATGGGGTATATATAGGACTAAGGTAGGGACCAAGTGGAGGAGTTGGGTCTGTTGGTGCAGACAGCACCTAAGTCAAACCTGAGTTTTGATAATGGCAAAGGGTTCAAGAGTTAAGATGTTATTGTTGTCTAATGTGTTTACTAAGTGTGCAGGAAGAAGTCCTAGGTACACTAGGCAAGAAGTCCTGGCAAAGCGCTGGGCACCGAAGACCTGCTCAGAAGGTGGGCACGAAGTCCTGGTCGAGGACTGGGCACGAAGTCTTGGCAAGGGGCTGGGCACCGAAGACCTGCTCGGAAGGTGGTCACGAAGTCCTGGTCGAGGACTAGGCACGAAGACCTGGTCAAGTGGATTGGGCAAAAGTCCAACCGGAGGAGCCGGTTGGCAAAAGGTAAACTCTCCTGAGAGGAGTAGGTGAGGACGTGTTCCCCGTCGAGGGAACAGTAGGCGTCGGTTCGACCTAGGGTTCCATTTGGGAGACCCGAAGTCAGAACCAAGACAGCTACGGCTATTCTTGCTTTAGTTGTTTTGAAACTAACCTTGGATGCAGGGACCGAAGGAGTGTGTTTCTGCAGCTCAGAACGCCCCAAAGGAGAGGGGCAGGCAGCTGGGCTAGGCGCCCGGGAGGTCCCGGGCGCCCAAGGTCAAAGCCAAACAAGCAAAGAAGCAAGAATCGCTTCGAAACCATACTGGGCTAGGCGCCCGGGAGGTATTGTTGGGGTTGCAAGGTTATAAACATAGTCCCACATTAAAAACACATGGGAAAGATCATAGGATTATAAGGAAAAAAGATATCTCCATTGGCATGAGGCCTTTTGGGAGAGCCTAAGAGCAAAACCATGAGGGCTTAGGCCCAAAGTGGACAATATCATACTATTGTGGAGATATCTAAATTCCTTTCGATCCTAACAATTGGTATCAAAGCCAGGTCGCTCTTCATCGGACTAACCGCCGGAAGAAGCACGAGCTAGAGCCATGATACAGATCTAACTATATGGGTTAAGCCTTGAATAAAGGATGTGTGAGCTCCCGTGTCTTGATCAAGAGGACCAGACACCAGGCAATGAAGTCCTAGTTGCGGCTAGGCGGTGAAGTCCTAGTAGGTAGGGTGGACCGAGGGGCAGAAAGTCCTGGTGGGTTGAGGATCGGACATCAAACGGAAAGGGTTCCCGCTTGAGGGGGGCTTGTGGTCCTTTGTTTGAGGGGGGGATTGTTGGGGTTGCAAGGTTGCAAACATAGTCCCATATTAAAAACACATGGGAAAGATCATAGGCTTATAAGGAAAAAAGATATCTCCATTAACATGAGGCCTTTTGGGAAAGCCCAAGAGCAAAACCATGAGGGCTTAGGCCCAAAGTGTACAATATCATATTATTGTGGAGATATCTAAATTCCTTTCGGTCCTAACAGGGTCTTGGCTCACTAATGGATCTCAAACCAATCCATTAATGAAGATTCATTCCACTAAAGGATCTCCATTGAACTTCCTCACCAACTCTCATATTTTCATATGGGCTCCACCTATTATGAGTCATTCATCCCCCCGTGTTTAAGATATTGTATGCTCATTAATTAATTTAAATTATTGTCAATTTTAATTAATCAACTTCTAACTCCTTGACTAGTACCACTCAACCTTATCATAATGTTGGATCAAATCGACCTGCAGGGTTTAATATGATGAACCTTATGAGCTCATCAAGGGAACATCATCATCCCGACTCACCAGGAAACGAATTCCGTCAATAATCAATGGCACACCATATAATTAATATTATTTTCCAACTTACCGGGCCTATCGATTTAGCAGAATAAATCTCGCCCATTGGTAAATCAAAGAAATAAATATTAAATATACGTGCCCGTTATTATATCAGGATTTAGGGATTGTACTCCATAATAATTTGTGGTTCAATCCAATTATTAAGTCAGTACAAATTGGATGACCTCTAGTTTTGGTCCTGCTCAATGTACACAAAGCATACTAGTGTAATTCTATGGTCAAGACAAATCACACCTAATTACACTACAACCATCCCGATGGTTTGTCCAACTTCATCTCAGTTGTGAGCCTTTTCTTATACTAGGCAAGGGACTAATAACATGATCTTTGTGTGTCACCACACACCATGTTATCTACAATGCAAAGTATTGGACTTTTATGCATATACTAATATAAATACGCATTTGTGTTATTGTAATTTTCTTTCAAAATGTAGATGATCATATATATAAAAAGACAAGTCTTTTAGTATACACATCTAACAATCTCCCACTTATACTCAAAGACTCTGCTATCCTCATACTGTCATACATCTGACTCCTATATCCTCCACATGCCAATCAAAAGCTCTTGTTGGAAGAGCCTTAGTGAAAGGATCTGCCAGATTGTCCTCCGATGCAATCTTGGCGACAGCTACTTCTCCTCGCTTTACGATTTCTCGTATCAGGTGGTACTTGTGCTTTATGCGTTTACTCGCCTTATGGGTTCGTGGTTCCTTCGAGTTTGCAACTGCACCACTGTTATCATAATAGATTGTGATAGATCTAGGCAAACCAGGAATCACATCCAAGTCCATGATGAAGTTCCTGAGCCATATAGCTTCCTTGGCTGCCTCTGAGGCTACCACATATTTAGCTTCCATGGTGGAGTCCACCGCGCATTTCTGCTTGACACTCCTCTAAACTATGGCTCCACCTCCTAAAGTAAACACAAACCCCGAGGTAGACTTACTCTTGTCCCTATCTGACGGGAAATCCAAATCTGTATAACTCACAGGGACTAATTGGTCTACCCGGCAAACCAGCATATAATCCCTAGTCTGTCTCAAGTATTTCAGTATATGTTTTACCGCAGTACAATATCTCTGTCCATGGTTACTCTGATATCTGCTAACCATGCCCATGGCAAAATAAATATCTGGTCTCGTGCACAACATAGCATACATAAGGCTTCCTATAGCCGATGCATAAGGAGCTGCTTTCATTTCCTCTATCTCCTTTGATGTTTTCGGACACATCTCCTTAAATAGAGAAACTCCATACCTGAAAGGTAGAAAACCCTTCTTGGAGTTTTTCATGCTAAAACGAGCCAGGACGGTGTCTATGTATGAAGCTTGGGATAAGCACAACATCCTTTTCTGGCGATCCCTTATAACCTTGATCCCAAAGACGTGTCCCGCTTCTCCTAAGTCCTTCATATCGAATTGTTTGGACAACCATATCCTAACTTCTGATAACACTTTGACATTGTTGCCAATTAACAAAATGTCATCTACGTAAAGTACAAGAAACACCACTATGTTTCCGTCACATCTCTTATATACACATGATTTATCCAGGCTTTGAATAAATCCATATGACTGGATTACTTCATCAAAGCGGATGTTCCAAGATCGCGAAGCTTGCTTTAATTCATAAATGGATCGATTAAGCTTGCATACCAGATGCTCTTTGCCCTTTGCAATGAACCCTTCTGGTTGCTTCATGTAGATGGTCTCCTCAAGACTTCCATTAAGGAAAGATGTCTTGGCATCCATCAGTCATACCTCATAGTCCATATGACCGGCAATAGATAAGAGAATTCGGATAGACTTAAGCATGGCTACCGGCGAAAAGGTCTCCTCATAATCGATACCCTCTTTCTGAGTATACCCTTTCGCAACAAGCCTAGCTTTGATGGTCTCAACCTTCCCGTCTGATCCTCTCTTTCTCTTGTAGATCCACTTGCATCCAATGACTTTTATACCATTGGGTGGTTCTACTAACTCCCAGACATAATTAGAATCCATAGATTCTATCTCAGAATTCTTTGCCCTTTACCAAGAATCTGCATCCTTATCTTGGAGGGCCTCGTCATAGGTCTAAGGATCCAGTTCATGTTCACTAGGGACTAAGTCCGAAGACTCTCCCAAAATCATGAACCTTTCAGGTTGTCTGACAACCCTCCCACTGTGACGAGATATCACCTGTGTATCTTCTGTGACACGCGGTGCAGTGACTTGTGGTGTATTCTCTTGTACAGTTGGTACTAAAGTTGGAACGCCCCCTCTTAATTCTTCAAGCACAAGTATACTCCTGGGCTTACGGTTCATCACATAGTCTTCTTCTAAGAATCTGGCATTCGTGCTAACGATTACCTTATGATCCTTAGGACTATAGAACAGAACACCTTTCGTCTCTCTAAGATAGCCTACGAACAGACATACTTCTGTACGAGATTCCAACTTATCAGTATCTCCCTTCAGCACATGTGCTGGACTATCCCAAATCCGAACATGTCCTAGACTAGGCTTTCGCCCAGTCCATAGTTCTGTGGGAGTAGAAGGGACTGACTTAGATAGTACCAAGTTCAGTATGTACGTTGTCGTTTCCAGAACATATCACCAGAATGAATCTGGCAACTCAGAGTAGCTCATCATTGACCTAACCATCTCCATAAGAGTCCTATTCCTTCTATCTGTCACACCATTTTTTTGGGGCGTACCGAGTGCAGTCAACTGGGATTGAATCCCGGCCTCTGATAAGTAGGTCTTAAACTCTCCCAAGAGGTATTCGCCACCACGATCTGATCGTAGTGTCTTAATACTTTTACCTCGATATTTCTCCACATCAGTCTTGAATTCTTTGAACTTATCAAAGCATTCAGACTTGCGGTGCATCAAATAAATGTATCCATACCTTGAATAATCGTCAATGAAAGTGACGAAGTATTCAAAGTAACCTCTAGCCTGGATGGACATAAGACCACACAAATCAGAATAAACTAGTTCTAACACATCTTTGGCCCTATACCCCCTTAGCCTTGAAAGGCCTCTTGGTCATCTTACCTTCCAAGCAAGACTCATAGGTCGGGAAGCCTTCCACCACCAATGAACCTATAGGCCCATCGGCTATCAACCTCTGAATCTTACTAAGGTTAATATGACCAAGTCTAAGGTGCCAAAGATATATCCGGTTCATTTTAGAAGGTTCCTTTCTCTTATTTAAGTTAGATGATGAGCTGTTGGCCTCTATTTGCATCGTGAGAGATTTTGGTTCCAGAGTGTACAAATTGCCTATCATAGTACCCGAACAGATATTCTCTCTATTTCTCTTTATAATAACTCTGTTATTAAAAGTAATAGAATATGTATTCTTTATTAATTTAGAAATTGATACTAAGTTCTTTCTAAAAGAGGGTACATATAAGCAATCTCTCAAAACTAAAATTTTATTCCTCTCAAAAGATAAATAAAAATCTCCCACTGCAATTGCTGCCACCTCCGTAGCATTACCCATGTAGGCGACGATTTCCCCATCAGCTAGCCATTGGGTTTCTTGGAACCCCTGTAGAGTATTGCAGACATGATCAGTGGCTCCCGTATCTACGCACCATGTACTGGTAGATAGCACTGTTAAACATGTTTCAACGACTAAGCACGAAGAAATACCTTTGTCTTGACAATGGGGACAGTTCGCCTTCCAGTGTCCAGTTTGCATACACGTGAAGCACTTGCCTTTTGACTTCTTCACGCCAGTCCGAGGTCCCTACGATCCAGCTGCCTTCTTGTACCCACCTTGTTTCTTCTTCTTCCTGCCTTTCGGCACAAAAGTAGAAACCTTCTAAGTAACCAAGACCTGCGAACTTTGACGAAAAAGGCCCTATGCCGCATGGAGTTCTCTTAGCAGTTCCCCCAACATATATTCACGTTTGTTCATATTGTAGTTGAGCCGGAATTGCTCAAAACTCCTAGGCAGAGATTAGAGTATAATATCGACCTGGGTCTCCCTGTCAATCTGTGCTCCAAGTACCTCAATCTCATTGAGGTGAGCCATCATCTTAAGGACATGATCCCTTACGAGTGTCCCTTTGACCATGGCAGTCATCATCAAGCTCTTCAATGCAACTTGCCTAGCGGGCCAACCCTGGTGCCCGAAGAGTTCCTTGAGGTTCTGCATCATATCATAAGCAGTGGGCATGGCCTGATGCTGATGTTGCAATACATTCGACATAGATGCCAAAATGTAGCACCGCGCCATCTCATCTGCCTTGACCCACTTCTTAAAGCGCTCCCTCTACTCTTCACTAGAGTTCTCACTAGGCTTTTCAGGACATTCCTCGAAGAGCACATATTTGTACTCTTCAGCAGTAAGGATAATGTCTAGGTTTCTTTTCCAGTCTATATAGTTGGGGCCAGTAAGCTTATTTTCCTTAAGTATGGTCGCTAGCGGATTAAATGCCATTTTGAAACTACTTGAGAATCACAACAATCACAACTTTAGATTTCTAAAATAAATTGATTCCTCAAACAATAAATTTTTGAAATCAACCAACACCTCAAACACCGAGAATTCGCATGCCACGTTAGTGTGGACGTATACGAATTCAACATTCATTAGAGGAGGTTTCACCCATTAATCTTACTATCTTGTCAACCAAACTTTTTGACAAATAAGATTAATAGTTGGTTCACTTTAGCCCTACAAATAATAGCAGTGACTCCGTTGGGGAGGATACTAATATTTATATCTAAGTGTTTACCATTACACGACACTAAAAAAATTATTTCCGATTATGTGTCTTCCGTTGGGGAAGTACACACGCTCTTCAATAATTTTTTATAATCTTTTCTGACCCAGTGATCCGCAGAACAAGTCTATCCGTTATGGAGGAAGGCACTCAGAGCCGATGCGTGGGCTTATTCGCATCACTGGTCAGATTGTAATGGAGGCCACGGGATCCTTAGGGTCCCTCTCCCACTTAGTTATTTAATTTGAGGAATTTTACATGCACACACACACAACAAGCACATAACCAAAGCACAGATAAGAAAAATCCTAGATTTTTAAACTTTCATGGCCTTGGTCTCTAATGCGCCTCCAGTCGTGTCGTCACCTCATCCGCTCCTCCCTACACCATGCGCAAGCCACCATTGAAGGGATCTCCGAGCCGAGATAACTAGCTAATTATTTACATCCATCGATCCTATACTACACGAAGGAGTGTACATAAAATCTAGATCGAAAGTAAACAAAAAGCTCGGCTAAACACGTGTTGTATTTAATTATAAAAATTAAATACTATCTAGCCTCGTCAACCCCGAGGATTTAATTAATTATAATATTACACAATCAATCACATAACACAATTATCTAAGCCATGATAAGTTGGAATCTTGTGTTTGCAACAAAGAGTTAGCCTACGCACATCCATATATCATCCAGCAAAAATAATCATACATGATAATGTGTAAAAAATTAACCAATCCTAAACACACAAAATCGGAAACCTCAGCCATGATACCAATTGATGGGTATGGCATGGTGGGTTTCCTAAGTGAATACTTGGTCGTCCTTGAGAGACCTCTCCATGTCTATGGATTAAAAATTAATATGAATGGAGATCCATCTTCCAAACGACCATCTCGTCATCGTATCAATCGGTTCAAATTACAACTTGGTTAATCTCAAAGATTGAGCCTTGTAATTTGCCTAACCATTCGACCATGAAAAAGATGACAAGTGGATCGTCATTTTTGTGTTTATTATCGAGGTCCAATTAATTAATTATTATTAATGATTAACAAATAATCAAAACAATAATAATCAATTAACACACATGAAATGACAACACTAAAACAAAGGAGCCAAGGAAGAAAATTATACCTTCCTTTACCTCGTAGCCTTCTACCATATGTCCCATCCCTCTCGGACGTCGTGTGGGCGACGAGCTACCGAGAACCGGGATCACCAAGGATCACCAATGAAACACCTCTTTTTGCACCTAGCCAAAACCCTAGACGCTAGGGTTTAGAACCACTGGCCACCTCCCCTCCTTCTTCCTTGCGCCGCCTGTTGGGTATGGCTTGGCGGTTTCCAAGACAACCACGAGGTCGTACCTGAGAGACCTCTCTATGTCTACGGATTAAAATTTAATCTGAATAGAGACCCGTCTCCCTAACGGCCATCTTGTCGTCGTGTTAATTAATCCAAGTCACAACTTAGCCGAAACCAAAGTTAAGGCATTGTAACTTTCCGAATTAATTAAACGCGGAAAAGACAACGAATGGATCCCCGATTTTCGTGTTTATCATTGGGGTCCATGACTTAAATTAATTATCAAATTAATTAACAAATAATTAATCTACGATAATTAATTAACCACATGTAATTAAACCAAACATGAAATAATAACAAGAAAACAAAGACAGAGCTCGGGAGAGATATACCTCGTCGTTTAACTCGCAATCTTCTACCTTATGACCCTCCCCTCCTGGACGTCATGTGGGCGACAATCTACCAAGACGCGGAGTCACCAAGGCGTCCAATTAATCCTTTCTCTCTTCCCTCCTTTGCGCCAAACACCAAACCCTAGGGTTAGGGTTTGGCTCACCGTCGGCGACCCTTCAAGGAAGAGAAGATGAAGATGAGAAGATGAGCTTCTCTACTTCACCATAGCCTGTGCCTACATCTGCGTCTTCTTCCTATCTCATGGCTACAGGCTCGCAAGGAAGATGGACCCCTCCGGCTTCTCCTTTTTACGACGACAAGCACCAAAAGAGAAGCCACCCTCGCCGACATCCCACCCTTCTTCCTCCTCTACTTCCGCACGCCACAAAGGAGAAGGGAGCTTCTCCTTGTCTTGTGTACGTCTGCAGCAGAAGATATAGAAGAAGAGAATGGAAGAGAAAGAAAAGAGAAGCTTCTCTTCTCCTCCACCTTCGGCGCCAACCCTTCTCCTTGCGCCGCCGAGGTTTCCTTCCTCCCTCCTTGCCGCGCGCCACCAAGGGTCGAAGACAACTCCTGTCTTGCTCTATGATTAGCAACAACCTTGAGGAAGAAAAGAAAACCAAGGAAGAAGAAGAGGAAAGCCTCTTCTTCCACCGGTCGTCGGCGCCCTAAGAGATAGAGGGTGAGGAAAAGAGAGAGAGATTTTAGGGGTTTTAATAATTGGAAAAATTCCAATTAATTATGGATTAATCCTTCTTGTATCATGACTCCTATGGGCTATTTATAGGGCTAAGGTAGGGATCATGAGGAGGAGTTGGTTATTGGCCCGCTAATGGATCCAAACCCGATCCATTAATGGTGATCCATTCCACTAAACGATCCCATTGAACTTCCTCACCAACCCCCATATTTTTATATGAGCTCCACCTATTATGAGTCGTCCATCTCCCCGTGTTTAAGATATCGAATGCCCAATAATTAATTTAATTTACTGATAATTAAATTAATTATCCTCTAGATCCTTGATTAGTAAATTAATTATCCTCTAGATCCTTGATTAGTACCACTCAACCTTTTCATCATGCCGGACCATAGTCCACTTGCAAGATTTGACATGACGATCCTTTTGAGCTCACCAAGGGGGCATCATCATTGCGACTCACTAGTATACGGATTCCGTCAATAATCAATGGCACACCATGTAGATAAAATTATTACCCAACATATCAGGCCTATCGATCTAACAGAATAGATCTCGCCCATTGGTAAATCAAAGTAATAATTAATTAACTACATGTGCCCGTTATTATTTTGGGATTCAGAGATTGTACTCCATAATATAATCCGAGGTCTAATCCAATTTACGAAGTCAGTACAAAATTGGTTGACCTCTCTTTTGGTCCTACTCAATGCACACAAAGTGCACTAGTGCAATTCTATGGTTAAGACAAACCACACCTAATTGCACTACAACCATCCCGATGGTTTGTCCAACTTCATCTCGATTGTGAGCCTCTTTCTTATACTTCTGCAAAGAACTTGATAACATGATCTTCTGTGCAACACCATGCATCATGTTATCTACAATGCCAAATATGAGACATACTGTGCATATACTAATATAAATATGCACCTTGTGATTTTTGTGATTCTCTTTAAAATCTAAATGTATTCTAACCAAATGTAAGGCTTTTAGTATACATCCTAACAATATCCCACTTATACTGAAAGACTTTGCTGTTTTCAAAATGTCATACACCTGGCCCCTTGATCTTTCACATGCCTAAAAGCTCTCGCTACCAAGGCCTTAGTGATAAGATCTCCCTAGGTCATTCTCTGATGTAATCTAGGCAACAACAGCGCTATTCCTTAATAGGGTGGTACTTGCGCTCTATGTGTTTACTTGCCTTATGAACTCGTAATTCCTTTGAGTTTGCAACTGCACCCTTTTAATCACATCAAATGTGATAGTCCTGAGCAAACTAGAAATCACATCAAAGTCCATCTTGAGGTTCCTGAACCATGTAGCTTTCTTGGCTATCTCAGAGATTGCCAATCATCCAGCTTCTATGATAGAGTCAATCACGCAGCTGCTGCACGACACTCTCCCATACAATGGTTCTACCTCCTAAAAGTAAACACAAAACCTTAAGGAATATTTATATTTTCCCCTTATCCTGTTTGGAATTCTATATCCATATAACCCACAGGATATTGATCTGCTCGGTAAACTAGCATATAGTCCTTAGTGTTGATGCAGTCTGGCCCGGTTGTTGTTTTGGTGTTTGACAATGATTTAAGTTTAGTTGAGCAAATTATGGTTAAGTCCTGATCAGTGATTAGGCACGGGTTGATTGAAATCCTAGCCTGGAGGGTTAGGTGTGAGAAATCCCGGTGAGTGAAGCCGGGTCCTGGTGAGTGAAGCCAGGTGATGAAAATCCCGGTGAGTGAAGCCGGGTCCTTGTGAGTGAAGCCAGGTGATGGAAATCCTAGTGAGTGAAGCTAGGTTGAAATCCCGGTGAGTGAAGCCGGGTCCCAGTGAGTGAAGTCGGGTGACCAAAACCCTGGTGAGTGAAGCCAGGTCCTAGTGAGTGAAGCTAGGTTGGAAAGTCCTAATTCGGAAGGGTTGGGTGAAAAGTCCTAGCTTGGAGGGCTAGGTGAAAAGTCCTAACTTGGAGGGTTAGCTGCAAATTCCCATCCTGGAGAATTAGGTGAAAAAGTCCTGGCTTGGAGGGTCAGGTGCCTAGCTTGGAGGGCTAGGTTGGATGAAGTTCTAACTCGGAAGGGTTGGGTGAAAAGTCCTAGCTTGGAGGGCTAGGTGAAAAGTCCTAGCTTGGAGGGCTAGGTGAAAAGTCCTAGCTTGGAGGGCTAGGTGAAAAGCCCTAGCTTGGAGGGCTAGGTGAAAAGTCCTAACTTGGAGGGTTAGGTGCAAATTCCCAACTTAGAGAGTTAGATGGAAAATCCTTAGCTTGGATGGCTAAGGTGGATGGAAACTTAGCTTGAAGGGCTGAGTTTGAGTCCCTGGATCGGTCTGGTGATCGGTCAGGGAAGCTGGTACGCTGCCCTGTTGTGGATCGGTCTGGTGACCGATCCAGCAACGACTGATCGGTCTGGTGACCGATCAGGGAGCACACAGTGAGGTTGGGAACCTACTGTACTGCTCCTGATCGATCCAGTGACCGATCAGGGAGTGTGTGTTTCACCTACTGCTTGGCTCCTGATCGGTCGGGTGACCGATCAGGGAGCGAACAGTTGAGGTTGAGTTCCCTTGCTAATCTGAACCTGATCGGTCTGAAGACCGATCAGGATCACTGTGCAGATCGTTCCGGAGAATGATCCAACATCGCAGGTTCCTCACTATGATCAATCAGGCTCTAGCCTGATCGGTCTGGTCATGATCTGATCGGTCTGGTGACCGATCAGGAGGTCTGGACTGCGAAGCTCAGAAATCGCCCGATATAAGGGTGGATCGGTCCAGTGAACGATCCACGACCTGGGATCGGTCTGGTGATCGGTCCAGGAGAATCTCAAAGAAATCGCGATTTCTGATTGAGCGTTGGGGATCGATCAGGACGGAGCCTGATCGGTCTGGAACCAGCCTGATCGGTCTGGTGACCGATCAGGAGGCTCTCTGATCGGTCCGGTGACCGATCACTTTAATTCAAATACGCTGTCAGAAGCTCTGATCGCGTCTGTTTTCACTGCCAATTCTCTGATACACTGCTGATATGTTTTGATATGCATTGCTAAGCCTCTGTTGGAGTGTGCAGGTGATAGCAGGTGATTCAAACACTCAAGGAGGGTCAATGGGAGGCTTTCCGTTGAGCAGTTTGGCTGTTTCTCGTTCTCAGGTTTCAATGGGCAACTGACGCAGCTGGCGACTGACGGAGGCTCAGCTGGAGAGGAGGTCTTCAGTGGACTGAGTGCTCAGGGAGGTCAGTGGGTTCAGGCTGGCTCAGTGGATGCTGATGAAGCTTGTGATGGTGATCAGAGCTTAAGTGGCGAAGCTGGAAGCAGAGGCGAACAAGACAGAAACTTGGGAAGTTTGGCTGGGTTGTGTTCATGCTCTCTGTTGCTTTGTGCTTAAGCGATCTTGTTGCATTCCTGTGAGAGCTTTGTGAGTGTTCCTTCTTGTGTGATCTCCTGTACTCAAGTTATATCATCCGTGAGATCTGTGGAGAGGTTTCTCCACCGAGAAGGAGACTCTATCTTATCCGGGTTCACCGAGGCTTGATCTGCCAACGATCAAGGGATCGCCCACCTTACGGGCACGCCAAGGAGTAGGGGCAAGTTATCCCCGAACCTTGTACATCTTCGTCTTAGCGTTTGTTTGGTTTATGATTCCTTTCTCCATTTTATTCTTCCTGTTATATTTTGTTTCCGCTGCTACTAATCTGATCACAGGAAGAGAGTTTTAAAAAGAGGGGGCGATTTGAGTGTCTGGCTATATTCACCCCTCCCCTCTATAACCATCTCGTCTCCAACACTTAGTCATTCTCAGACACTAATATATGCTTTTACCACAATCCAATTTCCTTAGCCTGGGTTACTCCAATATCTGTTAACCATGCCCATGACACAATAGATATTTGGTCTTGTTATTAGCATACATGAGGCTTCCTATAACTGACGCTAATGGAACCACCATTACCTACTCTATCTCCTTTGATAATCTAAATATATCTCTTTAGATAGAGTAGCTCCAAAACTGAAATGTACCAAACTTTTCTTGGAGGTATCCATGCTAAAACAAGTTAGGACAGTGTCTTTTATGAAGCTTGGGATAAGCACATCATCCTTGTCTAGAGATCCCTTAGATCTTTGATCCCCAAGGATGTGTCTTACTATTCCCAAGTCCTTCATAATTATTTGGACAACCATACCCTTACGTCTGACAATATTCCATCATTGTTGTCAACCAACAAAATATTATCTACGTATAGTACAAGAACATGACCACGTATCTGTCACATTACTTACATACAAAAATCTTATCCATCCTTTGAACAAATCCATATTACTGGATTTTCTCATCAAAGCAGATGTTCCTTGTCACAGGTCTAGGGATCCGGTTCATGTTCACCGAGGAGCTAGTCCATAGACTTTCCAAGAACATGAATCCTTTAGCTTGACTAACAACCCTCCCACTATGATAAGGTATCCCTTCTGTATCTTCTGTGACACGAGGTGCAGCGTCCTGTGGTATTACCTATTGTATAGTTGGTACTAAGATCAGAATGTCCCATTATTTAATTACACAGAGTAACCCTACACATGGACTTGTGGTTTATTTCATAGTCCTTTTCTTAAGAATTAGTCATTTGTACCAACGAATATTCTCTGATCCTTAGGACTACTAAACCACCTTTTGTTCCCTTAGGATAGCCTACGAACATATGCACTAGATTCCAACTTATCAGTGTCTCTCTTCAGCACGTGCTAAACTACCCATAATCTGAATATTCCTTAGACTAAGCTTTCGCTTAGCCTACATTTCTATGGTTTTAAGAGACTATTGACCTAGATAGTATCAAGCATATACACCGTCGTATCCAGGGCATATCCTCTTGAACAAATCTGGCTAATCTCAGAATTGCTTATCATCTTCCTAACCATTAACCTTAAGAGACCTTTTCCTTCCATGTGTTGCACCATTCTGTTGGGGCACACCAGGTGCAGTGAATTGGGATCAAATCCCAATTACTGATAAGTCCTACAACTATCCCTAGAGGTACTTGCCATTACGATCTAATCGTAATGTCGCCATACTTTTACTCTGATGTAACTCTGCATCAGACTTGAATTCTTTGATCTCATCAAAGTATTCAATCTTGCAGTATATCAAGTAAATGTACATTGACCCTTGAATAATTGTTTACAAAATAAACAAAATCTTCAAGGTTTCCTCTATTCTAGATAGACTAAGGACTTATACTTATCGGCTTGAACCAACTCATACATATCTTTGGCTCTATGCCCCTAGGCTTAGAAAAAAGCCTCTTGGTCTTTTTAACCATCCAAGCAGGATTCAAAGATTTTATGAAAGACAAGTCTTCCACCACCAATGAACCCAACCCAAGGGTTCATTGACTATCAACCTTCGAATCCCACTAAAGGTTAATAAGATCAAGCCTTAGAGCCAAAATAAATGTTTGGTTCTTCTTGGAAGGAACCTTTCTCTTACTTCAGTTAGATAATAAGCTATCTAATTGCATCATGGGAGCTTTTGGTTTTTAAGCTAATTGCCTATCTATGCACTTTAACAGATAATCCTTCTATTCCACTTTTAACAAATAAAAGTAAAAGAATATCTTATTCCAGAAACTGAATAAAGGTTCTTTCCAAAAATTAAGTACATAAAAGACAATCTCTATAAAACCAAAACTGTGTCATCCTATGCTAAAGACATAAATGAACAAATAAACTCCCACTGCAAAAGTCTTCTCCATAGCCTATCCATGTAATCAACAATATCCTCCTCAGCTAGCCATCGAGTTTCCTGGAACCCTGCACAAAAAATGCAGACATGATTAGTGGTATCCGTATCTATACACCAGGTACTGGTAGATATCACTGCTAAACATGTTACAATGACAATAGAAGAAAATATACCTGAATTATTACCCTGATGGCGGGGACAGTCGCCTTCCAATGTCCTGACTGCTAGCACACAAAGCACTTGCCTTTCGGCTTCTTTATGCATCCCTGAGGTCCCTGTAATCCTACTACTTTCTTTGCTCCAGCATGTTTCTTCTTCTTCTTTCCATTCGGTTTAGAAGTAGAAATTTCTTGAGCAATGAAAGTCTGTGAAAGAGAAACTGCCTCTGCCGCCTCAAGTTTCGTCAGAAGTTTTGCTCATAAATATGGACGCTTGTCCATATTGTAGCTTAGGCGAAACTTCTCAAAACTCTGTGGTAGTGATTGGAGGATGAGATCAACCTGGGTTTCCCCATCGAACTGTGCTCCAAGGATTTCCATCTCTTTCAGCCAAGCCATCATTTTGAGGACATGTTCCCTTACGGCATACCCTCAACAAGGATGGTTGTTGTCAAGTTCTTCATTACTTCCTGCCTAGCGGCCTGATTACTTTGCCCGAAGAGTTCATCGAGTTTGGATATTTTATCACTAGTAATGAAAGAAGCCTGATTTTGATGACACTCAGTCGTCTCGTCTGTTTCTAACCATTTCCTAAAATATTCAAACTCCTCTTCAATATTAATCTCGATAGGTTTTTCGACACAGAACTCAACAAGATCACATTTAGGTTCCTCGGTAGTAGAGACAAAGTCCATATTCAACTCCCAATCCTTATTGTTATTAGGGGCATTAATTTAGTTCTCTCCTTTTATTACAACAAGTGGGTCTAGATCCATTTTAAAATACCTGAGAATCACAACAATCACACACTTTAGTTTTTGAAAATAAATTGACTCCTCAAAACAATATATTTCCAAAAACAACCAACACCATAAAACACCGAGAATTTCGTATGCCACGTTAGTGTGGACGTATACGAATTCTACATTCGTGAGAGGAGATTTTACCTATTAATTTTACTATCTTGTCATCCTAACTTTCTAACAAGTAAAATTAATAGTTGGTCCTCTTCGGCCCTACAAATAATAGCAGTGACTCCATTGGGGAGGATACTAATATATGTATCTAAGTGATTACCATTACACGACACTAAGAAAATTATTTTCGATTATGTGTCTTTCGATGGGGAAGTACAAACGCTCTTTAATAATTTTCTATAATTTTTTCTAACCCAGTGATCCGTAGAATAAGCCTATCCGTTATGGAGGAAGGCACTCAGAGCCAACGCGCGGGCTTGTTCGCATCACTTGTTAGATTGTAATGGAGGCCACGGGACCCTTAGGGTCCCTCTCCCACTTAGTTATTTACGTTGAGGTTTTTCACATGCACACACACAACAAGCACATAAACCAATATAATAGTGCAATGAAAAAATCCTAGATTTTTCCAACTATTATGGTCTTGGTCTCCAATGTGCCTCCAGTCGTGTCGTCACCTCGTCCACTCCCTCCTTTCCATGCACAAACCATCATGAAGGATCCCCGAGCCGAGATGACTAGCTTACATATTTACATCCATTGATCCTATACTCCACAAAGGAATGTACATGTAGTCTAGATCAAAAGAAAATAAAAGTTTGTCCAAACAAGTGTCATATTTAATTATAAAAATTAAATAACTTATCTAGCCTCGTTAACCCCGAGGATTCATTTAATATACATCACACACAATCAATCACATACATTACATATTAATGTCATAATAGTTGGAATCTAGTGCCTGCAACAAAGAGTTAGCCTATGCACATCCAAAAATTATCCAGCAAAAATAAAGTACATGATAACGTGCAGAAAAATAACCGAATCCTAAACACACAAAACTACAAGCACAGCTCTAATACCAGTTGTTGGGTATGGCATGGCGGTTTCCAAGACAACCACGGGGTCATACCTGAGAGACCTCTCTATGTCTACAGATTAAAATTTAATCCGAATAGAGACCCGTCTCCCAAACGACCGTCTCGTCGTCGTGTTAATTAATTCAAGTCACAACTTAGCCAAAACCAAAGTTAAGGCCTTGTAACTTTCTGGATTAATTAACCGTGGAAAAGACAACGAATGGATTGCTATTTTCGTATTTATCTTCGGGGTCCATGACTTAAATTAATTATCAAAATAATTAATAAATAATTAATCTACGATAATTAATTAACCACATGCAATTAAACTAAACATGAAATAATAACATGAAAACAAAGACGGAGCTCGGGAGAGATATACCTCGCAGTTTACCTCACAGTCTTCTACCTTATGACCCTCCCCTCTTGGACGTCGTGTGGGCGACGATCTACCAAGATACGGAGTCACCAAGGCGTCCAATTAATCCTTTCTCTCTTCCCTCCTTTGCGCCAAACACCAAACCCTACGGTTAGGGGTTGACTCACCGCTAGCGACCCTTCAAGAAAGAGAAGATGAAGATGAGAAGATGAGCTTCTCTCCTTCACCACAGCCCATGCCAACCTCTACGTCTTCTTCCTGTCTCACGGCCACAAGCTCGCAAGGAAGATGGACCCCACCGGCTTCTCCTTTTTCTTGCGACAAGCACCAAAAGAGAAGCCACCCTCGCCAGCGTCCCACCCTTCTTCCTCCTCTACTTCCGTGCACCACAAAGGAGAAGGGAGCTTCTCCTTGTCTTGTGTACGTCCGTAGCAGAAGATATAGAAGAAGAGAATGGAAGAGAAAGAAAAGAGAAGCTTCTCTTCTCCTCCACTGCCGGCGCCGACCCGCGCCGACCCTTCTCCTTGCGCCACCGAGGTTTCCTTCCTCCCTCCTTGCCGCACTCCACCAAGGGTCGAAGACAACTCCTCCCTTGCTCTGTGATCAGCAGCAACCTTGAGGATGAAAAAAAAACCAAGGAAGAAGAAGAGGAAAGCCTCTTCTTCCACCGGCCGCCGACGCCCTAAGAGAGAGAGGGTGAGGAAAAGAGAGAGAGATTTTAGGGGTTTTAATAATTGGAAAAATTCTAATTAATTGTGGATTAATCCTCCTTATATCATGACTCCTATGGGGTATTTATAAGGCTAAGGTAGGGATCATGAGGAGGAGTTGGTTCTTGGCCCGCTAATGGATCCAAACCCGATTCATTAATGGTGATCCATTCCACTAAACGATCCCATTGAACTTCCTCACCAACCCCCATATTTTCATATGAGCTCCACCTATTATGAGTCGTCCATCTCCCCGTATTTAAGATATCGAATGCCCAATAATTAATTTAATTTACTGATAATTAAATTAATTATCCTCTTGATCCTTGATTAGTACCACTCAACCTTTTCATCATGTCCGACCATAGTCCACTTGCAAGATTTGACATGACGATCCTTTTGAGCTCACCAAGGGGGCATCATCATCCCGACTCACTAGGATACGGATTTCGTCAATAATCAATGGCACACCATGCAGATAAAATTATTACCCAACTTACTGGGCCTATCGATCTAACAGAATAGATCTCGCCCATTGGTAAATCAAAGTAATAATTAATTAACTACATGTGTCCGTTATTATTTTGGAATTCAGAGATCATACTCCATAATATAATCCGAGGTCTAATCTAATTTACGAAGTCAGTACAAAATTGGATGACCTCTCTTTTGGTCCTCCTCAATGCACGCAAAGTGCACTAGTGCAATTCTATGGTTAAAACAAACCACACCTAATTGCACTACAACCATCCTAATGGTTTGTCCAACTCCATCTCGGTTGTGAGCCTCTTTCTTATACTTCTGCAAGGAAATTGATAACATGATCTTCTGTGCAACACCATGCACCATGTTATCTACAATGACAAGTATGAGACATGTCGTGCATATACTAATATAAATATGCACAATGTGATTTTTACGATTATCTTTAAATTATAAGTGTATTCTAACCAAAAGTAAGACTTTTAGTATACATCCTAACACCGCCCGCCACCAAGAGCTTGCCGAGCTTGCTAATAGCAAGGAAGCTCCAAGGAGGGAGATGAAGAAGAAGAAGAAGGAGAGAAACAATCTTCTCTCTAACCTAAAATCGGCCAAACTCTCCTCCTCCTCCAAACTTGCGGCGCCACCGCCGCACCCCCTTGTGCCGCCTCCCACCGGCCGCTGGCCACTCCTCCCTCGCCGCTGAGCACCACAAAAGGAAGAGGATGACTCATCCTTATCTATGTGAAGCTTGGCCAAGTGGTGGTGAAGAAGGGTGGAAGAAAAGAATAGGAGAACTTCTCCTCTTCCTTGCGCGGGGGCGGATGCCCTAGGAGAGAGAAGAGAGAGAGAAGGAAGAGAGGAGAGGAGAGGAGAGGAGAGAATCCTTGGTTGTTAATCAGTTGGATTGAATAACCTTGGTTTCTTAATCTCATGGGGGTATATATAGGGCTAAGGTAGGGACCAAGATGAGGAGTTGGGTCTTGGCCCACTAATGGATCTCAAACCAATCCATTAATGAAGATCCATTCCACCAAAGGATCTCAATTGAACTTTCTCACCAATCCCCATATTTTCATATGGGCTCCACCTATTATGAGTCATCTATCCCCCCGTGTTTAAGATATCGTATGCCCATTGATTAATTTAAATTACTGACAATTTTAATTAATCAACTTCTAACTCCTTGACTAGTACCACTCAACCTTATCATCATGTTGGATCAAATCCACCTGCAGGGTTTAACATGATGAACCTTATGAGCTCATCAAGGGGGCATCATCATCCCGATTCACCAGGACACAGATTCTATCAATAATCAACGATACACCATATAATTAATATTATTTCCCAACTTGCCGGGCCTATCAATTTAGCAGAATAAATCTCGCTCATTGGTAAATCAAAGAAATAAATATTAACTATACGTGTCCGTTATTATATCGGGATTTAGGGATTGTACTCCATAATAATCCGAGGTTCAATCCAATTATTAAGTCAGTACAAATTAGATGACCTCTAGTTTTGGTCCTATTCAATGTACACAAAGCACACTAGTATAATTTTATGGTCAAGACAAACCACACATAATTACACTACAACCATCCCGATGGTTTGTCCAACTCTATCTTGATTGTGAGCCTTTTCTTATACTAGGCAAGAGATTGATAATATGATCTTCTGTGCGTCACCACACACCATGTTATCTACAATGTAAAGTATTATACTAGATTGCCCACCGCGAACACTTCCCGATTTACCCTGGTGACCGGTGGGAAATTTTTGTGGAGCCGGGCCGGTCACCCCAGGTTCAATTTGTCTGCTACCTGGTTCATTAAAAATACAATGCAAAGTATTGGACTTTTATGCATATACTAATATAAATACACATCTGTGTTGTTGTGATTCTGTTTCAAAATGTAGATAATCATATGTATAAAAAGACAAGTCTTTTAGTATAGACATCTAACACCCCTCTAGTCTGGAAATTCCAAATTGTACCCCTATGTTAATAAATTAAACCTCTACCTTTAGTTTCTAAGCTACATAATCCCTAATACTTATCCCATAGTTCGGAAAACCTAGAAATTTTTCCTTAAAAAAATCTGGATGTGTTACGAAGTTGCCGTATTTAACATTGCATGCTTCTCGCTTGCTTCCGCCTGATTTTGAGGGGCCAAAAAATAGAGATAAAAATAATCAGTTGATGGATTTGAAATCCATACATCCCTTATTTATTTTTTACATGTAAACAAGGGAAAGTATCTCAATTTTGGTTTTTTTCCTCATCCACACTTCGGAGTAAACTGGGCATAAGGGGAGCCTACGATAGACTTCTCTACCTACGAAGCTTCGAGAGGTCATAGACCTAGTCTTAAGTTTGGGGGGGGCATTCAATTTTCTGAAGTGCACTCTTTGGAGGATTTTCAAAGGGTGCACACAACTTTCTGAGTTGACCAAAATATGCATCACACTTTGATAATTATCAAAGAGTGTACTAATTTGTCTGATCTTTTCATTTTACTCCTACCAACCGCATACAATCTCAACATCACTCTTCCTCCCTCTTTTCTCTCCATTTGTAAAAAGTAAATCTCTCTCTTTCTATCACCTGCCAATTTTTATTAACTCAAATTTATTTATTTTAAAGCCTCTGGACTACCATTAAAGAAGTCGAAAACAATAATAAAGGGCATATTTAAACTTTTGCAATCTTAGAAACTCGCAGGACATAAAATGACTACAGTTTGAGGTCTATAGATTGATCAATGAATTTCGATCAAAATTCACTGATTAACCTAGAGATATCAGATTGCAACTATTTCAGGTCCTGTGAATTTTTGAAGTTGCCAAAAGTCCAAATATATCTTTCATTACTATTTTTTCGAATTCCCTAACGGTGGTCTAGGGTTTTGAAAAAACTTAATTTCCTTTTCTACTTGGTTTTGATATGTTCTCGTATCAGGATATCGTTGGGCCTAATATAGAGATACCAGACCCAACGTATGAGGAAACAAGACAAGAAAAAAAAAGAGATTTATTTTTTCAAAACCTTTGGACCACCACTAGGGAAGTCGAAAATAAATATAGAGAACATATTTAGATTCTTTATAACCTCCAAAATTGACGAGATATGAAATCAGTACAATCTGAAGTCTCTAGCTCGATTAGTGATAGTCCAGAGGTTTTTTTTAGTGGTGGTCTAGAGGTTTCAAAATAAATACATTCGAATTGAATAAAAATTGACAAGTGAAGGAGGGAAAGAGAGATTTACTTCAGTGACAGAGATATTAAGATGATATGTTATTGACACGAGGGATAAAATAAAAAAAACCTAGACAAATACATTCGAATTGAATAAAAATTGACAAGTGAGAGGAGGGAAAGAGAGATTTACTTCAGTGACAGAGATATTAAGATTATATGTTATTGACACGAGGGATAAAATAGAAAAACCTAGACAAATTTATGTGTCATAATTATCATATTATAAGATATCTTTGATTAATTTAGAAAAATAACATACGTCTTCATTCAAAAAGCAACCTACCTAAATTTCGATAGAATGATATGCAGTGGAAATTTTTAATGAGAAATCAAATGAGAATAACGTGATATTTTTTTATACATATTCGATTACCGCTTGAACACTGATGGTGGTTTTCGATCGTCGTCCCAAACCAAATTATATCTTAGAAGTATTATGAATTCGTCGAAGATCATTACAATTGAAATACTATATCAATCCCGTTAGGCTTCTCACTCAAAATTCTTATTGCTTATCAATTTCCGACCGGTGGGAAATTTCGGTAAGGCCGGACCGGTAATCTCAAGTTTAATTTGTCCGCTGATTGATTCATCATTATTGCTTATCAATTTTCTATATACAAATCGATCTGTTCCTCAACCCTAATTTAGGTTTTCGCTTCGCACGCTAAAACCCTACAAAGGCCCCGCCTCTCCGCCGCCGCCGCCCTGTGGACGGAACTACCATGGCCTCTACCTCACCTAGACCCTTCCATTCGCCAGCCGAGATCCTCGAGATTCTCCAGAGCTTTGGCTGCTCCTCCGACCTCGACGTCTCCAACCTGGATTCGACCGGCAGTGACAGTCTTGGCTGCCAGTTCGATCGGATCATTTCTTCTTTCTTCAAGACTTTCTACGAGAATGGTCACATTTCGCCGCTGCCGGCCACGCTTGGCGACGGGAGTCCCATCGATCTATTCAAGCTCTACTGCATCGTGAAAAGGGAAGGTGGCTATGATGAGGTGTCAAAGGAGCGCAAATGGAAATCAGTAGCAGAGGCAATGGGATTGGATACCTGTATCGGGTCGTCATTGAAAATGGTCTTCGTTAAGTACTGTTACATGCTGGATCTGCGGATTCGAATATTTGAGGAAAAAAAGGAAATTCGTCAGCCAAAGCGACACAAGAATGTGGGCACTTCTTTTGTTGGCTCAAATTCTTCTAACACTATAAACTATAAGATGGTGGGTGAGCCCATGCCACTTTTAAATACAAGTGAAGACCAATTCTCGACAACATTTGTTGATGCTAAGAGCAATGCCAAGGACGTTGTAACCTTGGGAGGATTCGTTGCTAATGGAGGAGGTAACCATAAGAAGAGAAAGACACAACCTCTGGCCCAAATGCTTAATTGGTTGAGGAAAGTATCAACAAATCCTTCTCATCCTTCTTTGGCAAACACCTTGACATCAAACACGAGTAAAAACAATTCATCTGAAGTTGGGAAGTTCTATGCTCAAGCAGTTTTAGCTACCCAAGCGAGGTCTTTCCGAAGAAATACAAGATCAAGTCCAAATTTGTTGCTTTTGCAGGTATGCTTATTTCTCTTTCATCTTGTAATTTATGCAATTGTGTTTCACATCTCTAAGGAACCCTAGGCTTTGGCATGGGGGGATTGCATCACACAATTTGGAAAAAGTGATAAAAACTCAATTTCTTTATCATAATCCATCAACACAATATCACGCATTTGTACCTTCTATATATATAGACTAATGAAAACTCTTAATTGATGCTTCTATTTTTCAAACATTGGAAATCAAAATACATTGGAATTGCTAGGAATTTATAGCGACTTTTGACTTTCAAATCTTTATTTTCCAAAGTATGCCAAACTAAATGTTGAGTTTTAGAATCTTTGTTTATGCATTTATAAACTTTTAGAGGAGATCGCCACTTGTCTCCATCACAATTTCACTAAATCCCAGGTTTTGTTCTTCTCTAATGCCGTCATCTCTTCATTTCTCATGCTTTGATAAGGTGGTAGGGATGACAATGGAGCTCAAGTTAACCAAGTAGACTTTATGTCATGGTGAAAAATGAAATTTATGTTGATGATATAATTAGCAACAAAATGGATTTGGCATGAACTCAGATACTACCTAAGATATTTGGAAGTAATGATAGGTTGAGAAAGAAATCTCCATCCTAATGTTCCAGTATAGAATATAAAGTGTGGTGAAGTAAGGCTCTTGTTCGTTGAAAGTAATGTCCGTGACACATTGAACTTTTTTATGGAAGATAATAACTGTTAGGTTGAGGAATAACTTGATGTTTTAAGATGGTAGAGATCATTTTGTTATTTAGCATGTTCAATCATCTTTCTTAAATATTTGTCTAGTGTACACTAATGAACAAGTACCTAAAGGGTTGTCAAAGTTACTAATTAGAGATGCTAGCATCTTGACCTTTTCCAAGTGTGTTATAGCTGTTGTTGTACAACTTCTGATAATTTTATAAGTCAACACTTGAAGAAAATTTGGTGAGAGATAGAGAAAAATCAACAATGAAGGCTGAACAATAGAGAAAAATCTAATTAAGAAGATTGAGAAAAGGAATACATTTATGAAAGCCTAGAGAAGGAACAAAGAAAAATTTGCAATGAAGATCGAGCAATAAAGACAAATCGCCAATGACGAAGACTAGAGAAAGGAATCATAAAAGGAAGTAAGGAAAATGAGTAATGAAGGGTGAACATTAAAAATAATGTGCGAATAGTGAAAATTAGAGAAAGAAATCATGCTATAGATGAAAGAGTTTGTTTATTTCTTTAGAAAATAGAGTTGATGAAGGTTGAAAGAAGAAAACTCAATTAAGTGAGAAGTTAGTATCCAATAATGGATGAGTATAGGGAATTAATGATGGTGGTGAAACAAAACAGTGAAAGGTGGAGATGAATTTATTGAGGATGCAATGAAAGAAACGATGTGTGATGATGAAAGGAGAAGTGATTTGCAATATGTTGATTGCCATCAACATATGAAAATTCCAACACGCACATGCTTTAGTTTCCACACACACAAACACACACATACACACACAAACACCTCTATCAACCCCTCCATTCTTATGCAAAAATGATTCTAGATATTTAAAGCTCTTAGTTGTAGGGAATTTGTCGTCTCTCTTATCTTAACAATTCTCTTGCTACATCGACTACTGCTAAATGTAAATTTTATATATTTTATCTTTATTTTATTAAAATTAAAACCTTTTACTTCAAGTGCTTTTGTTCAAAATTCAAGTTTAGCATTTACTCCATGTGTCTCATCATTCAAAATGCAACATGCACCATATATTCACATGCCTAGTGAGTTCATTCATGAGTTGCGTATAAAGATATGAACTTAAAATTAATCCTTAATGTGATCTTATCTTTATAGGAAACGTTTTGGTTAATCCACTTGCAGCCATCACTCTTTTCATTACGATATAGTGTTTACTGATTGTTTGTTATTAAGTTTACTGGACTATAACTTCCTTAGCATCTCTTATAATTAGATCACTTATCAAGTGGGCTATATTTTATTAGTTCTGGGTTTCTGGAAGGATGAATCTTATTTCCTAGTTATTTAACTTCGTGATGAAATTCTTAAGATCTACAAACCTATCATGCTAGATTTGTCAAACAAACCAGATTATGGCAATTCTGTTTATAAGCACAGGTTGGTTGCACTGAACAAAGTAAAGCAGCCAGAAGCAACGAGAAGCTTCAGTCTGAAAGGTGGCTTTCTAGAGATCTGCAAAGAGCTAAGATACCTATTGGTGCAAAATTCCAAGCAGTAATCCCAGATTGGACACGCAGACCTTCTATTGGAAGGGGGAGGCAAAATACCTGTCAGTGTGAACGACCACAATCTGCAGAATGTGTTAGATGTCACATTGCTGAAAAAAGGCAACAACTAAAATGCGAACTTGGCAGGGCTTTCCATGATTGGGGATTTGAAAATATGGGTGAGGAAGTTGCATTTTCATGGACCGAGGAAGATGAAAAAAAATTTCGGGATATAGTTTTTAAGAATCAGCCATCTCTAAACAAGAATTTCTGGGTGGAGCTTATCCTCAATTTTCCTTCTAAGACAAGGAAAAGCTTGGTTAGCTACTATTTCAATGTGTTTCTCCTGGGATGGAGGAGGTACCAGAACTATGTTACTCCAGAAAATATTGGCAGTGATGATGAAGTTACTGAGTTCGACTTCGCAAGTCATTCTTTTCAAAATCACTCCTGTCTTCCGAATGGGCAATGGATATAATGAAGATGATGGCCAAATGTAGCATTGAAGTCAATTTAATGTGGTAATTTTGGGGTGATGGTTGCTACATTGTGAAATTAAGGAATTTTGGTAGTTCATTGGTTTGAACTTTGGCAATTATCTGTGATTCAGACCTTTCCAAAGGTGCAACCCGATGAGAACAGAGGTGGTTCAGAGACAAGGGCTATTTGCATGATATTGGTGATATGCTGCATTTGGGTTCTTCTGCTATCAGTATTTTGTTTGACATTTTTACCGTCATAGTAAAAAAAAATGTCAAAAAATCAAGAATTGTTTCTGACAATCAAGCTAACTGTTTAGGTAACTGGCTTTGTTCTTAATTTTTGTCTCTCCATGCTTAAGAACAAGATTAGGTTTATATAACGGCTCCAGATACCTAAAAAACTGAAACGAAATGGTAGAAATTATAATAAATTAACATCAACAAGAAGCTCATCTTAATTTCAAAAATACCAAACTAGTGTTCTATTATATTTTTTTTATTTTGAAAATATTCTTGTTCTAATATTGTTGTAGCAGTTTTAGTTAAAATTGTTAGTAACATTGTTCAAAATTATTATAACAAATTGTCTATAGTAGTTTTGTTCAAAATTAGTATATTGTGCAATAATTTTGATCAAAGTTGTAATATGTTGTAGTAATTTTGATAGTATTGAAGTGAATTTGAGTAGATTTGGAGTGATTTGGTTAATTTTAGTAATTTTTATTAAGTTGAAAAATAATATTTTGATATAAAGAGTTCCTCCACCGGTAAATAGAAGTAATTTTATTTTATAATGTTTTGTTCAAAGTTATTACACTACTAGGATAAAGATATTTTTTAGATGGAAAATGGAATGTAGCTGATGGGGTTGAATAGTTTGTGGCGAGTACGTGAGATAAAGAAGCTGTGTGGCAAAATTGGATGAGTCTGAGCGACTCTTTTGTTAGAGCTCTCGGAACATTCTCGGGAAGAGAGCCTCCAAGGCCCCTCTTTGGAGACACGTCCCGGAAGATCAGGTCAGAAAATCTCTCCCGGGATCATCTCGGGAAGCCGGGTCCCGGGATCGCCTCGGGGAAGTAAAGTGCCCGTGATCGCCTGGGCCAGAAGATCTCGAGATCACCTCGGGGAAGCGGAGCCCAAGTAACATTCGACCTCAAGTAACGATCACCCCCTCTTTTCTCAGATCTTTAGATAAGCATCCCCATTAAAGCGGAGTCATCATGACCCTTAAATGCCGCAACGGGTCGAAACACGTAATGATGGCGTGGACCGTTTCAAAAGCTATCCAGTAATCACCGAGCGGGGGGGGGGGGGGGACGTGGCATAGATCATGGGGACGCGCTGAGGGCCGCCGCAGGTATAAAAGATAGTCCAATCCCTCTGGTAAAGGGGTTATGCGCTTTTTGCTACTCATACATTTTTCCTGTTTACTACTCCTCTCCATCGAGGCACTAACTTGAGCGTCGGAGTGAGCTTTGCCGGACAACCTCCGGTGTGTTCTCTTAACGCTCGTGTTGATCTTGCAGGGTGCAGAGTTCCTCTCCTGTCAGCATCCACGTGGGCTGAACCTTGGTGATTGACCATCAACGTTGATTCCTTCCGGAACAAATTTGGCGCCGTCTGTGGGAAACCAACAAAGCACCTGAATGAGCATCGATGACAGAGCCGGCGGAAGAACCCATGACCCTGACGAAGGAGGACTTTGATCTCCGCGAGGTCTTGCAAGTAGATCTGGCTGACCCGCGAGAGGAGGAAGGACCTAAGGAAGAATGGAGGGTGGTCAAGAGTGAGAAAGTGCAGATTCACCCTCAATATGGAGGGGGAGTTACGCGGATCACCCTCGACCTTGCACCAGAACTAAGAAGTCGTCTTATTGACTGCTTGCGGAGCCACAAAGATGTCTTCTCCTAGGCCGCTGAAGAAATCAAGGGGGTTCCCCCGACGTTAGACATGCACCACCTGCATATTATGCCGGAAACCTAGCCTGTGAAGCAGAAACGAAGGCACTTCGCTCCCGAGCAAGATAAAGTCATTCGAGACGAAGTTCAGAAGTTATTAAAAGCTGGGCACATCAGAGAAGTGCAATTTCTGGCCTGGTTGGCTAATGTCGTCCTTGTCCCTAAGCCAGAAGGTAAATGGCAGGTCTGCATCGACTTTCGCGACTTGAATAAAGTCTGCCCAAAGATTGTTATCTCTTGCCTCGGATAGATCGGTTGGTGGACTTCACAGCCGATTGTGAGTTCATCTCAATGTTGGATGCTTACCAGGGCTACCACCATGTCTCGCTTGCTCCCGAAGACCAGGAGAAAGTCAGTTTTGTGACGGCTGATGGCATGTATTGTTCCAACGTCATGCATTTCGGCTTGCGCAATGCTGGTGTCACGTACCAGCGGATGATGGACAAAGTCTCCAAACACCAGATTGGGAGAAACATCGAGGTGTACGTGGACGATATCCTAGTCAAGACTGACAAAGGAGGTGACATGATAGCCGACTTGGAAGAGTCATTCGCCACCCTAAGGTCCAATCGGCTGAAGCTAAACCTCGCTAAGTGTTTGTTTGGGGTAAAGAGCGGCCGGTTCTTGGGCTACATGGTTACCGAGAGGGGGATCGAAGCCAACACAGAAAAAGTAAAAGCTATCCTGGATATGTCGCCCCCTCGCAACTTCAAGGAGGTACAACAGCTGAATGGAAGAATCACAGCGTTGTCCAGGTTCATCTCCAAATCCGCTAATAAGACCCTTCCATTCTTTAAGATTTT
Organism: Boesenbergia rotunda; assembly: GCA_024364735.1. NCBI lineage: Eukaryota > Viridiplantae > Streptophyta > Magnoliopsida > Zingiberales > Zingiberaceae > Boesenbergia > Boesenbergia rotunda. The sequence continues at coordinate 450,312 of JAGFNQ010002388.1, read as the reverse complement.
GAGAAAGACAGCCAAGTTTGAGTGGGACGATCAGTGTGAGAAAGCCTTTGCAGATTTGAAGACTTATCTCGCCGCCCTCTCCATTCTCTACAAACCGGTGGAAGGGGAGACCTTGTTTGTCTACCTGTCAGCCGCAGAACAAGCGGTAGGGTCAGTACTCGTTTGAGAACAAGATCCGGTGCAATATCCCATATATTTCTTCGGGCATCTTCTAATAGACGCCGAAACGCGATACACCACGATAGAGAAATTGGCCTATGCCCTGGTTTTAATGGCCCAGAGGTTAAGGTCGTACTTCTTAGCGCATCCTATTGTGGTCCTCACTAACAGCCCGCTCGCACGAGTCCTCACTAATCCCGAGGCCTCGAGCAGGCTAATCAAATGGACAACGAAGTTAAGTGAGTACGACATTGAATATCAACCTTGGCCGCTATCATGGCACAAGCCCTCTCAGACTTCATATTGGAGACTATCCCGGAGGCTGAGACCGAAGGAATGTGGAAGATCTATGTGGATGGGTCCTCTAATAGCCAGCATAGCGGGGTTAGAGTGTTAATGGTTTCCCTTTGGGGAGACACATTACATTTGTCCATCCGGCACCATTTCAAAGCTACTAACAATGAAGCCGAGTACGAGGCAATCCTAACGGGCCTGCAAGCAGCTAAGTACGTGGGGGCCAGCCGGGTCACGGTGTATTCGGATTCCCAGTTGGTAGCACAGCAAATAAAGGGCGATTTTGAAGTCAGGTGTGAGCACCTGCAGAAATATGTAGTTCTTTACTAACAACTGAATGCCTCCTTTGTGGAGGTTCCTGTAGAAGATCTCCATGACTGACAATGTTCGGGGCGATGAGCTAGCCAAACTGGCTAGCTCCATATCCACCTGGCAACTAAATGAACCTAGTGCCACGGAGGGGACGGTAGCGCAAATTGAAGAGGAAGTCGGGGTCGGCAGCCGGACCGACTGGAGGGATCCCTAAGTAGCATTCCTGCGTAATGGGACCATTCCAGGCAGGGACCAAGAAAGCTGGCTATTTTGTCGCCAGGCGGCCAGATTCACGTTAGTTGGCGATCAACTGTACAAAAGGGCCTTTGCGCGGCCTCTGCTCAAATGCATCGGGCCGGAGGAGGCTGATTACGTGATGAGGGAGATACATGAAGGCATCTGCGGGAGTCACATCGGGGGAAAATCCTTGTCCAAGAAGATCATTTTAGCAGGGTACTTTTGGCCTACCCTACAGGCTGACACTCTCAAGTTCGTGGCTGGGTGTGAAGTCTGTCAAAGACATCAACATGTGACTCACCGCCCGACGGAACCCTTGCGAGTCTCCACAGTGTCCTGCCCTTTTGATCAATGGGGGATGGACATTGTGGGCCCCTTCCCCATTGGGCCACAGTAGAGGAAAATTTTACTGGTTCTCGTTGATTACTTGTCCAAGTGGGTAGAGGTCGAATGATGGGCCCGAACTATAGGTGTCACGAATGTGGATCTCAAAATTTAGATATGTGTAAAGCTGGAAACCCTTTTTTGCTGATAAAGAATAAAATGTAGTAAAGGGGCCACAGGTCGTATTTTTCCTAGGGCTAGTTAAGGTTGTTTGATTCGAGCTCGAGTTTATGTGTCGTCAAATATTTTTGGGTTTCAAATAAGATTTGGATTTGGGTTGCAATAAAAAACGAAAACACAATGAAAAAGGAAAGAAAAATAAACTATGGAACTCAAGCTAAGTAATTTCAACTAATGAATTCAAACAATTGGGAACTTAAATCTACCAATGCAAACTAGCAGAAATTTAAGAACAAAACTGATGTCAAATGCAATAGTTCAAACAAATTGTGTTCAACTTCGGGAATTACTACTCAAAACCAACCGAATGTAAACAAACATGTAACCACTTGATGCTAAAGTTTCAATTGATACAAACTGCAGAAGCTATGTACTAACATGCAGAAATGAAGTTTGGAATTCTAATCAAGCTGAATACGAAGCAAGCTGAAATCAAGTGCGAAAAGTCTCTATCAATTGCGCTTAACTTGGTACCAATCAATGCCGAACTATTACTTGATACAAAAACAGGACTACCACTTGATACGCATGAAGGAAACTAAAATCCCGAAGCAAACCAAAATGCAGAACAACACCCCTTAGTACCGAGTTCTCACTTGATACAAAGTGCAGCAATGAAAACTGAAATGCAGGAAAGAATTCGGAAACTCGAAGTAAACCAAATGCTAAGCAAATTGTACCCTATCAATGCTGAAATTGCAATTGTTACAAATGCAGAAATTGTAACTGAAAATGCAGAAATGCAGCTACCACTTGGATGCAAAGTCAAACAAGCAACTGATTTCGAATGCAATGGAATTCCAATGCAGAGCTTCACTGATACGAACTTCAGCAACTACAAATTGAGAATTGCAGAAATGACTGAATTGCAGAAATTAAAACTGAATGGCAGAAATGGAATTTGACACAAGACAAGCTGATACAAAATGCAGAAATTAATACTAAACTCTTTGTAAATGAAACCAGCTATAATGTATAAATGCAGGAGAAGAACTAACACCTGCTTAAGTCAACATTCAGATACCGAAAGGGAGAACTGATACGCAAGAACAAATTGATACGCACACCTAAACAAAACTGATACACAAGCAATAAAACAGGAAATAAACTGAAATTGAAAATAATTGTTCACTAAACAAGCTCCCTAGCTACTTAACTTGCAGGACTAAGCCCTAATTACGGCAGAAACAATTCAGAAAGGAAAATTAAACAACTGATACAAAGTTCAGAAATGAAATTGCTTGCAGAAATTGAAATTACAGCTAATAACAGAAATTCACTAAGAAAACTATTATCAATCCCTTCTCTTAGCTCAAGATCTCCTTGTCATCACACAAGGGTGAGCCTCGAACCCGTAAGCTCAACAAATCGCTGGGAAAATTGTCTCTGCGAATCAATCCAACTCAGCTCTGCTCAAGTCTGAAAAACCCATTCGATCCCTTCAATCTAGCTGTGTTGGATTGCGGTGATGGATTGGAGATGATCAGAGCACTCCAGAGGACCCTCCATATAGCTCAGATGGATGAAAATGCTACACAAGCGAGACCGAAGAAAGCAAACGGCAGAACTGAGGAAACCTCACTTAGCTCTATTCTTTGGGCAAATTGAAGCTGGAATCTTCACGGAGAGATCTTCCCAATGACCTATAACTTGATCTAAGATCGGAATTGATGTGGTCACACCTTCGGATGAAGAAATTTGCTGAAGAACACGAAGAACAATCGAAGAAAACGAGCTACTGCGAGGAAGACGCGACCAGCTGCAACCTGGGGAGAATTAGTTTAAATACTTTGAATCGGACGACTCAGATTGTTCAGGACAGATCCAACGGTTAGATTTCTACCGATCGAACCCAATCTCTCTAGATCTCAATCATGGTTTGATTTTTGCCTCGGGGTAGCTCGGATCTTCCAGATTTGCAACGGATGGCTCAGATCAACTTGATCTTTGAATAGACGATCTAGATCCTCTTGGCTTGATCCAACGGCTGGATCTTCTTCGATTTACCCCTAAACTTCCAGATCTCATTATGAAGGTCAGATCTACCTTTCCTCAGCTGGGATCCATCTGATTTGCTCTGGATGATCCCGATCTGCTTATCTTCTGAATGGACGGCTCACAGTTCTCCAGAGCTTGATCGCCTTGATCTGAGCCTGATTCTAACCAATCTTGATCTCGGTCCATGATCCTTTCAAAGCCTACAAACATAGATTCACAATTAAGTTCCAAAATCTTTCAAATGTATAAAGATTTGCAATAAGCCCAAAATAAAACTAATCTATAGAACCTAGGGTAAATTCAAGGTTAAGCATGTAAAATATGGGTCAAACATGGATTTTAGAGTCTGAAATAGTCAACAAAATAGTACTTATCATCGAACCCCTGGCAAACATCACGGAGGCTGCGGTGATGAAAGTCCTATGTGATGGAACCCGGATGGCTAGAGAGGGGGGGGGGTGAATATAGCCAGACACAAACTTCTTTCGCTTTAGGTCGCTTTAGGGTTTCTCTGCACTTCACGGTTAGTAGCACGGCAGCGGAAACAATAGAAATAGAGTGCAGAAATGCAGGAAACAAAAACAGACGAAACCAACTAGCAAGATCGCTAACAAGGAGGGTTTACAAGGTTCGGGGATAACTTACCCCTACTCCTTGGCGTGCCCTTAATGTGGGCGATCCCTTGATCGTCGGCAAATCAAGCCCCGGTTAAAACCGGATAGAAAGCAACCTCCTTCTCGGTGGAGAAACCTCTCCATAGCGTTTCAATCACAGATATAGGTTTAAGCACAATGAAACACAAGAAAGATCTTACTTAACACTTAGCAAAGACAAGAACACAGCAAGCTTCCTCCTGAGCTCCACCCAGCGACGATCTCACGCAAGAACCCTTTCCCCGTGTCTTCTCGCTGTTGGACTTGAAGCTCCTTGTTCCTTCCTCCAAGTGCTCAAGCAAGGGATGATTGCTTCAAGATTGCAGTAGCTTGCTCAAAGTGATGGAACTTCAGAACACGCAAGCAAGTTGTGGAGAACACAAAGTCGCAGCAAGAACTCAAGCCTTAAACTGTATTTCGAACTTCTGCTTCAACGAAGCTTTCTTGCGCCCTTTTGTTTCTCCACTCAGCACCAGGTGGCACCATCTCTTGCAGCCTCCAGCTGCTTCTCTGCCAACGCCAGCTACCACTGAGCTCTCCCTGGACTTCCTGAGCTTCCCTCAGCCAAGCTCCAGTCAACAGCTCCAGTCTGTAGCTCCAGCCGTTGCAACCTGAGATGGGAAACGGACAAACCTGCTCCTAGGAAAGGCTTCCATTGACTCTCCTTGAGTGTTTGAATCTTCCCTGTCACCTGCAACTTAATCAGAGTGTTAGCACAGCATATCAAGCAGGAAATCATGTATCAGATGTTAAGCGCAGAGAATCGGATACGTTCAGACGCGATCAGAGCGTCTGATAGTGCATTTTGAATTAAAGTGATCGGTCACCGAACCGATCAGAGAGCCTCCTGATCGGTCACTAGACTGATCAGGCTGGGTCCAGACCGATCAGGCTCCGTCCTGATCGGTCCCCAACACTTAATTAGAAATCGCGATTTCTTTGGGACTCTCCTGGATCGATCACCAGACCGATCCCAGGTTGTGGATCGATCACCAGACCGATCCACCCCTTTATCGGGCGATTTTTGAGCTTCGTAGTCCAAACCTCCTGATCGGTCATCGGACCGATCAGGGAGCATCCTGATCGGTCACCAGACCGATCAGTTCATGACCAGACAGATCAGGCTCCGTCCTGATCGATCATAGAGAGGAACCCGCGACGCTGGATCGTTCTCCAGAACGATCTGCACAGTGATCCTGATCGGTCACCAGACCGATCAGGAGCTGATCAGCAAGGGAACTCAACCTCACTGTTTGCTCCCTGATCGGTCACCAGACCGATCAGGAGCCAAGCAATGTGTGAAACGCATACTCCCTGATCGGTCACCAGACCGATCAATCATCGCTGGGTCGGTCACCAGACCGATCCACGAAGGAGCATCGTGCCAACTCCCTGATCGGTCACCAGACCGATCTAGGGGCTCCAACCTAGCCCTCCAAGCTAGGGTTTCATCCACCTTAGCCCTCCAAGCTAAGGATTTTTCACCTAACCCTCCAAGTTGGGAATTTGCACCTAACCCTCCAAGTTAGGACTTTTCACCTAGCCTTCCAAGCTAGGACTTTTCACCCAACTCTTCTGGATTAGGACTTTTCCAAACCTAGCCCTCCAAGCTACGACCTGACCCTCCATGCCAGGACTTTTTCACCTCTCTCCAAGTTGGGACTTTTCACATATTCTGCCTGATCCCCGATTAGGACTTAATCATAATCATCATAATCATCAACCTAAACTAAAATCGGTGTCAACACCAAAACAACAATCAGGGTCAGACTACATCAACAATCTCCCCCTTTTTGTTATTTGACAATCCGATTTTAAGTTTAGGGATTCTCAATCAATTTCTTAACTTTCAGAATCATAGGGGAATCAAGATCCTCCCCTACAATATAATCATCCTAAACTTAACCAACCAACACTCTCCCCCTTTGTCGAACACCGAAAAGGGTCTAGAGGGGCTGTTAAGTTTAACCATACTCCCCCTCAATCCTAGGGGTATCCCAAAACAATAAAGATTTGATTGTAATTTTGGAACACATATGACATCATGTGAAAAGATAGATCAAGATATAGCATTCACATGCAGCATATGAACATGACATCATAAGCATAACCATGGCAATGTAGCAAACATGTAGATAATACCCATGTAAATAGCATAGCATCAACAATAAACATACTAAAGTAGGATAATCATGTGAGGTAAAGTCAGAGAAGTCAAGGCATAACAAGATGCAAGACACATGCATCAAAGTCAAAATACGTCCGGCTCAAGGCCACAACTGACAAGTCATAGGGCATACAGCTCGAAAGTCACACAAATCAAACAGTCAAGTACACAGATCACAAGGAGTGGCAACGGGCATCCAAGCTCAACTGTCAGCGGGGGGATCGTCATCCTGCATGAGATCATCCATCGTAGCATCAGCAGATTCTGGTGCAGCACTGCCTGAAGGGGCATCCCCTGGAAATGTATGGCGGCGCCACTCTGCGTACCAAGTCTGCTGCAATGTCTGGACCCCAGAGACAGTGGATTCCACGCCGGTCAATCTGCGATCAATGGATCGGAACTGTGATCGGACCTCCTCGCGGTAAATCTCTCGCAACTGAAAATCATGCTGGACGGTCTGATCCAGCTCTGAAATCTGCCAGCGCAGATCCGGCTCGGGCTCATCGTAGTAATCACCAGCAGCAGGAGCCTCATGAGGTGCAGCCGCCTCGGGTGGTGCCTGAAAATGTGGTGCTCCCCCAGGTAGCTCACCGAGTCCTCTCCCATCCTTCCAAACCAAGGTCCCATCGCGGTCCCTTAAGATGATGCCGGACTTGGCAAATGCCCACCGGCCAAGTCTGCAATCCTGTCGGAACATGGGGACTGTCCTGCCTTTGGTGACATCAACACCGACTGACATAAGCCAATCGGTGATGACGTGACCAAATGACATGTAGACCGTGCGACGGCTCGGCTCACGATAGGATAAGATGGACTGAAAGATGCTCTCCATGATATCGAAGTCCATCCGGTGGTACATGCTGTAGAGCATAAGACAATGGTAGGGTCGAATCTCAGCTAAGGGCTTGGAAGTGATTGGAAGGATACAGTTTGTGATAATCTTGAATAAGACGTAATCAACAGGAGACAGACGTAGAGCTGCAAAGGTCGGAAAATCAGGACTCAACTCATCGAGACCGGTTGGGCGGGGATGACCAAAGAAGTGCTGATAAATGCCTTCGGGAGTAACACCCGCAAAAGGTGCCAATAGAGGATCAGGAAGCTCGGGATAAATCGAATATAGGTTGGATGATCGTCGACCACCCAGATATTCAGCTAGAATCTCGTAAGAAAAGTAAAGGTTCCTCTTGGCGACTCGAGTGGTGAACTCGAAGCCCCCCTGAGGTCCCTGCTGAAGATTGTTGTAAAATTCGGAGACAAGGTCATAATTGATAGTTCTTTCCAGAGAGAGGAGAAAACCAAGGTTGTAATACATGATTATCTCCATGACCGACGGATAATGTTCAGTCAGAAAAGGAACATCAATGGATCGGCAGGATAACAATTTAAAAGTCCTTGACTGGAAGGCCTGTTCACAGGCCGCATTTGGAAAGCGAGAGCTCGAAGAAGGCTGAGGCCTTCTGGAGGGCGCAGATGAAGAAGGGTGTAACACCCGTTTTTTTTTCCTAAAGCGGCGTTACGCTAACATACTTAAGGCATGTAACATCATATTGCAGCGGAATAACTTAAACTTTACATGCCCCTACTACCATTTCTAACATAGTGACATGGACACTAGACATATAGACTTCATACTTAAACATCATGTCATAACAAGCTTAACATCATATCATGAGGTTCATTTCATATCATGCATAACATCATGTCGTAAGTTTCCATAAGTCACCAATCGAGCATATACTTAACAAAAGTAAAGTTCTTAGCATAACGGCAAACGTTTGATTTCATGGGCCAAGTCACTATCACACACATATAATCTTGCCCTCCTGCTGCTTCCTCATGGTCCCCTTGCATGATCTGCGGTATAAGGAAAAAGACTATAAGCACACAGGCTTAGTAAGACTCTTTCCTACTCACTAAAATCATTCGTCATTCATTCATAATCATATGGAACATAAGCATCATAAACATTTCTATCATAGCATAAAGCATAAACATAGGCATAAATCTAATTAAACATTCTTATCATGGCATAAAGTATAAACATAGGCATAAACATAATTAAACATTCTAAGCATGACATCATACATGGCATGAACATAAGCATAAGATGTAAATCAACCATAGGCATACTTTCTAGCATATCAAGCATAGACATCGTAACCATCCTAAGCATGGCATGATACACGGCATAGCATAACTTAATAAACTTTCCTAGCATGGCATGAGACATGGCTTAAATATAAACATAAGATATAAACCAACCTATATGGCATAAAAATAGACATACATTCTAGCATATCATAAGAGCATCTTCTTACCATAATCATAACATGGATCATTCATTCTCATACATATCTTTTAACATGGAGCATAAGCATAACACATCATTATCATAATATAATGCATAACATGTATGAATGCATGGGTGGAATGCATATACATAGGGATGCTTAACTTTTAAAATCATACTCTTAAAATGCTTAAACATAATCATCATAATATTTGGGGTCCCCGGCTTGTACCACATACATACAACATAGCGCGCATCCCTAGTAAGTCCGAGGTAGTGAGCCCCGACCTACTAGGGTAAGGACAGCATAGTCGGTAGTCCCCGAACCGAGGCGTTCTCAAGGAGCCCATCCCTGTTGCACAGCTCCGGTAGTGCCAGAACCGTGGACAGCTCCGGTAGTCCAGAACCGGGGCGTTCTTAAGGTGCTCATCCCTTGGACCCATACTTGGGTCCGGTACAAGCCCATTCATAAAGTAAAATACTTTGCATGCTTCATCATTCATAAGACATTCATAGCATACTTATCATGGCATCATTCTTATCATGAACATGATCATAACATATTTATCATGACATCCTTCTTATCATGAACATTGACATAACATACTTGTCGTGACATCATTCTTATCATGAACATAAACGTAACATACTTATCATGACATCATTCTTATCCTGAATATAAACATAAGATACTTATCATGACATCATTCTTATCCTGAACATAAACATAAGATACTTATCATGGCATCATTCTTATCATAACATACAAACATAAAGTATGGTGCTTAAGGTTAGGGTTATGGGTAACTTAATTTCCATCACATGCTTGAACCTTCACGTATACTTTATAATGAGCATAAACCATCATTCTTTGGGTCCTAACTCCATCCCAAACCCTAGATACCTGCCTTGGCCGAAATCCATAAGGCCCATGGGGGTATGGAAAAATTCCATTAAAATCCCCAATCAATCATAAGACACTAATCACATTTTACCATAGAGCCACTGAAGCCCTTACTTGAAATAAATCATAACTTTTTCCTTATTATTCCTTCTTGGCCGAAACTTATAGAGTCTCTAGACCGTGTGGAAATTTACATAATCACCCTCCATCACCCTTATATCATGACAACATATCAAATGTATACTTGAAGTTTAGAACTCACCCTAATCCTTGGGTCCTTGAGGTTGGCCGAAACATATAGGGTCTCTAGGGTACCCCAAAAATTCTCAAAAATTGTATTTAATCTCTAACATCATCAGAGAACATTTAAACAACATTATAAAGGTTTTTAGCATAGTTATAGACACATAAATCATGGTGCCCGAAACCCTCAAGCTTAGGGTTCTTGGTTTTGTTTCTTTCATGTTGGCCGAAACCCTAGAGTGTCCTAGGGTACTCCAAAAATTTCCAAAAATTATACTTAACCTCTACACATCATAAGGGAATATTAAATAACATTATAAAGATTTTTAACATATTTATAGACATTTAAATCATGGTGGACGAAACCCATAAACATAGGGACCTTGGTTTTTGTCCCTTTCATGTTGGCCGAAACCCTAGAGTATCCTAGGGTACTCCAAAAATTCCCAAAAATTATACTTAACCTCTAAACATCATAAGGGAACATCACATAACATTATACAGATTTTTGGCATAATTATAGACCTTTAAATCATGGTGGCCGAAACCCTTAAACTTAGGGTCCTTGGTTTTATTTCCTTTCAACATCACATCCAAAAACTAACCCATATATCATGCTAAAAATCATGGAAATCATAGATAACTATTATACCACAGGTGAGGGAGTCTTACCTTAGATTCTCTTGATTTTTTGAACCTTGAAAGAGGAGGAAATGGTAAGATCTTTGGCTTGCACACCCTTGTCCTTGTATCCTTGAAAAACTCTTAGACCTTGGAGATAAGACCCCTTGTGGAGCTTTTCCAAGGGAGAACCTTTCCTTGGGTGTTCGGCTAGGATGAGGGGAGAATGAGTTTCGAAAATGCAAGGAATGAGAAGAAGAAGTAACTCCCAAACCCCCCTATTTATCACCCATTAAAGAGGTAAATGAAAAGTCTCTCCATGGCCCTTCATCTTCTTCTACTCCTTAACCACCATCCACTTCATTTCCTCATAAGAATTCCTTGCTAGGTGAGTTGGTTAAAGCATTCATGGTTGTACAAGAGGTCCAAGGTTCAATCCTTGGCCCATGCACCTTTATTTTTATTTTTATTTTTATTTAAATCCTTTTTCTTATTTTTGAAAATTCCCCTTTATTTCGAAAATTCTCCTAAAATCACCCATAATTATGCTAATATTCCTAAATAAAATCCTTTTATATTTATATTAATTTTTACCTAATTAAGACCTATTTTTGGGACCCATTTAAGGCCCATTAATACCTAATGTCTCCATTTACATAGGAAAATTAAGCTAAGACTTACCCATAATCATGCTAATATGTCTAATTAAATCCTACTTATATTTATACTAATCTCTACCTAAAATCCCCCAATAGTTATGCTACTAAAAAGCCCATATAAGACCCATTAGTGCTGAGTTTTTCTCAATTTAAATGAGAAAACATGGGTTTTCTAGGCCAATGTTGGTATTAATACCTCTAGGTCCTTCGGAAAATTATTTAAATATGCTCAATATTTTCATAAAATATTAAGAGAATTTTCCGGGTCGTTACAAAGGGGCTTTCCCCTTCGAGCTGCCCTCCGCAGCTTCTTTACCCTTAGATGATTTTCTAGAGATTGGAATAGATCATGACAGGGATTTGATCAAGAGGAGTGAATCGAATCATGATATAGGTTAAGGTTTGATCAAAATATAGGATGTAATCAACGACCCAATCAGAGAATATAGGATAAAATATTTGATCAAAAGAAGGACATTAATGAAATAAAAGAGAGATTTGGTCACGGATAACATAATCATAAGGTTAAGCATGGAAAGATAGTGTCACGGCCAACACAAGAAGGTCACGGCGCAACATCATAACATCATAACATGGTTAGTGCAAATACAAAATCCATGAACTGATTCACAAAGTGAACTAACCAACATAAACTTACTTAGGCGCCATGAAGAAAGTTCTTTAAGGTTGGAGAAAAGAGATCGCGCGAAAGAAGTTCTCGGCGCAGAAGGCTTCAGTGAGACAAACTTGCCAAAAACAGGGAGGAGCTCTTGCACAGAGGAGACGGTAGTAGAGCATGCCAGGAAGAGAGAAACCGCAGAGAGGCTCACGCGTAGGAGGAAGGGAGATCGCACGCGCAGGAGAAAGCTTCGGTGGTGAGGGGTTTTTGGTCGGCTAGGGTTCGACAATGAGGAGTTGTGAAGGAGTTAATCGGTTGGTGGATCGCTCCACCAACCAGACTTTAATGCGCCTGAACGGATCACCGTTCGATCTGATAGCGCCCAGACCGATTAGGCTCCAGCCTGATGGGACTGGCCTGGTCCTGATCGGTCGGGTGATCGATCAGGAAGGCTCCTGATCGATTGGCTGATCGATCAGGAAGCGAACAGTAGGGTCAGATGATTTTCGAGAGGCCCTCCTGATCGGTCTCGAGACCGATCACCACGATGTGCCAGATCGGTCCAGGTACCGATCCAGACTAACACAGAAAGGTTGGCCGAAATCTCACAAAGTCTTTGTGACCCCCTCTGATCGGTCGGTGGACTGATCAATGCAGGAGGAAGCCAGATCGGTCCGGGGACCGATCAGCCCTATGCCTGATCGGTCCAGTGACCGATCAGGGTTCCTGATACTTCCAGATACTATCTGAAACTTTCAGTTTCAGATTCTCACACGATTTTCAAAGGATATGGTGAAGGATATCGATCTTGGAAGCCGTCCCTCGTCTATAATTGATCCCCAACCAAGGATCAAAGGTCCTTAGGGTTTGAACAAGTCACTTTGCTCCACCCAAATGGAGTCAAACTCAATCAACAATCAATCAAGCAATTTCAACTAAGTTTGTATCAAATTCAAGTTTCCAATCAAGTTTCCTTGATTGGAATGTCCAAGTATGATCATGGAGCCAAATACACATGTGTTATGCATTGGTTTTCCCCATGCTTGGTCACCGAAGTGATTATTATCTCGTCAACTTAATTTCTCAAGGGATGTATTGACATTTTGAGAAATTGAGTTGATCCTAACATCTCACCCCATTTCTAGCAAACAAAAATGTTTTGGTAAACCTTATAGTTTGTGTGAGATGTCCCCAAAGTTACCCAATTGTTTCCCAACAATTTGAAATAATCATGAAGGGTTTTGAATGCGTTTTGAAATTCATGAAGCACGACACATTCCCAACTCCCTTTTAGGAAACTAAATTCATTTTCGGGGAGTGGTTTAGTGAAAATGTCAGCTAGGTTTGATTTGGACTCTACATGTGAGAGTACAATATCTCCCCTAGCCACATGATCTCTAATGAAGTGGTGATGCACTTCAATATGTTTTGTCCTAGAATGATGGACTGGATTTTTGGTTAGATTAATTGTGCTAATGTTATCACATAACACTTGCACACTCTTGTAACTCAATCCATAGTCCTCTAGAGTATGAATCATCCACAACAATTGCGATACGCTCTCTCCCATAGCAATATACTCTGCCTCGGTCGTGGAGAGAGCAACACAATGTTGCTTCCGACTTGACCAACTTACTAAAGATGAACCTAAGAATTGACAACCCCCACTTGTGCTTTTCCGGTCCAACTTACATCCAGCGTAGTCGGAATCCGTATAGCCAATTAAATCAAATGATTCGGTACGGGGGTACCAAAGACCGACTCCTATTGTGCCTTTAAGGTATCTCAAAATTCTCTTGACAGCGATTAAGTGAGATTCCTTGGCACAAACTTGATACCTTACGCATATACCCACACCGAAAAGAATATCTGGTCGACTAGCTGTGAGGTATAACAAACTCCCTATCATGCTTCGATATTGAGTCAAATCAACGGGTTTACCACTCTCATCATTATCTAATCTTGTATTTGTAGCCATGGGAGTGGTTACCTCTTTTGAATCACTCATATTAAATTTTCGAAGCATTTCTTGTGTATACTTTGATTGGTGCACATGGATACCATCGCGAGTTTGCTTGATTTCAAGTCCAAGGAAGAAAGTCAACTCTCCCACAAGACTCATTTCAAACTCACTTTCCATGTGTCCAATGAATTCATTTAAATAACCCTTGTTGTTTGAGCCACAAATTATGTCATCGACATATACTTGGGCCACAAAAATATTGTCACCATCTCTACGTAGAAATAGTGTAGGGTCTATTTGGCCTCTTACAAAGCCTTTTTCAATCAAAAAAGTTGACAACCGCTCGTACCAAGCTCGGGGTGCTTGTTTAAGACCATAAAGTGCCTTTTTGAGCTTGAACACGTGGTTTGGGAATTCGGTACTATCAAACCCCGGAGGTTGTTCGACATAGACCTCTTCCCTAATCAAACCATTTAGAAAAGCCGATTTGACGTCCATTTGATATAATTTGAAACCACGATGTGCTGCAAATGCTAGCATCAATCGGATGGACTCTAATCGTGCCACGGGAGCATAGGTCTCATCATAATCAAGGCCTTCAACTTGACTATAGCCCTTGGCTACTAAGCGTGCCTTGTTTCTAATGATTTCTCCCTTATGGTTCAATTTGTTCTTGAAGACCCATTTGGTTCCAATGATGGTGGTCTTCTTAGGTCTAGGGACTAAGTCCCAAACTTGACTCCTTTCAAATTTACCTAGTTTATCTTGCATTGCAATGATCCAATCGGGATCACTTAATGCTTCATCAATTTTTCTAGGCTCAATTTCGGAAATTAGAGCAACTTCATTAGCCTCATTCCGAAAGAATGATCTAGTCCTAACCCCATGATGGATGTCTCCAACAATTTGGTCTTGGGGATGACTAGAGGCTAATCTAGTTTGCCTAGGTGTTGGTGGTGCTTCTTGAATAGGTTCACTAGACATAAGCTCAGCCTCAGGATCCGTCTGATCAATGGGTTGTCTAGGCTCACCGTCATCGGATTCATCACCATCAACAAAATTTGGACTCTCATTCAAACTTAGTCTCCTAAGTTCGAATTGGACTTCATCTTCTGGTTGACCATTGACTTTCGGAATTTCTTCAAAAACATCAGAAGACTCTTCAATTAATCTAGATTTCTTGTTGTAGACTCGATAGGCTTTGCTAACTAGGGAATACCCGACTAGTATCCCTTCATCAGCCTTTGCCGTGAACTTTCCAAGGTGGTCCTTGGTGTTTAGAATGAATACCTTACAACCAAACACCCTAAGGTGTTTAACCGTAGGTGGTTTCCCAAACCAAAGTTCATGGGGAGTCTTTCCTAAAAACCTATGGATGAGAACTCGATTTTGCACATAGCAAGCTGTATTTACAGTTTCAGCCCATAAGTAACTCGGGAGTGAGTACTCATTAAGCATGCTTCGTGCAGCCTCTTGTAGAACACAATTCTTCCTCTCTACAACACCATTTTGTTGTGGTGTTCAAGGAGTAGAGAACTCATGTCTATAACCTCTATCTTGACAAAATTGTAGAAACTGTTGATTTTGAAATTCACCTCCATGATCACTTCTAATTGTCTTAATTGTTGATGATTTTTCATTTTCAACTCTTCTACAAAAAGAAATGAAAACATCTAAGGTTTGGTCCTTATATTTTAAAAAGTAGGTCCATGTATATCTAGTGAAATCATCAATGATCACAAAACAATATCTACTTCCATTCAATGATATGATAGTACTACAATCAAATAGACCCATGTGAAGTAAATCTAAAGCTGTAGAAATACTTACAGTGCTCTTACCTTTATGTGCAGATTTCGTTTGCTTACCCATTTGACATGCATCACAAAGTTTGTCCTTTTCATACTTGATGCTTGGTATGCCACGAACTAATCCCTTGTTGGCCAACTTCCGGATGTTCTTCATGTTCACATGTGCAAGTCTCCGGTGCCAAAGGGTGGACACTTCGTCTTTTGACATGAAACACTTAGCAAAAGCATTAGTAGCACTTTTAAATGAAACTTGATAAATATTGTCTACTCTTGTTCCTACTAGTACCGTGTCCAAGGTGTCATGTTGTCTAACTAGACATTGACTTGGTTGAAAATCAATTGTGTAACCCGTGTCACACAATTGACTGACACTTAGGAGATTAAATGTCATCCCCTTGACTAGAAGGACATTTGAGATTCTAAGACATTCGGATATTTGAATGTCTCCTATTCCTATGACCTTAAGACTACCATTGTTACCAAATGAAACATTACCTCTACTTTTCTTGTGAAGTGTGGTAAACAATGATCTATCCCCGGTCATGTGTTTGGAGCATTCACTATCAACGAACCAAGTTGATAGATGCTCCCCCTCAATCATAACCTACACAATTCGAAAAATAGAAGTTTTAGGTACCCGAACCTTGGGACCTAAAGCATCAACTAAACAAGACTTAGGCACCCATGCCTTGACATCTTTCTTTTGAACCTTGGGTGTCCTAGATTGTCTCATATCAGTCCTAGACATAAGAGACACAAATGAGGGTTCTTTAGGACGGTAACCAATACCGGCCCTATTGTAGACTGCCCTTTGGGCATTCAAGATCATGTCTAGGGTTTTAGAGCTAGTTGAGAACTTCTCAAGAATATTCTTGAGTTTCTCAACTTCACTCTTTAATGATTGGTTTTCTTCTACTAGCAAATCATCATGCAAATCATCTATATCCTCAACCTTAGAGGATTTCAAATGTTCAACCTCAAGTTTTAATGACTTAATCTCATCTTCTAACAATTCAACATGTAAGTCATCTATATTATCATCCCTAGATGCTTTCAATTGATCAATTTCTAATTGCAATGATTTAACCTTATTTTTAGACTTTTTTAGCATATTGGTTAAACATGCAATAGCTCTATAACATTTCTCAAGCTCGGGAGAAGTTACCTCTTCATCATCCGAAGATGATGAAGCCGCGTTTGAGGAGTTGGAAGATTCATCACTGCTCTCTTGATCTCCCAATGCCATGAGTGCCACATGCCTTGTGTTCTTCTCCTCCTTCTCTTCATCGGATGAGCTTGAGGAGGATTCATCCCAAGTGGCCTTCAAAGCCTTGTTCTTCTTCTTGGATTTTTCTTCTTTCTTTTGGATTTCTTCTCCTTCTTCTTTAGCTTTAGGCATTCATTCTTGAAATGCCCTTTCCTACCACACTCAAAGCAAGAGGCATTAGTCTTATCAAGTTTAGCTTCACTAGAGTTACCTCTACTCTTGAAGCGTCGACCCCTTCTCATCATCCTTCTCACAAAGTTCGCCATCTCGGAGGATGAGGAGCCGCTGCCATCTTCCTCGGAATCGGACTCGGATTCGGAAGAGGATGAAGATGAAGTGACTTCCTTCTCCTTCTTCTTCTCCTTCTTCTTCTTATTGGATCGATCCCCTGCAACTAAGGCAATCCCCTACTCCTTGGGGCCTTTGTTAGCCATTTCATGTAATTCCATTTCATAAAACAAATCATCTAACTTAACAATGGATAAATCCTTGGATACTTTGTAGGCATCCACCATGGATGACCACAAAGCATTCCTTGGAAATGCTTTTAGTACATACCTCACAAGGTCGCGATTCTCGACCTTTTCATCAATCGAATGAAGCCCATTGAGGACTTCCTTGAACCAGCTATGGAGCTCACTTACCGATTCATTTTCCTTCATGGAGAGATTTTGTAATTGGTTGAGAAACAAATCCCTCTTGGCAATTCTTGAGTCTCGGGTGCCCTCGTGGAGTTCGATGAGCTTGTTCCACAAGTCCTTTGCACTTGTGAAAGACCAACCTTGATGAGTTGGTCTTTGTTCATGCCGCATTGTAGAGTGACAACCGCCTTCGCGTCGGCTTCACTCTTCCGAGTTTGTTTGGCTGTCCATCGCCATGATTCAAGTTCCTTGCCTTCATCATCCTTAGGAGGAGTGAAACCCTCCTTCACCGCGAACCAAGTGTTGATGTCCATCTTCAAATAATACTCCATCTTTGATCTCCAATATTGGAAATCAGCGCCATCAAAGAAAGGAGGTCGGGTGGTGGAAAATCCTTCTCTCAACACCATGGATGATAGCTCTCGGTTGTTAATCCACAAAAATAGAGCCCCAAGCTCTGATACCACTTGTTGGAACCCGGATGGCTAGAGAGGGGGGGGGGTGAATATAGCCAGACACAAACTTCTTTCGCTTTAGGTCGCTTTAGGGTTTCTCTGCACTTCACGGTTAGTAGCACGACAGCGGAAACAATAGAAACAGAGTGCAGAAATGCAGGAAACAAAAACAGATGAAACCAACTAGCAAGATCGCTAACAAGGAGGGTTTACAAGGTTCGGGGATAACTTGCCCCTACTCCTTGGCATGCCCTTAAGGTGGGCGATCCCTTGATCGTCGGCAGATCAAGCCCCGGTTAACACCGGATAGAAAGCAACCTCCTTCTCGGTGGAGAAACCTCTCCACAGCGTTTCAATCACAGATATAGGTTTAAGCACAATGAAACACAAGAAAGATCTTACTTAACACTTAGCAAAGACAAGAACACAGCAAGCTTCCTCCTGAGCTCCACCCAGCGATGATCTCACGCAAGAACCCTTTCCCCGTGTCTTCTCGCTGTTGGACTCGAAGCTCCTTGTTCCTTCCTCCAAGTGCTCAAGCAAGGGATGGTTGCTTCAAGATTGCAGTAGCTTGCTCAAAGTGATAGAACTTCAGAACATGCAAGCAAGTTGTGGAGAACACAAAGTCGCAGCAAGAACTCAAGCCTGAAACTGTATTTCGAACTTCTGCTTCAACGAAGCTTTCTTGTGCCCTTTTGTTTCTCCACTCAGCACCAGGTGACACCATCTCCTGCAGCCTCCAGCTGCTTCTCTGCCAATGCTAGCTACCACTAAGCTCTTCCTGGACTTTCTGAGCTTCCCTCAGCCAAGCTCCAGTCAACGGCTCCAGTCTGCAGCTCCAGCCGTTGCAACCTGAGATGGGAAACGGACAAACCTGCTCCAAGAAAAGGCCTCCATTGACTCTCCTTGAGTGTTTGAATCTTCCCTGTCACCTGCAGCTTAATCAAAGTGTTAGCACAGCATATCAAGCAGGAAATCATGTATCAGATGTTAAGCGCAGAGAATCGGATACGTTCAGACGCAATCAGAGCGTCTGACAGTGCATTTTGAATTAAAGTGATCGGTCACCGGACCGATCAGAGAGCCTCCTGATCGGTCACCAGACCGACCAGGCTGTGTCCAGACCGATCAGGCTCCATCCTGATCAGTCCCCAAAGCTCAATTAGAAATCGCGATTTCTTTGGGACTCTCTTAGATCGATCACCAGACCGATCCCAGGTTGTGGATCGATCACCAGACCGATCCACCCCTTTATCGGGCAATTTCTGAGCTTCGCAGTCCAAACCTCCTGATCGGTCACCGGACCGATCAGGGAGCATCCTGATCAGTCACTAGACCGATCAGTTCATGACCAGACAGATCAGGCTCCGTCCTGATCGATCATAGAGAGGAAATCGCGACGCTGGATCGTTCTCCAGAACGATCTGCACAGTGATCCTGATCGGTCACCAGACCGATCAGGAGCTGATCAGCAAGGGAACTCAACCTCACTGTTTGCTCCCTGATCGGTCACCAGACCGATCAGGAGCCAAGCAATGGGTGAAACGCATACTCCCTGATCGGTCACCAGACCGATCAGTCATCGCTGGGTCGGTCACCAGACCGATCCACGAAGGAGCACCGTGCCAACTCCCTGATCGGTCACCAGACCGATCCAGGGGCTCCAACCTAGCCCTCCAAGCTAGGGTTTCATCCACCTTAGCCCTCCAAGCTAAGGATTTTTCACCTAACCCTCCAAGTTGAGAATTTGCACCTAACCCTCCAAGTTAGGACTTTTCACCTAGCCCTCCAAGCTAGGACTTTTCACCCAACTCTTCCGGATTAGGACTTTTCCAAACCTAGCCCTCCAAGCTAGGACCTGACCCTCCAAGCCAGGACTTTTTTACCTAACTCTCCAAGTTGGGACTTTTCACATATCCTGCTTGATCCCCAATCAGGACTTAATCATAATCATCATAATCATCAACCTAAACTAAAATCGGTGTCAACACCAAAATAACAATCAGGGTCAAACTGGATCAACACTATGCAAGGACATTGTCTGCCGATACGACATCCTCCACAAGCTGGTGTCGGACAATGGAAGATAATTCTCGGGATGCAATTTGAAAGAATGGTGCCAAGGGTCGGGCATTCAGCAGGCCTTCACCTTAGTAGCCTACCCGCAGGGCTATGGACAAGCCGAGGTTGTCAATCGAGAAATCCTGCGAGGACTTAAGATAAAGCTAGACCACGTCGGGGGCAGCTGGGTCGAAGAACTCCCTAGCATCCTGTGGTCCTACCGTACTACTCCGCGAGAGGGAACAGGCGAGAGCCCTTTCCAACTGGTATACAAGGCTGAGGCCGTCATCCCCGTGGAGGTAGGAGAGGAGTCTACCTGATGGCAACATTATTGCAAGGAGGCCAACGATCAGGAGCGGTTGATTGACTTAGACCTCATCTCGGAGGTGCGGGACAAAGCCGCGGCTCGGTTAGAAGAATATCGAAGAAGGATGCAGCAAGCCTATAATCGCCGGTGATCGCCCGTAGCTTTGAGGTTGGTGACAGAGTCTGGAAAAGGATCAAACCGGTCGGCGACCCTGTGAAGCTGGAGCTGTAGTGTGACGGACCATATGTTATCGTGAAAAAGTTCACCGGGGGTAGCTATTATCTAGAAGACAATAAAGGCAAGATGCTGGAAAGGCCATGATATGCCAACTATGTCCGCCCTTATCGTACCCGATGAAGTATTGTGTTGTTTGTTGGCCTAATTTATTCATTATTTTCACTGCTTGTAGTTTAATAAATAAAATACGTAAACTGATTATTATGCGGAGAGCGTTGAATCTCAACTTTGCAAAACCCTACTGCCTCTCGGTGAGTAGGCTTGGCCCCGGTGCTGCACATGCCCGGTCAAGAGCTGTAAAACCCTACTGCCTCTCGGTGAGTAGGCTTGGCCCCGGGGCTGCACATGCCCGGCCAAGAGCTACAAAACTCTACTATCTCTCGGTGAGTAGGCTTTGTGGGATCGATTATGTCTGCTAGAGGGGGGGGGGTGAATAGCGATTCTTCGGCTTGTTCTTCCTACGTTGTTAGTATGCACAATCGGAAACAATAATAATAAACACAAACAACAAAGAAAGCACTGCTAATAAACCGATTTACTTGGTATCCACTGTTAGTGATATGAGAGAAGTGTCCTAAGGCAATCGCCTTATGATTGTAATCATTTATTTTAATAAATGAATATTCACTATTTGAGTATACATGTTTGTGTATTTGATTGAGATCTTAAAACTCATTTACTGAATGTCCGCAATACAATTCACTGTATGAGAGAATTTGTGATGAATTCACAACTAGTGATTATCTCTACATGTGCAATTGTGAAGTATTGAAATTGTCCTAGTCGATGAATTGATAAATACGGACACTATCAATTCTGTTGAGACTAGCATGGGTTATTCTCTAATCAGCTGATTCTCACTGGCTGGTGACATTGAGATGTCCGGAGATAAACATGAATACTAGTTAAGGGAACTAGTTCATTGGAGTGACTGACTGTAAAACTTCATATGGTAGTCTACATATAGATATGTCAGTGAAGTTCTTACTGCAGCTTAAGTGCGATGTACCTTTGACTTGCGGTGTTCAAGTCATCTTGGTCATAGAGACTTATACTTTGACATCTTAAGCAAGCATCTCCAAGGAGGTGTGGACCCAGGATGATTGGGTATAAGCCGAAGTGCCCGAAGATGTTTGAACAACCTACAAAGGATTCACCACTCCTTGCGAGGAGATGTATACCCGAGGCCTATCGTTGGATTGTTACTCGAAGCCTCTGGCCAGAGCATGACATGTTCAGAGTATGAATCTCTTAAATACATGAGAGTAATTAGAATCCGTAGGACGAGAAAACGTTACTTGGGCTAGGTGTGACGTAGTCAGCCTAGTGGGGACTGACACACATAGACCATGTCTTGAACCAAGTGGGTATAAGATGGTGAAGGGAATGGGGCACGATTCATTATAGCTGCTGAAGGGTTTCAGAATTGTTTCTGAGGTTAACCGTTGATCTTTCGATTAATTGGGGATCATGATGTACTACTAGGTGCCACTCATGATCGTTCTATAATTGATTAATTATAGACGACCAACATAAATCGAAAGCCTATTTAGTCACATGCACTTCTAGTAATCCGAGGGATTTAAAACGAGTTGAAAATTGGATTTTCCAATCAAGAGAGATTACGTTTGGTTGAGCCAAACGATAAGTCGAATCTGAATTTTTCAGAGACGCATCGGAAGCGTAAAATGACTAAGTCTTTTGAAGACTTAATAGATGAATTAAATAAGTTTACTTCATTGGGGCTTGGCTTGGATGGGCCGGCCAAAGAGGGCCTCCATCCTCTTTGCTTGGCCGACCACAACAAAGGGAGAGAACCATGTTTTTGGTTCAATTTATAAAATAAACCAAGTGTGGTTTGTTTTATAAAATTATGGATGATATAAATTTTTATATAATAAACCAAGGTTTGGTTTATTTTTCATGAAAATTAAAATGAATCATGGATTGGTTTATTTTATAAAATCAATCATGGATTGATTTACCATGATAAGGAAATTTATTCCATAAGAGGGAAGAGGCTTGATTGATTTTTTATCATGAATTAAAATATGATTTTAACCATGATATAAAATCAAACTTGGCATGATGGAATAAGTTATTCCATATTTGAGAGGCTTGATGGTTGAGAGGCCACTATATAAAGGACCCAAGGCAAGGCTTGGGTGATAATCGTAGAGATGAAGGCATAGGCTCTCTCCCTCTCTTTCTCCCCTTCTCTTCTCCCCTTCTTGCCGTGCGCCAACCAGCCTCTTCTTTTGCTTCGCCGGAATTTTGATTCTGGCCATCCTTTTGTGGTTAGTCTCCCGACTTCTCTCTTGGTTTTTCTTGTCGCATTCTCGGAGAATCTAGTAGTTCTCGAGAACACGAAACTCGTGGCTTTGCGAAGTCATCCCGAAGACACTCAGCGTGGACGCGAATAGAGGCGGAGCTTCCAAGGGACGCTTAGGGTTGGATCTCGTCCCTTCCTTCGAGTTCCGCGAGGTAATACGTAAATTAGTTTATGTTTTTACAAAATTTTAAATATATGATCATGTCTACACAAGATAAAATTGCATGCTTAGATGTGTGGTTAAATAATTTGAGAAATTATTTATGCTAAACCTTTCGCTGCACGTAATTAATTTTAAAATTACCAACCCGCATCTATGTCAACATGCACCCGGTCCCAACATCCACCCCGGACGGGTGACTAATCCAAGAATTCGTCGGTGGATCACTCCCCGGATAACCTCCGGCTAGCCCTCGTCGCTCCTTGTTGGTGGAGAAACCTCGCCACAAACTCAAGCAAATCTCTGAGCACAAAGACTACTATCTTGTCTTTAACCAAGACAATATTTGTTAAGAAACCCAGCCCTAACCGAGTCCTCTTTAAATAGAACTCGGGATGGAAAACCGACTGGCAGTCGACTGGTCCCAGGGTAGTCGACTGCCACTACTCAGATTCGACCGTTGACAGCCCCAACGTTCGAATTCTGGTGACTTACCAGTCGACTGCCAGAATGGAAGTCGACTGGTATAGGGTCCAGAATCTACTGTGAGTTTTGGCAGTTGACTGGACAACCCCTAGTCGACTGCCCAACTTACAACAGCACTCCCACTCACTCTCTTGACCCTCCTCCACGCGTGCCTTCAGGTCCATCCTTTGGCTTGCCCCTTGAAGTCCTCTTTCACCGGCTGTCGTCCCTCGGATTGCCATGCAAGTCCTCGACTTGCCTCCATGCCACCCTTCACGTGTGCCCTTTGAAGTCCACTTCCCGGCTTGCCCTTGGAGTCCTCCTCCCTCGGCTCTTGTCCCTTGCCTCAGCTGACTCTTCACCAGCAGCCTTGACCATTGCCTTTGCGCCATCTTCATCTTCGGCCCTCGTCCCTCGGATGCACACAAGCCTCCAGCTTGTCTCCATGTCATCCTTCACGTACGCCTCGAAGTCCGTGCCCCTCGGCTCATCATCCCTGCTATATCAGGTCCCTCGGGTGCACACAAGCCTCCAGCTTGTCTCCATGCAACCCTTCACCATACCGAAGCCGTCCAACCAACTCAATATGTGTAAACCTGTATAACCTGCACACTCACATACACATATTAGTACACAAGAGAAAGCCTAACTTAAACCCTTTGCCCAAACATCAAAACACATGATCACTCCGGATCACAGATTGCCTCAACAATCTCCCCCTTTTTGATGTTTGGCAATATGTTTAAGTTAGGGAAAACAAAGAGTAATAGATATCAAGAATAATGCTAAATAAATGCTTATGCAATGCATATATGGATCCTATCCCATGACATCCTACACCTAACTCTCCAAGTTAGGACTTTTTCACACCTAACCCTCCAAGTTAGGATTTTTTACACCTAACTCCCCAAAGTTAGGAATTTTCACCAACGCGGGCTTTTTGAAGCTTCTCCCAAGCTCCCCCTACATTGGACTTACAAAGGCTTTTTAAGAACCTCTCCAAGGTTCCCCTTACGCCAAGAATGGAGCAACCATGCTCCCCCTTAATCTTAGCTCCCCCTAAACCTAGGGTTTCTAGCAAAGGAGTGTTTGGTTTCCCAACTTAAACCCAACACTTCTCCCCCTTTGCCTAACATCAAAAAGAACCCAACAATATCCCAATTATTGGTTCTTTCAATCCCCAATGATCATAAACAATATGTACTAGCCCCCCATACACTTGTTTTGCATCATTTGGACACATACCCAGTTGTTGATATAAAATTCAGGCTTGACCAGTCGACTGCCCCCAGGGCAGTCGACTGATACTCTGAAATTCAGAATTTCAGCCTTTCTGACGAAATTCAGAAATGCACCAGAAATTTCACAAATCTCCAAAAATTCCCAAATATTTTGGAGAGGTTTGTGGTACTCATATCTACTTAGGAAAAATACATTCCAAAATGTATCTATAATCATTCCCAAGTTTGACACAAAACTCAAAACTAGCTAAAAACTTCAATCAAACCTTGACCTAATGTCCTAGTTTTGGTCTCCACTTGATGTCTCTGCCCATGTCATCCCACAATGCATCCCTAGCATTGATTTACATGACATTTAATCATCAAAAATCAACTTTCATGCTATATGACCTCAATGTCATATTTCCATGCATGAAACATAACTCTAACGTGCCAAATCCCAAGAATTGAGACTCAAGTCCGTCTCCAATTCTTTTGGCACATCCCATGGTCTATCTAGACCTCTAGGAGCAACCCTCCCAAGGTCCATTCACCATATATCCCAAAGGCTTCTAGAGCTTCCCCTTAAGCTCTTAGCCCTAGCCACCTCCCTAGGTGACTTAATGTTGGATCGAGAGAAAACGATAGAGGGGGGGGGGTGAATATTGTAACTTGTTTCGGATTAGGAAATAGAGAATGCACAGCCGAAATTAAAACAAACAAACGCAAACACCAAGATTTTACTTGGTTCGGAGTCGCGGTCGGCTTCTACTCCAAGGCCCACGTTGACCGTTTACTGTGGCCAATACTATAATCGCGCAAAACAGTTTACAAAAGGCTGATTACAATTATAGTGCAGTAAAAAAACACAGCTCTTTGTTACCGACGTTCGATGTGGAATGTATCTGGGAGCAGAGGGACGTCATCGGTGCTTGTATCTCGGGTTGGGAGGTTTCTGTAGTAGAGCGCCTCGAGTAGAAGAGCGTGAAAGCGTTGGAAGACTTGATTGTTGAGAAGCCTTGGTGTTGGGTGCTATTTATAACACTTCGGGGGCGCTGAACGTTGGGGGTGCCCCCCCACATGTCAACCGATCCAGAATTACCTCGGTCAGCCCTTATCCCACTTGAATAGGGCTGAGGATTGACTCTGGGGGCTCCCAGGATGCTGGGGGAGCCCTGGTTGACCTTTTCAGCGAGCTTCTCGGCTGGATCAGAGTTATCCGCTTCGGTGGCTTGGGTGCGGGGTGCCCTGGAGCACGGGGGCGCCCCGTCCACTTAGCTTCTGAAGCGTACTTTTTCTCTTCTTGTTTTGTATTCACCTTGGGGGCGCCCGGGACACTGGAGGCGCCCTTCTCAGCTGCCGCCTCTCTCCTTTGAGGCGTTCTGAGCTGCAGACACTCATTCCTTCGGTCCTGCATCCAGGGTTAGTCCAAAACAACATAGAGCAATCAATTATTAGTTTTATACAGCCTTAGCTGTCTTGGTTCTGATTTTGGGTCTCCGAAATGGAGCCCTAGGTCGAAGCGACGCCTATTGTTCCCTCGACGGGGAACGCGTCCTCACCTACTCCTCTCAGGAGAATTTACTTGTTGCCAACCGGCTCCTGCGGTTGGACTTTTGCCAGCGGTCCTTTGCCAGGTCTTGGATACCAAGCTGTCCTTCGCCCGGTGCCTAGCTGTCCTTCGCTAGGTCTTCGACTCCTAGCAGCCCTTCGCTAGGTGCCCAGCTGTCCTTCGCCAGGTCTTCGGTTCCAGGTAGTCCTTCGCCTGCTGCCTAGCAGTCCTTCGCTAGGTCTTTGACTACTAGCAGCCCTTCGCTAGGTGCCCAGCAGCCCTTCGCTGGGTCTTAGGGTTTCGATGCCTAGCAGTCCTTCGCTAGGACTTTGTTTCTTGGCAGTCCTTTTCCAGGTGCCTAGAAGCCCTTCGCTAGGACTTTGTTTCCTGGCAGTCCTTCGCCAGGTGCCTAGCAGCCCTTCGCTAGGACTTTTCCTGCACACTTGAGTAACATTGTTAGATCACCAATAATATTTAACTTTGAACC
Organism: Boesenbergia rotunda; assembly: GCA_024364735.1. NCBI lineage: Eukaryota > Viridiplantae > Streptophyta > Magnoliopsida > Zingiberales > Zingiberaceae > Boesenbergia > Boesenbergia rotunda. Next base: position 423,631 of record JAGFNQ010002388.1, on the reverse strand, counting down.
CTTTGCCAATATCAAAACAAGGTTCGATATGGTGCTTCCTGCACCAACAATCTCCCCCTTTTTGATTTATGGCAACACAATTCAAAGTTAAGTAAAAATTACAACAGTTAAGCAAGAAGGTTAAGACCAATAACACATAGCAATTCTGAATGGTATAAAGTCTAAAACCAATGTAATTTTGAAGAAATTTCTCATCCTCATACTCCCCCTGAATAATTAACTTAACTCTTAACTTTGACCTTTCCTCCCCCTGATAAATTTCTCATACTCATACTCCCCCTGAATAATTGTTTTATATAAAACAATAATTAACTTAACTCTTAACTTTGACCTTTCCTCCCCCTTTGACATATATCAAAAATAAACATGGGTGAACAAGGTATCTAACAGGGATTTTTGAGTTTTTCTGAGTGCTTCATGTTTTTGACAAAGTGTTTTTCAAAAATAGAGTAAAAGTATTTTCATTAGCAAAACTTTTTACACTTAGATAATTTTCCATTATGAGAAGTTTTGCAGGCCTAAATTTTGAAAAAAAACTTTTACTTATAAGGCAAAAAAATTTACTTAGGCAAAATTTCCATTTTTGAAGCCAAATTTCCAAAAAAAAATTCAACTTTTAGAGTTAGGAAAAACATTTGTTTACTAAAGAAAATTTTGCACATTTAGACAAATTTGCTTGGAAACACTTTGTGCATTTTGAAAAACATAATTCTTAAGAAATTTCTAGGCAAGTTTTTCCCCAAAGAAAACTTTACTTAGAAGTATTTACCAAAATTTTCAAAAAGTTTTGCTCAGACAAATCTTGTTTACTAAGGAAAATTTCACTTAAAAAATTTGAAACACTTAGATACTTAGAAAATTTTGTTTTACCAAAAAAAAAATCCTTTTTCTCTTTCTTTCTCTCCCCCTTAATGTGAAACTCTTCTCCTTATGTTTTAGACCATGTCTAAGATAAACTTTCATTAAAAAGGGGGAAAAGGTTTAAGGAAGAATTTGATTTCACTTTTTCTACTCTCCCCCTTGGCCATATATCAATAAAGAATTGAAAAATATATTTTGAAAGAGATTTTAAGAGAGAAAATTTGTGTATCAGAGCCTATGAGTTTTGAAAACATAAAAATACTTAGCATAATTCTTGAAAGTATAGCAAAAAGCTTTAAATTGCACCAACAAAACTCCACTTAAGAAAAATATTTTGTATATGTAGGCAAGTCTTTTAGAAACTTCACGCACTTAGAACACTATTGCCTTGACAAGTATTAGTACTTTTGAAAACATTATACTTTGAAAAATAGAAGTATTTTTGAATGATATTATGCATTTTTGACAATATAAGTACTTTTGAAGATTATGCATTTTTGAAACATATAAGTACTTTTGAACATAATATGCAATTTTTTTAAAAAAAATTAATTTTATTTTGAAAACATAATACTTGACTTGGTTTCTTTTCCAGTCTGACACAATCCTAGGAAACCTTGTTAACTACAAGGACATTTTCCTAAGTGTCCTAGAAATTTTTCAATCCAAGTAAATATTATAAAAGTAACTTCATAAGTCACAAGAATTTTGAAAAATAAAATAATAGTATTTTGGAACAAAAATTATTTAAGTTTTCAAAAGGATTTTAAACTTGCAATGCATGAAAACATATAATTTTGAAAAAATGTTCAATAATTCTTTTAATTTAATCTCCCCCTAAGCTTGACCCAGTCCTAGGAAGCTTGTTGACTACAAGCGATCTTCCTCTGAGTTTTAGGGTTTGATAAGAATTATCTAATAACTTCAAAACAAATAATTACCAAAAAAACATTTCAGAAATTCTTCTTTTGACTCAAACTCCCCATAAATTTGACACATCCTAGGAGTCCTTGTAGATCATGATATGGACCTTCCTCTGTGTCTTTAGGGTTTATTAAAATCAAAAGAATAATTTTAAATAACCTTCTGAGTATGATAACTTTCAAGGAGATAAATTTTTGAAAACACAACTTGGAATGATAGCACAGTTTTCGAAAATCATGATGTTAATTTTTCAAAGAGATAGTAATATACGAGGGTTTTTGAGTCAACTTTTGAAAACCTTATTTTGAGATGATAATAAGTTTTAGAGCATAAGGTTTTTGAAAAAGCTAAATTTTTCGAAAAAGATTAAGAAGAACTCCCCTTGTATCCGACACAGTCTGACTTTTATCTATGTTCCTTAAGGGATATCAGTGTTGACCAGGTTTGACTATGTGGACTAGGGTTGACTATTTTGACCAAGTTAATGACTAAATCAGAACAAGCCCTAGACTCTATTTATTGTGATATTTGACATGAAATAAAAAAAAAGTGAGGAATGAAAAAGTAGTGTACAGTATAATAAATTAAAAATTAGAGGTAAGTTTGAATAACTTTTGTAAACTTTTTTATTTAAAAGGATAGTGAATCATGCTTTTAGGTCCTAGATGTCTCACCCAGTTCTACGTGGTCAAACATGTTAACCTTATGGGTTGTGTGAGACAAATATTTAATTTAAAAAAATGGTTAATTTTGAAACATTAAACCTTAGTTTAAAAGTTAAAATGATTTTTGAGGATTTTGAAATTAATTAGAATTTTAACTTTGAATTTTAAAAATTGTTAAGTTGAATTTTGAAAATAATCGATTGAAAATAATTAAGTTGAGTTTGAGAATAATTAATTAAAAATAATTAAGTTGAATTTTGAGAATAATTAATTGAAAATAATTAAGTTGAATTTGATAATAATTAATTGAGAATAATTAAGTTGAATTTGATTTGTACTGTTGATTGGGTTGGACTAAACTTTTAGGTCCTGAGCATCTCACCCATTTCTAAGTGACAAAACAAGGTATTCTTATCTGTTTTGTGAGATGCTTTAAATTTTATCTTTGAATTTAAATTAAAGGCTATGATTTGATTGAAGCTTGTGTTAGATTCAAGTTTAACAAACGACAATTTGAAAGTAAGTTTCGATAATTGGCTTCCAGGTCTTGGCGAGGCACAGAGGCCTTCTTTGGCCGTAGCCTTATTGGATCAACAACTCTTTCCTAGACAAAGCCTTTTAAAGAAAGATCATTTTCAAATTATTTTCTGAGAAACTTTGGTCTAACTAGTTTAGGATTCGGAGAGGTAGCTTCGGCTAGTTCCACCGGATTAAAAAGACCAAATAGGGTACTCCTTACCCTACTTGACTCCTTAGTCAGGCTTCCCTAACGTACTATCATCAAACCTTGTCCTAATACTAGGTTGTTCAAGTTTCAATTTAATCAGGTCCTTAATCTAACCAATCCTAAATCTAAGAAAAAAAATTAAGATTGCAAAGGAAAATAAACAAGCAAACAAGGAAAAATTATCTAAGTCACATCATAATTGAAATAATACTCGGGTTTTTTAACGTCAGCAAGGTTGGGAATTAAGTTTTCTAACATATTAGCCTTAACTAATTTATATAAATTAATTACGTTCTGTGAGGTAAATATTAGATTTTTAAATATTGTAAATTTACCTTTTGATTCTCGGTTGGGAATCTCCCCCTTGATACTTGTCGTCTTTCCTTTTTGTGTCTTTAGCATCTTGTAGTGATCACGAGCTGATCGGATCAGTTTGGTACGATCTCCTCCATTGTCTTCTTCGTCAGATTCTGAGTCTGAGTTGGACTCAAGTATTGGTTGAGGCCTCTTTTGCAGTTCTCTTGGAGTTTTCCCTGCAATAAAAACTATACCTTCCTCGACCATTGCAATATCAGCTTGATTATTTAACCTTAATTTAGAAAATGATTCAAAATTAGTTACTGATTTTGTCTCAGAAAACTCATCGTTTGACTCTGGTTCGATTTCGATGTCGGGTGTCGAGTCAATCTCAGCTACTTGTTCTTGAGCTTCTAAGATCTCAACATCGGAGCTCTCTTCGTGTAGATTAATCAGTTTTTCCCACATCTCCTTCGCACTTTCGAATGGTCCAATCTGCTTGAATACTTGTTTTGTTAGGCCGCATTGTAGGATTGCAGTCGCCTTTGCATCTGTCTCGATCATGTTGAGTGTTGGTTCATCCAATTTGTCCTAGGCGAGTGCTATCCCATCTTCTGTGGGGAATCTAAACCCCATTTGGATTATCATCCATAGATCTAGATGGGCCTTTAGGTGGGATTCCATTAGACCCTTCCAGGTTTTGAAGTTCTCGCCAAAGAAGAGTGGTGGACGGGCACTGTTCCATTCTTGGTTGACCATTTGTTTTAAACCTCGTATACAAGAGAAATACAAAAATGTACCAAGACTTGGTCTTGGATTAGTAGTGCGGGAGAAGGAGGAAAAATAATCCAAAATAAATATTGCATGAATTTCAAGGTAAAATAATAAAATAATAATAAAAGAATTTATGACAAATTTTTTGAAAATATTAGCTTTATCAATCTTGATTAATGATGAAACAGTAAGAATTCAATGTTTGGGAAAAAATTTGCTTGATTTAAGATAGCACGAATTTAGAGAAAAAAATATTAAAATAATAATAAAAAAAAGTTTATGTCAAATTTTCAAAAATTGATCATTTTATCAATTCTAACTTATAGTGAAAAAATGAAAATTTAAAATTGAAAAAGGTGAGAAAGATCGAGTGGTGTCGCACCAATATCGATTAACAAAAAGAAAAGAAATGAAATGAAAAATTTTGTAAATCCGAAAATAAATCTCAAATTGGTGGTTGCACCAAATTTGAGCTTCCCCGCTCTGATACCACTTGTTGGATCGAGAGAAAATGATAGAGGGGGGGGGGTGAATATCGTAACTCGTTTCGGATTAGGAAATAGAGAATGCACAGTGGAAATTAAAACAAACAAACACAAACACCAAGATTTTACTTGGTTTGGAGTCGCGGTCGGCTCCTACTCCAAGGCCCACGGTCGTTGACCGTTTACTACGGGCAATACTATAATCGCGCAAAACAGTTTACAAAAGGATGATTACAATGATAGTGCAGTAAAAAAACACAGCTCTTTGTTACCGACGTCCGGTGTGGAATGTATCTCGGAGCAGAGGGACGTCGTCGGCGCTTGTATCTTGGGTTAGGAGGTTTCTGTAGCAGAGCACCTCGAGTAGAAGAGTGTGAAAGCGTTGGAAGACTTGATTGTTGAGAAGCCTTGGTGTTGGGTGCTATTTATAGCACTTCGGGGTGCCCTGAACGTTGGGGGCGCCTCCCCACGTGTCAACCGATCTGGAATTACCTCGGTCAGCCCTTATCCCACTCGAATAGGGCTAAGGATTGATTCTGGGGGCGCCCGGGATGCTGGGGGCGCCCTAGTTGACCTTTTCAGCGAGCTTCTCGGCTGGATCAGAGTTATCAGCTTCGGTGGCTTGGGTGCGATGCGCCCTGGGCACTGGGGGCGCCCGGGAGCACGGGGGCGCCCCGCCCACTTAGCTTCCGAAGCGTACTTTTGCTCTTCTTGTTTTGTATTCACCTTGGGGGTGCCCGGGACACTGGGGGCGCCCTGCTCAGCTGCTGCCTCTCTCCTTTGAGTGATTCTGAGCTGCAGACACTCATTCCTTCGGTCCTGCATCCAGGGTTAGTCCAAAACAACATAGAGCAATCAATTATTAGTTTTATACAGCCTTAGCTGTCTTGGTTCTGACTTTGGGTCTCCGAAATGGAGCCCTAGGTCGAACCGATGCCTACTGTTCCCTCGATGGGGAACGCGTTCTCACCTACTCCTCTCAGGAGAATTTACCTATTGCCAACCGGCTCCTCCGGTTGGACTTTTGCCTAGCGGTCCTTTGCCAGGTCTTGGATACCAAGCTGTCCTTCGCCCGGTGCCTAGCAATCCTTCGCCAGGTCTTCGGATCCTGGAAGTCCTTCGCCAGGTGCCTAGCTGTCCTTCGCTAGGTCTTCGACTCCTAGCAGCCCTTCGCTAGGTGCCCAGTTGTCCTTCGCCAGGTCTTCGGTTCCAGGCAGTCCTTCGCCTGCTGCCTAGCAGTCTTTCGCTAGGTCTTTGACTCCTAGCAGCCCTTTTCTAGGTGCCCAGCAGCCCTTCGTTGGGTCTTAGAGTTCCGATGCCTAGCAGTCCTTCGCTAGGACATTGTTTCCTGGCAGTCCTTCGCCAGGTGCCTAGCAGCCCTTCGCTAGGACTTTGTTTCCTGGCAGTCCTTCGCCAGGTGCCTAGCAGCCCTGCGCTAGGACTTTTCCTGCACACTTGAGTAACATTGTTAGATCACCAATAATACTTAACTTTGAACCCTTTGCCAATATCAAAACAAGGTTCGATATGGTGCTTCCTGCACCAACACTTAATCCATACTAGGCCACACCGGTGAGTCCCCGGTGACTCTTGGCCTACAAAATGAACCTTCTTAACCTTGGACACCTTGTCCTTGGTTAATTCACTCCTTTTACCTTTGGATGGCATTCCCTTGCCATCCTTGGACTTTCCCTCCTTACCATGATTGTATGCCTCCCCAGCATACTTCTTTTTGTTGGCCTTAGAGGTCTTAGACCGGTATCCCAATCCCGATCTATCATAGTTGGATTTCAAACTACCCAACACCATATGTAAACCCTTAGATCCAATATTGAATCTCTCTAGGGTTTTCTCTAACCTATCAAGCTTTTCCCTTAAAGCTTGATTTTCCCTTTCTAGGTTCCTAAACCTAGAATCCATATGTCCACTTTGGACATTCCTAGACCTACCCTCCTTTCTAGGCACATTCCTTCCCTTCTTGGGCTTAGTGCCTTGTTCCTTAGGTACAAAGGTCCTAGGTTGATCATGATGCATGCTTTTCCTAGGGTTATGATCTACCTTGTTAATGTTAGTAATATGAGAGAAGTGTCCTAAGGCAATCGCCTTATGATTGTAATCATTTACTTTAGTAAATGAATATTAACTATTTGAGTATACATGTTCGTGTATTTGATTGAGATCTTAAACTCATTTACTGAATGTCCGCAATACAATTCACAACATGAGAGAAATTGTGATGAATTCACAACTAGTGATTATCTCTACATGTGCAATTGTGAAGTATTGAAATTGTCCCTAGTCGATGAATTGATAAATACGGACACTATCAATTCTGTTGAGACTAGCATGGGTTATTCTCTAATCAGCTGATTCTCACTGGCTGGTGATATTGGGATGTCCGGAGATAAACATGAATGCTAGTTAAGGGAACTAGTTCATTGGAGTGACTAGCTGTAAAACTTCATATGGTAATCTACATATAGATATGTCAATGAAGTTCTTACTGCAGCTTAAGTGCGATGTTCCTTTGACTTGCGGTGTTCAAGTCATCTTAGTCATGGAGACTTATACTTTGACATCTTAAGCAAGCATCTCCAAGGAGGTGTGGACCCAGGATGGTTGGGTATAAAGCCGAAGTGCCCGAAGAGTATGAACAGCCTACAAAGGATTCACCACTCCTTGCGAGGAGATGTATACCCAAGGCCTATCGTCGGATTGTTACTCGAAGCCTCTGGCCAGAGCATGATATGTTCAGAGTATGAATCTCTTAAAGACATGAGAGTAATTAGAATCCGTTGGACGAGAAAGACATTACTTGGGCTAGGTGTGACGTAGTCAGCCTAATGGGGACTGACACACATAGACCATGTCCTAAACCACGTGGGTATAAGATGGTGAAGGGAATGGGGCACGATTCATTATAGCTGCTGAAGGGTTTCAGAATAGTTTCTGAGGTCAACCGTTGATCTTTCGATTAATTGGGGATCATGATGTACTACTAGGTGCCACTCATGATCATTCTATAATTGGTTAATTATAGACGACCAACATAAATTGAAAGCCTATTTAGTCACACGCACTACGAGTAATCCGAGGGATTTAAAATGAGTTGAAAATTAGATTTTCCGATCAAGAGAGATAAGTCGAATCTGAATTTTTCAGAGACGCATCGGAAGCATAAAATGGCTAAGTCTTTTGAAGACTTATTGAACGAATTAAATGAGTTTAATTCGTGAGATCGTGACTTGGGTTTGGTCGGCCAAAGAGGGTCCCCACCCTCTTTGTTTGGCCAGCCACAATAAGAGGGAAGAACCAAATTGTTTGGTTCAAATTTATAAAATAAACCGCACGTAGTTTGTCTTATAAAATTATGGATAAAGAAATTTGTATAAAGAAATTTATGTAAAGAAATTTATATAAAGAAATTTATATAAAAAGATTTATTTTTCATGGAAATTAAAATAAACCTTGGATTGGTTTATTTTATTTTATAAAATCAATAATGGATTGATTTACCATGATAAAGAAATTTATATAAAGAAATTTCTTTCCATAATAAAAGGGGAGACATGGTTGTTTTTATTATAAATTAAGTTATAATAAAAACTTAGCATAACGGAATAATTCATAGAAAAATTTATAAGATAAATTTCTTATGAAAAATTTATTCCGTTAAGAGGAGACTTGGCGATTAAGAGGCTACTATATAAAGGTACCAAGGCAAGGCTTGGAAATTAATCCAAGAGATCAAGGATTCTTGCCTAGCCTCTCTCCCTCTCCTTCTCTCTCTCTCCCTCTTCTAGTGCCGCCGGCCCTAGAGCCCTCCCTCTTTGCCGTGAGCTTCCACCACCAAGAAGAGACCGAAGAAGAAGAAGAAGCGGGCGCGACTCCTTCCTTCCTCCCGGAATCTTGATTCCGTTCTTCGTTTGGTGGTTAGTCTTTCCATCTCTCTCTTGGTATTCTTGTCGTGCCTTTGGAGAATCTAGTAGTTCTTGTTGGCACGAAACTCGTGGCTTTGCGAAGTCATCCCGAAGAAAACTCGGTGTGGACGCGAATAGAGGCGGAGCTTCCAAGGGACGCTACGGTTGGATCTCGTCCCTTTCTTCGAGTGACGCGAGGTATTAAGTAAATTAGTTTACTTTCTATAAAATTTTAAATGTATGATCATGTCTCCACAACATAAAGTTGCATGCTAGATACGTGGTTAAAATAATTTGAGAAATTATTTATGCTAAACCTTCCGCTGCACGTAATTAAATTTTAAAATTACAAACCCGTATCCATGTCAACATGCACCCGGTCCCAACATTTAACCCTAGTCCAATCATTATATTTAAATCCGAAATTATGCACCATTAAGCAATTTTCATTAATCCTAGCATGCACGGATGTATAATTAATTCTATTTTTATCATGCATGGAGGAACTTGAATTACAATTACATTTTGGCTTAAGGTTAGGAGTTACCTTCCTTACCTTTGGAGTTTCTCCTTTATGTGGGCTTCTTCTCTTCTTCCTTTCTTCTATCTCTCATCTCCTCAAGTGCTCCATTTTCTTTAGTTCACCTTTTCTATGGCACTTGGTGTGGTAGTGCCCTAGCTCTCCACATGTGAAGCATCGAATCTTCTTTTTCTTTTTTGGGCTTCTCTATTCCTACAATTCATGTTAGCTTTAAATTGAATGGACCCGGGTTTAGAGAGTACCTCCTTCTTACTTTTCGGGCACTTGTCCTTGTAGTGCCCCTTTTCATTGCATCCAAAGCATGTGATATGGTCCTTGGTCTTGGCTTTGGTGGAGGTTGGAGCTTTTTCTTGCTCCGGTATGGAAATGGATCTCTCCTCCCCCTCAATTCTTGAAATTGATACTTCTTCTTCTTCTTCTCTAAAGAGGTGGAGGACCTCTCACTTTCTTCTTCCATTTCACTTGATGAGGTAGATGATTCTTCTTCCTTTTTCTTCTCTTCTTGGGCTATTGAGTTTACCTCCTCGGCCTTTTCCACTAATTGATCTCGTGTAGGGTTTTTATGGATTTCTTCTACCTTTTTCCATAGATCGTGTGCATTTTCGTATGCTCCTACACCATTCAAAACATTAGTAGACAAAATGTTAAGCAATATATCAATTACCTTTTTATTCGCATTGGATTGATTTTCTTGTTCTTGATTCCAATATCTAGGTCTAAGCCTTATCCTTTGGAATCTCGAAGGGCTCTTCAAGCGCAATCCGAAGGTCCCACTCCATTCCGAACCACGTCTCCATCCGTCACTTCCAATACCCGAAATCGTCATGGTTATAGGCTGGCGGAGTATAGATGTTGTTGTTGGTGCAGGAAGCACCATATCAAACCTTGTTTTGATATTGGCAAAGGATTCAAAGTTAAGTTTATTGGTGATCTAACAATGTTACTCAAGTGTGCAGGAAAAGTCCTAGCGAAGGGCTGCTAGGCACCTGGCGAAGGGCTGCCAGGAAACAAAGTCCTAGCGAAAGGCTGCTAGGCACCTGGCGAAGGGCTGCCAGGAAACAAAGTCCTAGCGAAGGGCTGCTAGGCACTTGGCGAAGGGCTGCCAGGAAACAAAGCCCTAGCGAAGGACTGCTAGGCACCTGGCGAAGGAATGCCAGGATACAAAGCCCTAGCGAAGGACTGCTAGGCACCTGGCGAAGGAATGCCAGGATACAAAAGCCCTAGCGAAGGACTGCTAGGCGCCAGGCGAAGGACAGCTTGGGACTGAAGCCCTAGCGAAGGAATGCTAGGCACCGGGCGATGGACAGCTCAGTATCCAAGACCTGGCAAAGGACCGCCAAGCAAAAGTACAACCAAAGGTGCAGTTGGCATCAGGTACAATCTCCCGAGAGGAGTAGGTGAGGACGCGTTCCCCGTCGAGGGAACAGTAGGCGTCGGTTCGACCTAGGGTTCCATTTTGGAAACCCAAAGTCAGAACCAAGACAGCTAAGGCTGTATAAAATAATATAATACTACTTTTTGGACTAACCCTGGATGCAGGATCGAAGGACTGAATATCTGCAGCTTAGAGAGCCTCAAAGGAGTGAGGCAGAAGATGAGCAGGGCGCCTCGGATGTTCCGGGCGCCCCCAAGGTCAACCCAAGTCAGCAGGAGTGAAAACATGCCTCGACAGTTATATGTCGGGGCGCCTCGGATGCTCCGGCCGCCCCGCCTGTCGCGAGCGCCCCCAGTGCCAGCTGCCGAAGCACACCCTCGCGAAGCCAAAAGGATGAAGGCTTGACCCGATCAATGTGGGCGCCCCGGTCAAACCTGATCCCGATTTTGAAGGGATCAGATGTTGACCGCGCTGGAGACGAATCGACCGCCATGTGGGGGGGCGCCCCCGATGTCCCGGGCACCCCCAGGCCCTATATAAAGGGCCCTCGACCCCAGGCTTCAAACAATACTTTCAATCAACGCTTCTACGCTCTTCTGCTCTCGTGCCTCGCTCCGGAAACCTCCCAACTCGAGCCGACGACGTCCCGCTGCTCCGAAAAAGACAACCTACATCGGACGTCGGTAAAAGAAGAGTTTTTCTTTTTAATTGTTAAGTTTACTGTGCTATATTTGTAAATCAATCTTTGTAAACTATTATTGCGCCTCATATAGAATTGCCCAAAGTAAACGGTCAACGACCGTGGGCCTTGGAGTAGGAGTCGACCTAGGCTCCGAACCAAGTAAAAATTACTGTGTTCGCGTGTTTGTTTTTATCTTCCGCTGTGAAATTTCTCTTTCCCTAAATCCGAACGATTTCGATATTCACCCCCCTCTATCGGTTCTCTCGATCTAACAAGTGGTATCAGAGCGGGGTAGTTCAAACTTGGTGCAACCATGTAATGACCCGGAAAATTTTCTTAATATTTTCTTTAAAATATTAAGCAGGTCTAGATAATTTTTCGAAGGATCGAGAAGTATTAGTACGAACCTTAGCCTAGAAATCAAGGTTCTCTTATTTAAATTGAGAAACTAAAATACTAAGGGGCCTTATAGGGGTTTCCTAGTACCATTTTTATGGGTGGTTTTAGGAAAAATTTAATATAAAAATAGAGGGAGTGTAATGAAAAATATTAAAATAATTATGGGGGAATTTTTAAGGAATTTTCGAAAATGATAGGAAATAAACTAAAAATAAAATAGAAAATTAGTGCATGCACCAAGGATTGAACCTTGGCCCTCTTGTATAACCAAGCATGCACTAACCAATTCACCTAGCAAGGGAGTGCTATGAGGGAATGAAGTGAATATTAGTGAAGGTGTAGGAAATGAAGAGTCACCAAGGGAAGAGACACCATGCCTCTTCACTCACCCCTTTTCAAAATGGTATAAATAGGAAGGAAGTTACAACTTCCCTCCTCTTCTTCATTTTCTTCTTCCTCCTTGCTTGGCCGAAAATTGAAGGTTCCCTCCCCCTTGAGAAAAGTTCCACCAAGGACCCCATCTTGAAGATCTAAAGCCCCTACAAGGATACAAGGACTAAGGGAAGTTTAGAGACAAGAAGGTTCTCTTGTTATCTTCTATTCGAAGTTTGTAAGCGAGATCAAGGAAGGTAAAACCTTCTCACCTGTGGTATGATTGTTCTTGATGTTGAATAAGATAAGTTTCGTTGGCATGATATGTTGGGAAAATCCATGATTAGGGCTTATGAAACTTTCGGCCAAGGCATGGGTTTAGGCCTAGGGATGATGTAAATTCCTTTTTGTGCTTTTAAATGTTTCAAGATAAGATGTAAGACATAGATTGAGATTTAGGGAAATTTTTGAGGCCCTAAAACCCATCTAGGGTTTCGGCCACACCAAGTGTAGGGCTAAGGATTTATTTTAATCCCTCAAGTGGGCTTAGTGTGTCTTACTATGATGTAGTATGGAAGAAAATAGCGACTTACATGAATTTTCTAAGGGTTTGATACCCTTATATGTTTCGGCCACATCAAGGTCAAGAGGCTAGGGGAAACTCCAACCTTTCCAAGCATGATTAATATGATTCTTATGATACCTTATGGGTAAGAATGGTGTTAAATGAACTCTTCCATGGGCTTGTTACCCTCCTAGGGTTTTCGGTCAACTCTTGTTTTAGGTCTAAGACTTGGAGTTAAGTCCAATCAAGGATTCAAATAATTTCTCTATGGCATGATATGTAGATAAGAGATGTAATTATGATCTAGACAAATTTTCCATGGACCCATGGTCCTTGAGACTTTCGGCCAAGACCCAACCCTAGGGTTTGGGTTGGGTTAAGATCTCCAAAAATGCATATTTATAAGTTCCCATGATGCTAGTACATGGTTAAGCATGATGTAAGGGCTTCCATATGACTAAAACCTTAGTTTATGTGTTATGTGATATGACTTGTATGGTTGATTTTAGGTTATGTTTTAATCATGAATATTTAGATTATATACCATGAATACATGAAATTTATGTAGGAGTATGTTATGATAAATAGAATAATGCATGTATGTTGATAAATGCTTATAATGAAGTTATGACTCATGAAGGTATATGCATGTTTTGTGATGAATTCTATGAATCCTAGTAGTATGTGTTAGATTTATATGTAGCTTACCATTCATGCCTTATGATGGATACTAGGATCATGTATATAAGATAAAATGTGTCTTGTATGAGATGTATGTTCATTTTGTATCATGATCTTGCAAGCTTTATGAACTCAGATAAGATTATGACTAGAAACATGATTATGTATGTATGTTCTATGTATGAACAAAGAATGATAAGCATGAATAAAGATGATGGTTATGCCTTAATTATGAGTATGAATGATGAAGGCATAACGGTGATATGAAATAAGTATGTATGATAAGTACGAATGACAAGTATGAATGATGAAGCATGCATGTTTATTTTCATGCATAAGGCTTGTACCGGACCGAAGTAAGGGTCCAAGGGATGGGTACCTTAAGAACGCCCCGGTTTTGGACTACCGACTATGCTGTCCACGGTTCTGGCACTACCGAAGCTGTGCAACAGGGATGGGCACCTTAAGAACGCCCCGGTTCTAGGACTACCGACTATGCTGTCCTTACCCGAGTAGGTCGAGGCTAGCTACCTCGTATTTACTTAGGGATGCGCGCTATGAAGTATGTATGTGGTACAAGCCGGGGACCCCAATGATGTTATGTTAAGCATTGAAAAGTATAATTTCAAAACTAAGCATCCTTATGTAGTAAATGCATTAGACTCATTCATACATCTATGTTATGCATCGCGCCAAGGTAAGTATATTTTATGCTTGTGTTTATGCTCATAATTTATGTCATGTATAAGTATGCATTATGTTTATGTATGCTAAGAATCATGTCATGTATAAGTAATGCATTATGTTCATGTAGGCTAAGAATCATGTCATGTATAAGTAATGCATTATGGTTAAGTATGCTAAGAATTATGCCATGTATAAGTATGTTTTATATTCATGTAGGTATGCTTTATGTCATATATACGTCGCTTGATATATTAAGTCATGTTCATGTATGTTCATTTATGCCATGTATGACTATGCTTATGTTTATGCTCGAAGTTATGTTATGTCAGATGTTTGATATATTTATGTTGAAGTAACGAATGGTTTTAGTGAGTAGGAAAGGGTTTTACTAAGCCTATGTGCTTATAGTTTTATTTCCCTCGTACCGCAGATCAACCAAGAAGCTACTAAGGGAAGCCGCAGGGGAGGCAGAAGCATGTGTGTGTGTGGCGGTGACTTGGCAAAGGATTCTATATTCATACATAATGCATGCCTTGGGAATGTTTCCTAAATTTTATGCTATGTTTTAGGGTTATGACTAATGGGTGACTCAAGACTCATAATATTACATTTATGGATAAGTATATGCTACCTATGAAATGATAATAAGTTATGAAACGGTTAAGTTATGATGCTATGCATATAAGTTATGAATGACAAGTTTAGGCACATATAAATATGTCATGTATTAGTTGTATGGTTAAGAGCATGTTTAGAAAAAAAAATGATGATTCCGCTGCATTAAGATATTGTCTAAGTACATGTAATGTTTAGCGTAACGCCGCCTCCCTCACCACACCACGAGGTGTGGGTAAAAAAAGGCGGGCGTTACAAACCACCAGTTTGAAAGTTTTTCGGATTTACAAAATTTTTAATCTTATTTCTTTTCTTTCTAGTTAATCAACACCACTCGATCTTTTCTTTCAATTTTGAATTCTCATTTTTTTCACCATAAGTTAGAATTGTTAAAATGATCAACTTTTGAAAATTTGTCATAAAATTTTTTAATTATTATTTTAATATTTTTTTCGAAATTCATGCTACCCTAATTCGAGCAAAGTTTTTTTTAAAAACATTGACTTCTTACTTTTTCATCATTAATCAGAAGTAATAAAATCAACATTTTCAAAAATTTGTCTTAATTTTTTATTATTATTTTACCTCAAAATTCGTGTAATATTTTTTGGGCTATATCTTCTCCCTCCCGCACTACTAATCCAAGACCAAGTCTTGGTACAATTTTTTTTGTTATTTTGTTTGTGTGCGAGGTTTATATTAAATGGCCAACCAAGAGTGGAACAGTGCACGTCCACCACTATTCTCCGGCGAGAACTTCACGTTTTGGAGATGCCAAATAGAGTCCCTTCTGAAGGCCCACATGGACTTATGACAGATCATCCAAACGGGATTCTCGTTTCCCGTAGTAGATGAGTCATCAATCGAGTGGGACAAACTGGATGAACACACCCTCAACCAAATTGAGACCGATGCAAGGGCAACTGCAGTCCTACTATGTGGCCTAACTAAGGAGCAACTCGAGCTAGTAGGTCCATGCAGATGTGCTAGAGAAATCTGTGAAAAATTGATTAATCTTCATCAAGAGATCTCAAATGAAGAAGAAGATCAGGTAAGTTATCTTGCCCTTTCGGTCCAAGCAAAAACAGCCGAGTCAGAGTCTGAACCCGAATCCAAAGTCGAACCAGAATCAGACGACGAATTGACTGAGACGGTAGCTAATTTTGAATTCTTTTCAAAATTTGAATTAAATAATCAAACAGATACTGTAATGGTCGAGGAAGGTGTAAATTCTTTTGCAGGGAAAAATCTTAAAGAACCACCAAAGAAGGAGCTTCAACTAGTACCCGAGTCCGACTCAGACACGGAATCAGAAGATGAGCCTAGATCCGAGGCGGCAAGAACCAAGGGGGAGATTCCCAATAAGGAACCAAAAGGTAAAAGTGTAAAATCAGATTTTAAAAATCATGTAACTTGTTACACATGCAGGGAGAGAGGACACTACCAAAGTGAGTGTCCTACTCGTAAGATTCAAACGACACCACCGATGGCGACAAAGGAACCAGTTCCAAAAGCACGAAGGGACAAAAGTCGCATCCAATGCTTCAAGTACCAGGAGTTCGGGCATTACCAACGTGAATGCACAGATAAAAGAGCTACCAAGAATGCCGGACAAACGATCGACAAAGGTAAATTTACAATATTTGAAAATCCGTTATTTACCTTGAATAATGTGATTAATTCATGTAACTTAATTAAAGCAAACTTCAGAAAATTGAAACAAGAAAATGATCCCTAAAACATAAGGTCAATAAGTTAGAAAATTTAATTCATAATCTTGCTGATTTCGAAAATCCGGAGTATTACTCCAATTGTGACCTTACTTAGACAATTGTTTGTTTTAATTATGTGTTTCTTTTTATTTTTGTTTTTTTGCTTTGAATTAGGATTGGTTAGTGTAAGGACTAAATCAATTAATTGAAATTTGAACAACATAGTATTGGGTGGAGGTGAGATGATAGTACGTTAGGGAAGCCATCTTGGCGGAACTAGCCGAAGCTACCGATCCAAGACCTAAACTAGTTAGACCAGAATTTACCAAAAAGTAATTTTGAAGATGAAATTTCACTAAAAGGCTTTGTCTAGGAAAGAGTTGATGATCCAATAAGGCTACGGCCAAAGAAGGCCTTGTGCCTCGCCAAGACCTAGAAGCCAATTTTTGAAATTCAAATTCAATTTACTCCTTGTTAAATTCGAATCTAACACAAATTTTCAGTTAATTTTAGATTCAAATATCTCTTTTCAAAATAAATTTAAATTGGGTTTAAAAATTAATTTAACTTTTCAAAATTAATCATGGCCTTTTCAAAATAAATCTTTTTATTAAAATATGCATCTCACAAAACAGTTAAGGATATCCTGTTTTGTCACTTAGAAATGGGTGAGATGCTTAGGGCCTAAAAGTTGAGTCCAACCCAACCAACTAAATCAAATTCAAACTCAAATTAATTCAATTCAATCAAATTCAAACTCAAATTAATTCAATTAAATCAAAATCAAATCTTAATTAAATCAATTAAATTCAATCAAATCTTAATTAAATCAATTAAATTCAATTAAATCTTAATTAAATCAATAAAATTCAATAAAATCTTAATTAAATTTAATTCAATCAAATTCAAAATAATTTAATTAAATAAAATTCAACTTAATTATTCTCAACTAATTATTCTCAAAATTCAATTTAATCATTTATCTTCAAAATTAAAATATTTGTCTCATACAACCCATAAGGTTAACATGTTTGACCACGTAGAACTGGGTGAGACATCTAGGACCTAAAAGCATGAATCACTATCCTTTCGAATAAAAAATGTTTTCAAATTCAGTTTACTATACCCTACTTTTTCACCTTTTTTATATTGAATTTCATGTTAAATATCACAATAGACTCATTTTGAATAGAATCTAGGGCTTGTTTGATTTAGTTATTAATTGATCAAACCCTAGTCAACATAGTCAAACCTGGTCAACACTGAAATCCCTTAAGGAACCTAGATAAAAGTCAGACTGCGTCGGATACAGGGGGAGTTCTTCTTAATCTTTTTCGAAAAATTCAGATTTTTCAAAAACTTTATGCTCTAAAACTTATTATCATCTCAAAATAAGGTTTTCAAAAGTTGATTCAAAAACTCCCGTATATTACTATCTCTTTGAAAAATTATCATCATGATTTTCGAAAACTGTGCTATCATTCCAAGTTGTGTTCTCAAAATTTATCTCCTTAAAAGTTATCATACTCAGAAGGTTATTCAAAATTCATTTTAAGAATTGTGCTTTTGATTTTAACAAACCCTAAAGACACAGAGGAAGGTCCACTTCATGACCTACAAGGACTCCGAGGATGTGTCAAATTTAGGGGGAGTCTAAACCAAAAGAAATTATTCCTAACAAGTATTTTCTTTGGCAATTATTTTTGAAATTATTAAATAATTCTTTTGATTTGAACTGACCCCTAAGGACTCAGAGGAAGAATACTTGTGGTCAACAAGCTTCCAAGGACTATGTCAAGTTTAGGGGGAGGTTAAATTAAAAGAACTATTGAACATTTCAAAATAAGTTGTTTTAATACACAAGTTTTCAAAGTTCGTTTGAAAAATACAACTAATTTGCCTTTAAAAATACCAATATTCTATTTCTCAAAATGTTTTTGTGGCTTAGTAAATCGTTTTTGAAATACCTTTTGAAATTTACTTGGGTTGGAGAATTTTCAGGACACTTAGGAAAATGTCCTTGTAGTCAACAAGGCTTCCTAGGATTGTGTCAGACTGGAAAAGAAACATAGTCAAGTAAAATATTATATTTTTCAAAGTCTAATACGTTTCAAAAATTACTTATATTCTTTTAAAGTCTAATACGTTTCAAAAATTACTCATATTTTTCAAAGTCTAATACTTTTCTAAAAGTACTTATGTATTTCAAATCATAATTAATCTCAAAAGTACTTGAAAAATCTTTTCTAAATTTTTTTAAGGAAATTTTTTTCTTACAAAATATTTTTCAGAACTTCACAATACTCTTCAAAATGGATTTAATCTGGAAATTTAAGCTTTTTGCTGTGCTTTCGAGAATTATACTAAGTATTTTAATGTTTTCAAAACTTATAGGCTCTGATACACAAACTTTCTCCTTAAACTTTTTCCTTTTTAAAGAAACTTTATTGAAAACATCGAGTTGCTCTTAACTAAGAATTTCCTTTGTGATACTCAGAAGTCTTTTAAAATATCTTTTTCAAAACTGAACTTAGAAATGGTCTAAAACAGAAGGAGAAGAATTTCACATTAAGGGGGAGAGAAAGGAAATTTTGTTTAATTTTCTTTAAAAGTGCTTCAAAAATTTCTAAGCATTTCAAAATTTCTTAAGTGCATGTTTTTTTATTAAGTAAAATTCTTCTTAGTAAACAAAATTTGTCCGAGCAAAAACTAGTTGAAAATTTTGGCAAATGTTTCTAAGTAGAGTTTTTTTTGGTAAAAAACTTGTCTAGAAGGTTTACAAATTTTATTTTTCAAAATACATAAAGTATTTCCAAGCAAATTTGCAAATTATTTTAAAAATAATTTTTTTTTAAATCTCAAAGTTGAATTTTTTTTTAAAATTTGACTTCAAAATTTGGCCTAAGTAAAATTCCTTTTTGCAAAGCCTTGTAAGTAAAAGCTTTTTTTTTTTTAACAAAATTTAGGTTTGCAAAATGGAAAATTGTCTAAGTGTAAAAAGTTTTTATGCAAATGCTTTTTAAAACACTTTGTCAAAAAACTTAGAAGTTTTACACAAACTCAAAACTCTCTATTAGAAACCTTTTCGCCCATGTATGTTTTTGATATATGTCAAAGGGGGAGGAAAAGTCAAAGTTAAGTGTTTTAACACAAGAATTCAGGGTTTTAGGGGGAGTATGAGAAATAAAGAATTTTTTTAAATCTATTCTGTTCATACTCCATTCATACTTCATTGTGTTTTTATCTTCTGTTATTAACTATTATATGTTTTACTTAACTTTGAATTGTGTTGCCATAAATCAAAAAGGGGGAGATTGTTGGTGCAGGAAGCACTATATCGAACCTTGTTTTGATATTGTCAAAGGATTCAAAGTTAAGTTTATTGGTGATCTAACAATGTTACTCAAGTGTGCAGGAAAACTCCTAGCGAAGGGCTGCTAGGCACCTGACGAAGGGCTGCCAGGAAACAAAGTCCTAGCGAAGGGCTGCTAGGCACCTGGCGAAGGGCTGCCAGGAAACAAAGTCCTAGCGAAGGGCTGCTAGCACTGGAAGGGCCAGAACAAAGCCCTAGCGAAGGACTGCTAGGCACCTGGCGAAGGAATGCCAGATACAAAGCCCTAGCGAAGGACTGCTAGGCACCTGGCGAAGGAATGCCAGGATACAAAAGCCCTAGCGAAGGACTGCTAGGCGCCAGGTGAAGGACAGCTTGGGACTGAAGCCCTAGCGAAGGAATGCTAGGCACTGGGCGAAGGACAGCTCGGTATTCAAGACCTGGCAAAGGACCGCCAGGCAAAAGTACAACCAAAGGAGCGGTTGGCATCAGGTACAATCTCCCGAGAGGAGTAGGTGAGGACGCGTTCCCCGTCGAGGGAACAGTAGGCGTCGGTTCGACCTAGGGTTCCATTTTGGAAACCCAAAGTCAGAACCAAGACAGCTAAGGCTGTATAAAATAATATAATACTGCTTTTTGGACTAACCCTGGATGCAGGATCGAAGGACTGAATATCTGCAGCTCAGAGAGCCTCAAATGAGTGAGGCAGAAGCTCAGCAGGGCGCCCCGGATGTTCCGGGCGCCCCCAAGGTCAACCCAAGTAAGCAGGAGTGAAAACACGCCTCGATAGTTATATGTCGGGGAGCCCCGGATGCTCCGGGCGCCCCGCCTGTCGCGGGTGCCCCCAGTGCCAGCTGCCGAAGCACACCCTCACGAAGCCAAAAGGATGAAGGCTTGACCCGATCAATGCGGGCGCCCCGAGCGCTCTGGGCGCCCCGGTCAAACCTGATCCCGATTTTGAAGGGATCAGATGTTGACCGCGCTGGAGATGGATCGACCGCCACGTGGGGGGGGGGGCACCCCCGACGTCCCGGGCGCCCCCAGGCCCTATATAAAGGGCCCTCGACCCCAGGCTTCAAGAAAAACTTTCAATCAACGCTTCTACGCTCTTCTGCTCTCGCGCCTCGCTCCGGAAACCTCCCAACTCGAGCCGACGACGTCCCACTGCTCTGAAAAAGACAACCTACATCGGACGTCGGTAAAAGAAGAGTTTTTCTTTTTAATTGTTAAGTTTACTGTGCTATATTTGTAAATCAATCTTTGTAAACTATTATTGCGCCTCATATAGAATTGCCCAAAGTAAACGGTCTACGACCGTGGGCCTTGGAGTAGGAGTAGACCTAGGCTCCGAACCAAGTAAAAATTACTGTGTTCGCGTGTTTGTTTTTATCTTCCGCTGTGAAATTTCTCTTTCCCTAAATCCGAACGATTTTCGATATTCACCCCCCCTCTATCGGTTCTCTCGATCCAACATTTGTCTCCCAACTTATCTTCCATTTTCTTTTCCCTCTAGCGTGTGCTCCCTCGGCGGTTAGTTCGATCAACAGCGGTCCTCGCTCTGATACTAACTGTGGGATCGATTATGTCCGCTAGAGGGGGGGTGAATAGCGATTCTTCGGCTTGTTCTTCCTACGTTGTTAGTATGCGCAAGCGGAAACAATAATAATAAACACAAACAACAAAGAAAGCACTGCTAACAAACCGATTTACTTGGTATCCACCTCGGACGGGTGACTAATCCAAGAATCCATCGGTGGATCACTCCCCGGATAACCTCCGGCTAGCCCTCGTCGCTCCTCATGGGTGGAGAAACCTCGCCACAAACTCAAGCAAACCTCTGAGCACAAAGACTACTATCTTGTCTTTAACCAAGATAAGATTCGTCAAGAAACCCAGCCCTAACCGAGTCCTCTTTAAATAGAACTTGGGCTGGAAAATCTGCTGGCAGTCGACTGGTCCCAGAGCTCAAGAATAGTCACCGTCAGTAGTGACTGATGTAACATGCCCAGATATTGAGCTGATCCAGCTACCCGCCACAGTAGAATGGGAGAAGGAAAAACTTCCTCAGCAGGGGGCCCTGATTGGTTGGGAATGTCTCTCAAGTTAGGGACGTCCTCCTCTGAACTAGAAGCCATCAGCGAACCTTCAGAGGCGATCCCCTTTATCCGGATGGATTGGGAACTATATGTCGTCTTCTTCTTCGCCACCAAGGCCTTCCGGTGGGAGCTGGGTAGGTCTTTGGACATCGCATTGCCGCGGGGAGCAGCAGGGAGGTCGGACGGGGGAACCATGGCATCTCCGATGGGAGCAGTGGCCGCGGCGAGGGGTGAGAAAGATTATTCCTGGACTCTCGGGGACCGGGGAGCTGCACCTTCGGGAGTAGCAGGACGTAGGACCTCTGAGAATGGGCCCTTCTTCAACCTCTTTAGGGGGCGATCCCTCTGGGACAGCTGCTTCTGCCATCTTTTCTCGAGAGTGTGGTCTCTAGGGATGCGATAGATGGAGGGAGTGCAACGTCCCCCTCTGGTGCCTCGGCAGGAGGGGTAGTCGAACCTCCTTCGAGGTCCGTCGGCAACGCGGATGCTCCAATATCTTGGGGGGCCTCTGGACCTTTTTGGTCCACGGAGTTCTCATCCACTTCCTCGCAAACCTCAAGCGAGGCACCCACAGGAGCAGAAGAACCTGAGCCAGGAACCAATGCTTGTTTGTTGGCCTGGTCTCACTTCAGGATTCAGCTCATAACTCGGGAAAATATGACGTCGTCTACAACAAGGAGACAAAAGGGCATCAGTTAGCATTAATCAGGAAGCGACCAGGACAAAAAGGAACTTTCGAAGACTAGGGCTAAGGCTCGTGGCTTTCGGACTAAGCTCGAACCGATAAAGGAGCTCCTCGCATTGCATCAGTTGGAGGTCGTGGAACTCCTTCCCTGCCAGGATACCCCTAGCCCTCTGATATCCTTCATCCTGCTGGAATTCGCCGAGGTCAGGGATAGTCGGCAGAGTTTCTGTCCAGTGGATGGGACTGAAGGGACGGTCAGGAAGTTGGATATAGAAGAACCGTTCTTTTCATCCTTTGTGGGAAGAAGGAAGACCCCCCAAGAACCTATGGCCAGGACAGGTAGTAAAGCCAAACACCCCCGAGACCCGACAGGGACAAAGAAAAAATGGAAGAATGGGAGGGGGGTCGGTCAGAGGAATGTCAAAAAGTTTGAAGAGTACAACAGCTCCGCCCATCTGGGCAAAGACATTCATAGCGATTTGTTGGAGCGGGATACCGAAGTATTTGACAACACTCATATAAAAAGGGGGGGGGATAGGGAAGCGGAGTCCTAGTTTTACTTGCCCTAAGAAGAAAGTAAAAAAATCCTTAGGGGTTTGTACAGGTGATTGACATAAGGTCGGGACTCGCATCTCCCAGCCTTCCGGGATGCCATATTTCTGGCAGGCGACCTGAAGGGATTCTGTCCTAACCCTAGAGGAGACGGTATCGTACCACTCTGCATGATATCCTAGTTCCCCCAGGCAACACTCATCGTCACCTCGTGTTTTCTTTTTCTTCTCCACCGGACCCATGAGGAGTGAAGACAGGAAAAAGCAGAACAAGACCTAATCTCGTAAAAGGGGGCGCAGCGACAAGATGAATGGTCGGAGAAGGAGGAGGCTTGAAAATAGTTAGGGCAAGGAGGTTGCAGGGTGCCGTTGCACCCGCTTTTATAGAGAAGAGTCGCACCTTTATGAACAATGAAAGAGCAACACGTCAATGACGCTGATTGGCCATCCCGAGGAGCCGCTAACCCTTACTGTCGTTGCTTCGTATAACTCGTGGTGCGTATCGAGAAGATATCGCCGCACAAAGGGGGAGGAGGCACATGGCGAGGCCACATTCGCTGGGCGATCGTGTCGACATTATAAGACCTCATGCACCTATAAAGGGTCTAGGATAGTCGTCAGAGCATCGCGACAAAATGTGGGGAAAGCTGGACGTATTCTCAAAAAGCCATCCGGAGCCTTGGATTGCAAGGTTGGTTCCTCGAACCTGGAAGGCCGCCAATAGAAGAGAGAGAGGTCATTTGGGCACATCTTCTTTATCACATTACTCGTCTAATCAGTCAGGCACACTTCCTTCGATTATACTTGAAGGAAGGGACTTGTGATGGGGTTGAATAGCCCATGGCAGGCACGTGGGATAAAGAAGCTGCGTGGCAAAATGGGACGAGTCTAAGCGAGTCCTCTATTAGAGTTCTCGGGAAACTCTCGGGAAGAGAGCCTCTAGGGCCCCTCTCGGGTGACACGCCCCGGAAGATCAGGTCGAAAACCCCTCCCGGGATCACCCTAGGAAGCTGGGTCCCGAGATCGCCTCGGGGAAGTAGAGTGCCTGCGATCGCCCGGGTCAGAAGACCCTGAGATCACCTCGGGGAAGCGGAGCCTAAGTAACATTCGACCTCAAGTAACAATCCCCCCTCTTTTCTCGGATCTATGGATAAGCATCCCCATTAAATAGGAGTCATCATGAGCCTTAAATGCCACAAAGGGTCGAAACACGTAATGACGGTGTGGACCGTTTCAAAAGCTATCCAGTAACCGCCGAAGGGGGGGACGTGGCACAGATCATGGGGATGCGCCAAGGCAGTCGCTGTAGGTATAAAAGGTAGTCCAACCCTTCTGGTAAAGGAGTTATGCGCTCTTTGCTACTCATATATTTTTCCTATTTACTACTCCTCTCTATCGAGGCATTGACTTGAGCGTCAAAGTGGGTTTCGCCGGACAACCTTTGGTGTGTTGTCCTAATGCTCATATTGATCTTGCAGGGTGCAGAGTTCCTCCCTCTCCTGTCAGCATTCACGTGGGCTGAACCTTGATAACTGGCTATCGACGTCGATTCCTTCCGGATCAATACTATTATTTTGATGTTCTTAATATTAGAGTGTCTTTTGATGATGACAAAAAATAAGAGTTGTTATTTTGATTTTTATGCTATATGTATTGATCAAGAAACTATTTTTATTGATGTGAAATAACAATTAGTACTTCAAATTGGTTGTTGAATCGTTAACCAATTTAAATCATGATTCTTCTATGGGTCAAAAATAGGTTTAGACTGGGAGAATGCTTGCATAATACTTTAATGCCCATGAATATTTACAGTGTTCTACTGTTTGAATTTTTTTTAATGAATTGGCATTAGGATCTTATGTATATGCAACTGATAGGGATGAGCATCCCGAGGTGGACATGTGGCACAGAGAAGTTACGTGGCAGTGCTCGCCAAGCTAGAGCTTTGAGGCTAGACCGAGACTACCTCGGGAGAACAGGCAAAAGCCCTCGAGATCAGACCGGGTGTCGGGCGCCCGAGACTATCTTGGGAGAACAGGCAAAAGCCCCCGAGGTCAGACCGGGTGTCGGACTCTCGAGACTATCTTGGGAGAACAGGCGAAGACCCCCGAGGTCAGCCCGGGTGTCAGGCCCCGAGACCCTCTCGGTAAAACATATGAAGGCCCTGAGGTTTGTTCGGGAGATGAGACCCCGAGATTGACTCTGGAGAGTGGAGCCTAAAGATCAATATAGGAGGCAACTTGACTTCAAGTAGTCGTTCCTCCTTCCAGAACAGGAAAGTCATTGGATAATTATTGTCCACAACACGCAGCAATTAAGGCCTTAATGATTGCAGTGACCGTTACCAAAAGATACCAAATAATCGATGATTAAGGAACGTGGAGGAGAACGTTGGGACACGTATGACCAAAACCTCAGGTATATAAGGTGCTTCAACATCCAGGTCAACGGGAAGTTTTTCCGAACTTGAGCAAAACTCTGGTTCCTCATTGTCCTCCTGAAAGAGATAAGACTTCTGACTTGAGCGTTGGAGTGGGCTCCGCCGGAAAACCTTCCGGTGTGTTTCCATTAACGCTCGTGTTAATCTCGCAAGGCGTGAGCATCTTCTCCCCGTCACCGTCTTCGTGGGCTGCGCTTTGGTGACTTGCCATCTGCGTCGTTCCCTTCCGGAACAAGTTTGGCGCCATTTGTGGTAAAGCAATCAAAGCACCTGAAGGAGCATCATGATGGCAGACCCAGAGGGACAACCCATCATCCTGATGAGGGAGGAGTTGGATCGTCTAGTCGCCAACGCCATCAAAGGAGCGTTGGAACAACACCAAATCGAGCAAGCTGCCTTATGACGAGTGGCTTCGGTGCAAGGCGAAATTCCGAGAATGTCTGCTTCGCACCACTGAAATTGAAAATTCGTCTCGCCACCGGTGGGACCGGCAATGACAACTCCAGCACCCCAGCGAGATTCCCTAGGAGATCTGGAGAGTGCAAACTTTGTTGCTTCCAATGCTCTATGGTAGGAGGAAGGACTGGGGAAGATTGAGGTCTCTAAAGTTCTCTTGAAGTCTCCGTCTATCCCTTTTTCTCCAGAAATCATAGTGGACCCCATGCCCAAGCAATTTCGCGATCCAGAAATTGCTGACTACGACGGGAAGACGGATCTGGAGGACCACATCTGCAAGTTCGAGAACGCGGCTCTCCTACATCAATACACAGATGGTGTGAAGTGTCGGGTGTTCCTGAACACCTTGTCTGGAGTCGTCCAAAGGTGGCTCCAAAGGCTGCCCCATGGTTCAATAAACTCTTTCCTGGAGTTTAGAACCATCTTCTTGCACCACTTCATCAGCAACCGGCAATATCAGAAGACAGCGCTAAACCTGTTCGTCCTCAAGCAGAAGGCTAAAGAACGGCTAAAGGACTATATCCAGCGGTTTAATCGGGTGGCTCAAGATGTGCCAACCGCTAGTTCGGAGATCCTCATCAACACCATCACGCAAGGACTCTCCGAAGGTGATTTCTTTCGGTCACTGGTGAAGAAGCCACCAACCAGCTTCGACGACCTATTAGGGTGCTCCGTCAAGCATGTTAATGTCGAAGAGGTGCAACACGCCCGCCGCAAAGATCCGGCGGGAGTCCCCACTCAAATCTCGGTATGATCCGAGAGAAGAGAGCCACTCGCACCAGCTCGGGCAAAAGATCCTCGCTCAGGGAAGGATCATTGGGCCGATAAGAAGAGGTTGGTGGAAACGGTCGACACCGCCGAACCAGAACTATCGAAGAAGTATTGCGACTTCCACGGCAATACGACGCACTCTACGGAGTAGTGCTACACCTTAAAGAAAAGGAGGTCCAAGGATGCGGATGCCAAACGTCGCAAGTGGTGAAATAAGGCGGGGTACAGACGATGCTCCCCTGGGCGAAGCCCTTCCCCTCCTTGACGACAATCAGGGGAAGACTGACTCAGGCAGCGATCCCGGTCACAGTCGAGGGGAAGGAGTCGGGAAACAGTTCCCCACCAATCTATCTCCCCTGAGAGAGATCCCAAGAAGTGCAAAGTTCCGGTGCGCGGGCCTCCATCGGGCCATGTGGGAGTGATCTCTGGAGGACATACCAGAGGAGATTCTCATCGTGCTAGAAAGGCCCATGCCCGTCCACTGGAGAACTACGCCATTGGGACGAGCAACGACATGCGCCAGGGCCCTGTTATTTCATTTGACCCTGATGATCTGGAGGACGTAGAAGCTCCCCATGAAGATGCACTGGCAATCCTCGCACTCATAGTTAATTACGAGGTTAAGCGTGTCTTTGTGGATATAGGTAACTCCGTCAATATCCTGTACAAGGCGGCTTTGGACCAGATACAGATCAACAAGGATAAGCTGCAACTAGTCTCCACCCCGCTCTTCGACTTCACCGGATATAAGGTGCAGCCGATAGGGCAGATCTATCTGTCTCTGTCACTGGGGGATGACAGGCTAGAGAGGACGAGAAGGATACCCTTCATGATTGTGGATGCCCCATCATTCTACAATGATATCCTAGGACGTTCGGCGCTCAGCGAATTCCAGGCGGTGGTCTCAGTCTACCACCAGAAGATCAAGTTCCCAGTGGGTGAGCAGGTGACCGAAGTTAAAGGGGACCAGCTAGCTTTCAGGTGATGCTACAGTGGAGAGGTCAGGATAGAAGCCCGCAAGAACCTGAGGACGCATGAAGCGTTGCAAATCGACATCGCCATCCCTCGAGAAGAGGAGGGGCCTAAAGAAGAACACAGAGAGGTCGAAAGTGAAGTGGTCCAGATTCATCCTTAACAAGTGGGAGGAATTACGAAGATCGCGACTGATATTACACCAGAGCTGAGAAGCCATCTGATCAGCTGCTTAAAGGACCATCGGGGCGTGTTTGCATGGGCTACTGAAGAGATCAAAGGAGTCCCCCCTGCCTTGGCCACGCGTCAGTTGCATATAACCCCGGGAGCCCGGCCGGTGAAACAGAGGCGAAGACACTTCACGCCCAAGCAAGACAAGATCATTAGGGAAGAAGTCGCCAAGCTATTGAAGGCCGAACACATAAGAGAAGTTCAATTCCCGACTTGGTTGGTGAATGTTGTACTTGTCCTTAAACCCGAGGGTAAATGGCGGGTCTGTATTGATTTTCGAGATTTAAATAAAGTCTGTCCTAAAGACTGTTACCCCTTGCCTCGTATTGATCAGTTAGTGGATTCGACCTCTGACTGTGATTTCATTTCAATGCTGTATGCTTATCAGGGGTACCACTAGGTACCCCTCGCCCGGGAAGACCAAGAGAAGGTTAGTTTTGTGATGGCGATGGAACCTACTGTTACAATGTCATACCGTTTTGGTTGCACAATGCAGGGGCAACCTATCAATGAATGATGGATAGGTCTTTCGCCATCAGATCGGGAGGAACATTGAGGTATACGTTGATGATATCCTGGTCAAGATAGAGAAGGGGAAAGACAGGATAACTGACCTAGAGGAGACATTTGCCACCCTGAGGGCCAACAAGCTAAAACTGAACCCCGCGAAGTGTCTGTTCGGGTGAAGAGTGATTGGTTCCTTGGGTACATGGTGACAGAAAGGGGAATTGAAGCTAACTCAGAGAAAGTGTAAGTCATTTTCAACATGTCATCCCCTCGCAACTTCAAGGAGGTGTAGCAGCTGAATGAACGAATTACAGCTCTGTCCAGGTTCATCTCCAAATCTACTAATGGGACCCTACCATTCTTCAAGATTCTGAGGAAGGCTGTAAAGTTCGAGTGGGATGATCATTGCGAGAAAGCTTTCACAGATTAAAAAGCATACCTCGTCGAGCTCCCCATCCACTATAGGCCGTTGGAGGGAGAAACGTTGTTCGTCTACTTGTCCGTGGCTGAACAAGCCGTGGGTTCTGCTCTTATTTGGGAGGAGGGTACTACTCAATACCCCATTTACTTCTTTGGGCATCTCCTGAAGGACGCAGAGACCCGGTATACTACTATGGAGAAGTCGACCTATGCTTTGGTACTAATGGCCTGAAGACTCAGCCATATTTCTTAGCACAACCATATTTCATAGCACATCCCATTGTGGTGCTCACCAATAGCCCACTTGGTCGTGTCCTCACCAATCCAGAAGCTTTGGGTTGGCTGATTAAATGGATGGCCGAACTGAGCGAGTAGGGGATTGAATATCGCCCCTGTATTGTCATCAAGGCACAAGTTTTGGCTGATTTTATGCTCGAAGCTGTCCTGGAGCCTGAAGTCGATGGAGTATGAAAAATCTACGTCGATGGTTCCTCCAACAACAAGCACAGCGGGGTCGGGGTACTATTGATTTCCCCCAGGGGAATACCCTACATTTATCCATCCGACTCCACTTCTGGGCCACCAATAACAAAGCCGAATACGAGGCAATCCTAGCAGGGCTACAAGCAGCCAAGCAAGTGGGAGCTGCTCGGGTTATCCTGCACTCAGACTCTCTACTAGTGGCCCAACAGATTAAAAGTGAGTTCGAGATTAAGAATGAGCGCTTGCAAAGGTATGTGTTCATATACGAGCAATTGAAGTCTTCCTTCACTGAGGTTGGTCTGCAGAAGACATCCCAGACTGATAATGTCAAGGCAAACGAGCTAGCCAAATTGGCAAGCTCCATTACGTTATGGACACTGGAAGAGCCCAGTGCTTCGGAAGAGGTGGTGGCCCAGATTGGAGATGAGGCTACTGACACTGCGTTACCTGATTGGAGAGAGCCCTATGCGGTGTTCTTGTGGAGGGGAGTTATGCCAATAGATGGGAAGGAAGTTCAGCTTTTCCGTCGCAAGGCTGCCATGTTCACGCTAGTCGAGCCTTCGCCCGACCTTTGATCAAATGAATTGGTCCAGAGGAGATCGACTACATCATGCGGGATGTTCACGAAGACATATGTGGAAGTTATATCGGCGGAAGATCCATGGCTAGGAAGATTTATCCTAGCCAGATATTTTTGGCCCATGCTGCAAGCAAATGCCGTCGAATTCATGGCCGGATGTGATGCTTGCCAAAAGCTTCAGCATATTATGCACCGCCCGACCGAACTACTTTGAGCTTCCACTATTTCCTGCCCCTTCGATCAGTGGGGAATGGACATCGTGGGTCCTTTTCCGATCGGGCCTCAACAGAAGTTCTTATTAGTGCTGGTCAACTACTTCTCCAAATGGGTTGAAGCTGAACCGCTCGCACACATCACAGAAGCCGTCGTGATGAAAAGCCTTTAGAAGGATATAGTTTGCAGGTACGACATCCTTATAGGTTTGTGTTAGATAACGACAGACAATTTGCAGGGCACTGACGGGCCCAAACTATGTGTCACGAATGTGGGCCTCAAATTTAGAATTTATAAATGAATGAATAACTGCTGGAAACCCTTTTTACAATCAAAAACTGAAAATGTAATATAGGGGCCACAGGTCGTATTTTCTCGGGGCTAGTTGACGTTGTTTGATTCGCCCTTGTATTTATGTCGTTTGTGTTTTCGGGTTTCAATATAAAACTTGGGTTTTGGTTTGCTATTCAGAAATAAAATGGAAATCAAAATGGAGGAAATCAAACTAATGAATCAAATAATGTGATGGCAAGTACTCATTCAACCAATGGAAACCGAATCAAGCTAGAGGATTTAACTAAAGTTTGGAAAAGCAAACTTAAATTCAAATGCACAATAATTACTGATGCAAGAAAATGGAGGCTGTGATGGAAGCTGTCGGAAACAATTAACTTAACACACTAAAAACATGCTAAATGCAGAAATTCAACAAGCACCAAATTCAACTCAAATTAGCTATGATTTTTGGAAGCAAACCAATGCAAAGAAAATTCAGGGATTCTAAGGATGATATCAATAGATTTCAAAAGCTCTCTTAACCCAAAAAAACTAGTGAAAATCTGTTGCAAACAAATGCCAAACAGCTTGGCACGCAAGCTAATCCCTATGTGCCAAAATCTGAACCCTTTGTGCCAAAAACTGATTTTATCAGCCCAAAAAATGTCACTGACCGGATGTAGTTTGATAAGCAACCTACCAATGCATAACCTTGCAAATATGAATGAGGAATTCCGAGTCAAAATGATGCTTAACCAAATCTGCCCCTATTGCAGAAATCAAATGGACTTGAATTGCAGGGAATTCATGCAGGAATTTAGCAGGCAGAAATTCGAATCAATTAGATGCAGATCACGCAAACAGCTGACATCAAATTCTGGAACCTAAATGCATTACTTTACTAACACAACTCAGAATTTGTAGCTAACAATGTTCATCAGAAGATGAACTGGCAGATATAGAATTTCAGCTGCATAAATCAGGATTTATGCAAACTAGCTGAGTTGAAGTGCAGAAATACAACCGAATGGAAGCAAATTCAGATCTCATGCACCAACATACGAAATGCTATCTTTAATTTCAGAGAATGAACTAAACACACATCCATTTTGAAATAACTGAAAACTTTGAAATTGAACAGAAAGTCACATGAGAAGAAATCTGATACGAAGCTAAAGAAATTGGCACGCAAGAAATAAAATTGCAAACTACTTGAATTTGAATCTAATTGTCACTTAAACAAGCTCTTAACTACTTAGCATCTAAGAATTAAAACCTAATTAAGCTGAAACCATTAAGAATCGAAGTTAACTAATTCTGAAACAAAAACAGAAACTAAATTACAGTAGTTATGAAATTTCAGCTAAACAAACGAATTTAACCAAAGAAATCTAAACTCAATCACTCCCTAAGCTCAAGAACTTCTTGGTCGTCAAGCAAGAGCCGGCTTCGAACCCCTAGGCACAGCAAATCAGTGGAAATTCGTTTCTGAATTCAAATCTGCTCCAATCTGCACTTGGTGGAAATTTTGATCCGATTCACTCCATCTCAATTGGGTGAGCTGCGATGATGAATTGCGAGGCTTCTAAACTCATCTGAGAACCCCTACAAATGGCTCAGAAGCTTGGAAGTGGATTGTGGTTGAGAAGAAAAGAGTCGGACTGAGGAAATGCCGAGACCCTCAAGTAAGCCCTGTTCCAGCGCAAATGGACAGAATTCTTCAAGAAATCGATCCCCAAAGACTCAGAACTCGATCCAAGGTGGAGATTGAGTGGACGCGCCTCCTTTGATGAAGAAAAACGAGCTAAAACAGTGAAGAAATGAAGAAGATGATGAACAGCGGTGGAGACGCGACGAAGGTTAGCTGCGGCAAATTTCTGATTAAATAGGAAACAATGGACGGTCCAGATTGATCGGAGGAGATCCAACGGTAGATCTTGGTCTGATTTGAGCCAAACTTTTATGATGATGATCTGGGGTCAGGATCTGCCTTGTGGTAGCTCGGATCCTCCAGATGTGCAACGGATGGTCCAGATCAACTCTATCTGTGAATGGACGCTCTAGAGCCCTCCTTGCTTGATCCAACGGTTGATTTAGCTCTGATTGGGATGAAACCTTCAGATCTTGATCATAGAGCTTGATCAACCCTAATCCTAGCTCGGATTGCTTCAGATCGTCCCGGATGGCTCAGATCTAGCCGCTCTTGAATCGGACGGCCCGGATTAATCGTAGGCTTGATAATTCGATCCGGTTCACTTCCGACTCAAGTTTGACCCAATATGCCCTAGGTCCAAGATCCTTTCTTGCCTACAAAAATATATCAGAAAATTAGTGGCCAAATAACCCAAAAAATGTGTAATTTTGCAATTAAGTCCAAAATAAGATAAAGTTCCAAAACCTAGGGTAAAATCACAATTAAGCAATAAAAACATGGGTCAAACATGGATTTTAGCAATTAAAATAATCAATAAAATGGTGCTTATCAACTCCCCCACACTTAACCTTGAGCGTCTCGCGAAACAACTAAATAAGTATCCCTTAGGTTTTCTAAAGCATAATTAGAAGCAAATGAAAAGAAATTACCTAAGGTTGTCAATTCTCATAAATCTAAGCTCTATGGATTAGTATCTTGTCCTTAAATCAACAACTTAGCCTTTTCATCCATCATGAGTCATTGAGATGAATTTAAATCACTAGCCTTTCAAGGGAAGTTTTGGTGGCTCTATCATTAAGTTCTAACTTGATGATGGAAGTGGAGCTCACTCAAACACATATGATTCTTGCACTACATAGGCTTGCTTATTATCTACTCTCCACCATTGATCATGATTGGAATCAACAACTATAATAACAAATGAAAACATGGAAAATGGTAAGAAATGGAATAAAAACAAGAAAATGGAAAATTTGATGGAGTGGGAGACTTGGTTGCTCAAAAATATTTCTAATGTGCTTTGCCCCATCTTGACAGTCCTCTAATGATATCAAGAGTGTGGTGAAGTCAAATTTAAGTAATTGCCTTTGATTTGGATGAAAAACCCTTCCTTGGTTTCAATGTGCCATTTTCCACCTTGCGTGCCAAATTTCTTTCTTCATTCTCTTTTCTGATTTTTCTCTTCTTCTTTTATCTTCTAGCAAGGTCAGAAATGAACTGAAATAAAGCTTGGACTTGGGTGAGAAAAATTTCACTTGATTCCATGGTGCCAAAGTTCACTTGTTGTGCCACTTTGTTTCTCCTTTGTTTTTCTTCCTTTTCAAACTGTTTTCTATTTCTTTTTCTTTTTTTTTTCTAACTGATCACTTCAGAGCAGGAACACCAGTTCCTATTTCAGATTACAGCTCCAATTCCAATCTAATTCATGACAGCAGGTTGCATCAAATAAAAATGGCAGATTTAGAGCTTGAAGTTGATACCAAACTGTTTTTCTGTTTTTACCTCAGGTTTTGTTCAGCTTCTCTGCAATTTTTTTTTCTTTCTCTGTTTTTCATCAGATTCCAAACTCTTCCTTTGTAATTTGGCCGCCAAACTTTTAAATAAACTGCCTCACAAGCTCTGATCAAACTCAGCTACCCATTGCTAACTTAGGAAGCAGGAATTCAACTTCTTTTCAGCCTTAAGTCAGCCTTCCTTCAGATTCTGTTTAAATTCAGCAGTGTTTCACTGACTTTCCAAACCAGATTCAGGTTGAGGCAGATCAGATTCCATGCATTCTTTACAACCATTACATCACACAATGATAAACAAGCAGCCATATATTTTTTTCTGCCTTATACTGCTTCCTTCTTTTTTTTTTCTGTTTTGATTTCTTTTCTGCTGCAATTCCATTGTTTGTGCTGTAATTCCCTTCCATTCCATTCCAGATCAGTAAATTGGATTCAGATTTCCTTCCTTCCTCTGATGTTTGGCACAAATTTCTGCAATAAGCTCAGCTTGTTTCAGTTCTGCTCAAACTTTGATGCATTTTCGAATTTTGTTCCCTGATTCACAGCTCCTAGAGAACCCAATTCAGCTCAAGTTGATACACACTTGTGCCGAAACTGTTTTAATGGAAGTTTCAGATTTAGCTCAGCTTCTTTCAGCTCTTTCTCAGCTTCTTTCGAATTCTGAACAGCTAATTTCAGGCCTCCAACAAGGTGTGGCTGATTCCTTTCGCAAAGAACAGCTCCAATTCCAATTTTTCTGCCCAGAGGTAGCTTCACAGAATTTTCTTTGGCACAATCAAACATAATTCAGCTTGTTCCCAGCTGCAATTCAGAATTAACTGCATCAATTCAACTTGTGTCATTTCAGCAGCTCTTGTTCAGCTCTTTTCTTTTCTTTTTGGCACAAATCCTACTGCAAATCTCTCAGCTTGTTTCAGTTCTGCTCAAACTTTCAATTTCTGCACAGCTGATTGTATGGAAAACTTTCAGCTTCACTTGTATTCTTCTTTGCAATGGCAAGAATTTGCTTAGTTTCAGATTTTCCAGTTTGTATTCTTCATTCATCAGCTCCAGAATTCAGCTCTCGGCAGATTTCAATCAGTGCAGTTTTTCACAGATTTTTGTTTAAGTTTCAGATTTTTCCAGCTTGGGTTCGGTGATGTTGTGGACATGCTTCAACCTTTATCAAAAACAACTGCAACCCAGCCTTTCGTGAGCTTCAAATGGACTGCATTTTCTGTTCCTTTCCGATCAGCAAGATGGATTTGAACC
Organism: Boesenbergia rotunda; assembly: GCA_024364735.1. Taxonomy (NCBI): domain Eukaryota; kingdom Viridiplantae; phylum Streptophyta; class Magnoliopsida; order Zingiberales; family Zingiberaceae; genus Boesenbergia; species Boesenbergia rotunda. The sequence goes on along the minus strand of JAGFNQ010002388.1, from coordinate 388,639 downwards.
AAGTCACTGCCGTGAGCTTCCATTTCTGCATTGAGTTCAGATTTTTTTTTTCACAGCTTCAAATCAGATTTTACAAGGTGTGGCTGATCTTGACTTCCCAAATTCCAACTTTCCAATTTGGATCCAAGTCAATTTCGATCCAAGCTAGTAAAATTTTTTTCTTCTTCACCTTGGCACAAGAATTTCTTTCTTTTTTTTTTACTTGCCACTTTTAACTTGGATTTGCAGATTTTTTTTTTCAAATGAAGTGTTTCCTTGCTCCAAAATAATTCCAAACTCTAGTCACTCTCCCACACTTGAATCTTTGTCCGTCTCGGGCAAAATAACATCAAGAAACAATCCAAACAACAAGTCTAATGAAAAGTGAGGGTAAGAGTAAGAAATAAGTAAAGAAAAATGGAATGAACATGATTTTTTTCTTAAAATTGATAAGGAAGGAAAACAAATGGATTAGCCTCTATAGATGTGATCCAATCATTGAATTATGATTTTGAAAGAACCTAAGTAAGTTCTAGAGTACAATGACATAGGTGTGTCACAAAAATAAGGCTAATTCTCACTAGGTCAAAAATAATTCATCTCAAGACACCAATTAAGAATCTAAAGCAAAGGAGTACTCAAGCATCCAAGATTTCATCCATTAGCTCAAACCTTAAGTCTTAACAACCAAATTTAATTTATTTTCCAAAAGACTCTAAAATGCTATGGAATAACCTAGAGGGATACTTTTATTTCTACTCATGCAAGAGAAAGTGACAAAAGAAATAACGTGCATTTATTTACAAGGACTCAGTTCAAAGGAAAATTCTAATTCTAGGAAGCATGGAAATGAAAAAATAAAATAACAGAAAAATACAAGAAAAATCAGACTCCCCTTTATTCTGGTGGGCGGAGTCTATCCAGAAGTAGCCTCCACCGTGGTAGTGGAGGAGTCTGGGTGGCTGGGAGATTTGGAACTCCCCCACACTTGAATTTCACAATATTTTGCTCTGGTGGCCTCAGGCGATTCAGGTTCAAGAGCCATTCAAGGGATGGAGTGCTTTTAATTAAAGTCAGATCATCTCCTCCTTCTTGATGCCCTTCAGAAGTCCTTCCAGGAAGCTGGAGTCTGTTCAGTTGGAGCACCCACTCCTGAAGTCTTCTGGACCCTGCAAAACAATGTAATACCTCTCTCAAGTGTTCAGGGTCAGAAAGAAATGATATAAATTCAGTCTCTGCATTAAATGAATCCAAAACTGCATCATATTCAATTAAATCAATTCTTGGTGCCTCAATGAAATTTTCAAAATTATTTCCTACCAAATTTGCATCCAGAGGCTCATCACAAATAAAGAAATCAATTTCTGGCTCATCAATAGAAATTTCACAATTATTTTCCATCCAGTGTGTATCAAGCAATGTGTCACAGCCAATCAAATCAATATCAGGTATCTCCAAAAGTCTTTCACATTCATTTTCAGCATAAGACATAACAAGAGATTCATCAAAATAAATAACATCAATTTCAGGCACTTCTAAAAAATTTTCACTAGTCATATCCACAAAAGATGTATCTAAAGATTCATCATAACAAACTACATCAATTATGGGTGCCTCTAAAATTATTTCGCTATCCAGAGCAAGAGATGTATCAAGTAATGCAGTATGATCAATGACATCAATGTTTGGTACCTCTATTGGATTTTCACAAATAATTTCTACACAAGGTATATCAATAAATTCATCAGAATCAATAAAATCAGTACTAGGTACCTCACTGCATTTTTCTGAACAAAGAGGAGAAATACTTACCTGAGCGTGCTGGATAATACCTGAAGGTGTATCTGTGGTCTCCTCCTGGTCATGTTCATGCTCCTCTTCAGCCTCAGGTTCTGGTGGACAATCAACTGGTGATCCTTGGGTGCTTGCTTCCACCGTGCAAGTCCCTACACTTTCTGGTTCATCTTCTGACTGTGGTGGTCCCTGGGGCTTAGTGCAATCCCCTACACCTATGGAATCATCCTCTAGGCAAGTTTCTCCTGTAATATCTGCAACAACAGTATCAGAAAAATTAGGACCACTAATAACACTATCATCAGAAAATAAAAATCTAGAATGGTCCTGTGGAGCTTCAGTTTCTTCTTCTTGAGCTGAAACATTTGAAATTGGATTTTGAAAAGGAGTCTCCGGAGGGATGCATGCTGTAGGTGCCCAGACTTTGATGAGTACGTCATCTTCTTCTTCTTCTATCAAATGTGCAAGATTACTTGAAGAAGGACTTGGCCATGCACTAGGGTCACCTTGAACTGATATAAAATCAACTCCGAGGGATTGTTCTGATTTTTGGGCTTGCCTTTGATGATATTGTACAACTTGTTGATAAATCTCCTCCACCCTTTGTTGTTGCCTAATTTGTTGCAACATTTCCTCGACCTTCTGTTGGAGCACATTTCCTGCACTAGAACTCCCATAGCCTCCTTCGTTAGCATAGCTCCTTGACTGACCTTGAAAGGATGACGTAGGCTGAAAATTTTGAGCTTGCTGATTTGGTTGAAAACATGGCTGTTGGGGCTGATTAAAGAACTGATTAGAGGGCTGATATGCTGGAAAATTTTGCTGGGAAATGTAGCCTTGAAAGTTTTGATTTTGAGCTGAAAAATTAGGTGGCGAGGGCTGAAAATTCTGCCCTTGAAACCCCTGACCGTAGGGCTGGAAATTTTGATTCAAGGGCTGTGTTGGCTGAAAATTTTGTTGGTTTTGAGCTGGAAAAACTGGAAATGATTGCAAGCCTTGCTGCCCTTGATTATATTGCTAGAATTGAGGTTCGAAATGCTGAAATGTAGGCTGGAAATTCGGATTAGAAGGCTGAAATTGCTGAATTTGTTCATCGAAATTCTAAAATTGTGGCTGCCCTTCCTGAAATTGTTGGAAATTTGGTTGACTTGGCTGCTGAAATTGGAAGGGCTGACTTGGCTGACAATTAGGCTGAAAAAACTGATTTGGTTGTTGAAAATTTGCACAGGAATGTTGGAAATCTTGATTTAGTTGCTGATTTTGTTGGAATTGTTGACACAGCTGCTGGTAAGTAGATGAAAACATTCTGAACTGGCAGTCCTGTCACAAAACAAACAAGAAAAATGGCAGCAACCGTATACAAAAATAAAACACAATAAAATAGAACCCAATAATATGTCCAAAAGTATACAAGCAAAAATCAAACAAATCAACTAGTTGCTTCCCCGGAAACGGCGCCAAAAATTTGACGGGCCCAAACTATGTGTCACGAATGTGGGCCTCAAATTTAGAATTTATAAATGAATGAATAACTGCTGGAAACCCTTTTTACAATCAAAAACTGAAAATGTAATATAGGGGCCACATGTCGTATTTTTCTCGGGGCTAGTTGACGTTGTTTGATTCGCGCTTGTATTTATGTCGTTTGTGTTTTCGGGTTTCAATATAAAACTTGGGTTTTGGTTTGCTATTCAGAAATAAAATGGAAATCAAAATGGAGGAAATCAAACTAATGAATCAAATAATGTGATGGCAAGTACTCATTCAACCAATGGAAACCGAATCAAGCTAGAGGATTTAACTAAAGTTTGGAAAAGCAAACTTAAATTCAAATGCACAATAATTACTGATGCAAGAAAATGGAGGCTGTGATGGAAGCTGTCGGAAACAATTAACTTAACACACTAAAAACATGCTAAATGCAGAAATTCAACAAGCACCAAATTCAACTCAAATTAGCTATGATTTTTGGAAGCAAACCAATGCAAAGAAAATTCAGGGATTCTAAGGATGATATCAATAGATTTCAAAAGCTCTCTTAACCCAAAAAAACTAGTGAAAATCTGTTGCAAACAAATGCCAAACAGCTTGGCACGCAAGCTGATCCCTATGTGCCAAAATCTGAACCCTTTGTGCCAAAAACTGATTTTATCAGCCCAAAAAATGTCACTGACCGGATGTAGTTTGATAAGCAACCTACCAATGCATAACCTTGCAAATATGAATGAGGAATTCCGAGTCAAAATGATGCTTAACCAAATCTGCCCCTATTGCAGAAATCAAATGGACTTGAATTGCAGGGAATTCATGCAGGAATTTAGCAGGCAAAAATTCGAATCAATTAGATGCAGATCACGCAAACAGCTGACATCAAATTCTGGAACCTAAATGCATTACTTTACTAACACAACTCAGAATTTGTAGCTAACAATGTTCATCAGAAGATGAACTGGCAGATATAGAATTTCAGCTGCATAAATCAGGATTGATGCAAACTAGCTGAGTTGAAGTGCAGAAATACAACCGAATGGAAGCAAATTCAGATCTCATGCACCAACATACGAAATGCTATCTTTAATTTCAGAGAATGAACTAAACACACATCCATTTTGAAATAACTGAAAACTTTGAAATTGAACAGAAAGTCACATGAGAAGAAATCTGATACGAAGCTAAAGAAATTGGCACGCAAGAAATAAAATTGCAAACTACTTGAATTTGAATCTAATTGTCACTTAAACAAGCTCTTAACTACTTAGCATCTAAGAATTAAAACCTAATTAAGCTGAAACCATTAAGAATCGAAGTTAACTAATTCTGAAACAAAAACAGAAACTAAATTACAGCAGTTATGAAATTTCAGCTAAACAAACGAATTTAACCAAAGAAATCTAAACTCAATCACTCCCTAAGCTCAAGAACTTCTTGGTCGTCAAGCAAGAGCCGGCTTCGAACCCCTAGGCACAGCAAATCAGTGGAAATTCGTTTCTGAATTCAAATCTGCTCCAATCTGCACTTGGTGGAAATTTTGATCCGATTCACTCCATCTCAATTGGGTGAGCTGCGATGATGAATTGCGAGGCTTCTAAACTCATCTGAGAACCCCTACAAATGGCTCAGAAGCTTGGAAGTGGATTGTGGTTGAGAAGAAAAGAGTCGGACTGAGGAAATGCCGAGACCCTCAAGCAAGGCCTGTTCCAGCGCAAATGGACAGAATTCTTCAAGAAATCGATCCCCAAAGACTCAGAACTCGATCCAAGGTGGAGATTGAGTGGACGCGCCTCCTTTGATGAAGAAAAACGAGCTAAAATAGTGAAGAAATGAAGAAGATGATGAACAGCGGCGGAGACGCGACGAAGGTTAGCTGCGGCAAATTTCTGATTAAATAGGAAACAATGGACGATCCAGATTGATCGGAGGAGATCCAACGATAGATCTTGGTCTGATTTGAGCCAAACTTTTATGATGATGATCTGGGGTTAGGATCTGCCTTGTGGTAGCTCGGATCCTCCAGATGTGCAACGGATGGTCCAGATCAACTCTATCTGTGAATGGACGCTCTAGAGCCCTCCTTGCTTGATCCAACGGTTGATTTAGCTCTGATTGGGATGAAACCTTCAGATCTTGATCATAGAGCTTGATCAACCCTAATCCTTGCTCGGATTGCTTCAGATCGTCCCGGATGGCTCAGATCTAGCCGCTCTTGAATCGGACGGCCCGGATTAATCGTAGGCTTGATAATTCGATCCGGTTGGTGTATATGGACTCCATCTCGGATCTCATGGCTTCTAGCCATTTCTCAGAATCTGGGCTCATCACAGCTTCCTGATAGGTGGTAGGCTCATTCTCAATGAACATAACCTCATTGTCATCAGACAAGAGAAATGAGTATCTCTCAGGTTGATGACGTATCCTACCAGACCTGCGAAGAGATTGGTCTACTTGAACAGGTTGGTGTATATGGACTCCATCTCGGATCTCATGGCTTCTAGCCATTTCTCAGAATCTGGGCTCATCACAGCTTCCTGATAGGTGGTAGGCTCATTCTCAATGAACATAACCTCATTGTCATCAGACAAGAGAAATGAGTATCTCTCAGGTTGATGACGTATCCTACCAGACCTGCGAAGAGATTGGTCTACTTGAACAGGTTGTTGTTCCACAACACCTTGTGTAACAACATCATCATCCTCAACACTTTGTGGTTCTTGTTCAACCTCCATCAAGGCCTTAGTGCTAGGATCCATATCTTGAACTTCTTCAAGATCGAACTTACTCCCACTAGTTTTTCTAGAAACAAAGTCCCTTTCTAGAAAAACCCCAGTCTTCGCCACAAACACTTTGTGCTGACTGGGAATGTAGAAGTAATATCCCTTCGTTTCCTTGGGATATCCTACAAAATAGCACTTATCAGATTTGGGTCCCAGTTTGTCTGAGACTTGACGTCGAACGTAAGCCTCACAACCCCAAATCCTCATAAAAGACATCTGGGGACTCTTCCCAGTCCATATCTGATATGGTGTCTTTACTACAGCCTTTGATGGAACACGGTTAAGAGTGAAGGCTGCCGTGTCCAGAGCATATCCCCAAAAGGATATAGGAAGATCTGTGTGACTCATCATGGATCGCACCATATCTAATAGGGTACGATTCCTCCTTTCGGACACACCATTCCATTGTGGTGTTCCAGGAGGAGTGAGTTGGGATAGAATCCCACACTCAGCTAGATAGTCACCGAACTCATGGCTGAGGTATTCTCCACCTCGATCTGATCTAAGTATTTTAATACTCTTGCCAAGCTGGTTTTGTACTTCATTCTTGAATTCTTTGAACTTTTCAAAGGATTCTGACTTATGTGTCATCAAGTACACATAACCATATCTACTGAAATCATCAGTAAATGTAATGAAGTACCTATAACCGCCTCTGGCAGCAACATTGAAAGGGCCACATACATCGCTATGTATAAGACCTAACAAATCGGTTGCTCTTTCGCTGTGTCCACTAAATGGAGTCTTGGTCATCTTGCCAAGAAGGCAAGACTCGCATGTCTCAAATGATTCAAAATCAAATGAGTCCAGCAAACCATCTCTATGGAGCTGGGATAGGCGACTCTCATTTATATGGCCTAAGCGACAGTGCCAGATATAGGTTTGGTTCAAGTCATTAGACTTGAGCCTTTTGGTATTTATGTTATAGATAGGGTTTTCTAAGTCTAGAAGATAGAGTCCGTTCATCAGAGGTGCACTACAATAGAACATTTCATTTAAATAAACTGAACAACATTTGTTCTTTATTATAAACGAAAATCCTTTCTTGTCTAAACAAGAAACAGAAACTATGTTCTTAGTCAGAGCAGGCACATAATAACAATCATCTAACTCTAGTACAAGCCCAGAGGGCAGAGATAGCATATAAACTCCTGTAGCAACAGCAGCAACTCTTGCTCCATTGCCAACTCGTAGGTCCACCTCGCCCTTTGTCAATGCCCTGCTATTTCTCAGCGCCTGCACATTAGTACAAATGTGAGAAGCACATCCGGTATCTAATACCCATGATGTAGAAATAGACAAATTGACTTCTATAACATGAATACCTGAAGTAGAAGTCTGACTTCTCTTCTTCTGGAGATCTTCCATGTATTTCTTGCAGTTCCGCTTCCAGTGTCCGGTCTCACCGCAGTGGAAGCAGGTAGCATCCTTGGCAACCCCTCCTTTGGGTTTCAGTGCTTTGCCCTTGCCCTTGCCCTTGGCTTGAGACTTTCCCTTGCCTTTGGGCTTGCCCTTACCTTTGTCCTTCTGCACCATCAAAATGGGCTTGGCCTTCTTAAGATTGAGCTCTGCAGTTCTCAACATGCTGAGCATCTCAGGCAGGGGCTTGTCAATTTCGTTCATGTTCCAGTTCATGACAAATTGACTATAACTTTCGGGTAGGGACTGCAAGATCAAGTCTGTGGCCAGCTCTTGGCCCAGTGGGAATCCCAATCTCTGTAGATTCTCTATGTACCCAATCATCTTGAGTACATAGGGACCTACGGGAGTCCCTTCTTGCATCTTGCACTGAAACAGTGCCTTAGAGATCTCAAATCTCTCATGCCTTGCTTGTCCTTGATACAGTTGACGCAGATGCTCAACCATATCGAAAGCATCCATTAACTCATGTTTCTTCTGAAGCTCAGAGTTCATGGTTGCGAGCATAAGGCATGACACATCTAATGCGTCATCTTGATGCTTCTTGTGAGCATCACGGTCAGCTCGCGTGGCACTGGCAGGAGGTGCCTCGGGAATAGGCTGCTCCAGAACGTACAGTTTACGTTCTTGCTTGAGAACTATTCTCAAGTTCCTGTACCAGTCCAGGAAGTTTGCTCCGTTGAGCTTGTCCTTCTCAAGGACAGAACGCAGAGAGAGAGTGTTTGTATTCGATGTCATGGCGATCTACAATATATAGAAATGCAGAAAATAAATTATCACATTCCAACTATCATTTAATTAGGCCTTTAATTAAATGGTTCTCCCACTGAATTATAGAAATTTTGTAGAATCAAGTCATAGATGTGGTCAAACCACACTACAAGATTCTATCTAATTTAACTATAATATAGTGGGACAAGATCCACATCATACTAAGCCTTGAGTTAGCTTTGGCTAAATCGCCCAAGACTTAGTACGATCGGTAGGTAACAATTTACCGATTACATCTCTATGCAACTCTTGTTTATAGGATTAAAATTTACATTTAAAGAAAAACTTGAGTTAGCTTTGGCTAAATCGCCCAAGTTTTAATATAAATGCGATTTTTATCCTACCTTTCCAACGATTGGAATATGCCTATAGTTGGACTCAATCCGACCGAGTTAACTAGTTTCACTCAATCTGATTGAGTTTGTTCTCACCCAAGCTTTGATAGGCGGGACCAAGGTTGTCCCTCCGCACCCTACCAAGAAAATATGTGCTGCTCTGCTTTGGCAGATTCAACAGCAACATGTGATCGAGGTAGTGATGGGTATCATCGCTTGTTAGGCATTTCGAGAATGAGTTGATTTGAATTAGATCGAATCTAATCGCAAGAGAGAGGGTGTATCATATACACAAGGCTCTAATTATTTTACTCTAGCATGCATCACATACAAGCAAATAATAAAATAATTTAATTTGTGATTGGATCATGGCCCTACTACGATCTTCTCAAGCCAATGAGAAGATCGGACGGTCAACCTAGGGTTTCGCTTCTCCAAGCTTCTCCTTTGACCGCCACGTGTCGTCGGCTCCCTCCATAACTCCTTCTTCGGATAGACCGCCCACCGTCTTTATAGCGCATATTACAAAAATAAGAAAATACAGAAATAAAATAAAAGAAGCCAACGCGCAGGTTGCATACACTATACAACACGCACAACCACAAAAACGGCACGCAGGCTGCATTATGAATTACAACACATTCCAATCATATTGGGTTTTATTGGGCCATGATCATCACAAATCCATACATAATTCCAAATTATGTATTTTTTTTTTAAAAATTTCTATCTCTCCTTATCAGTCACGGATCTGTTGCTGCTGCCGATCCGTGATCTTGTACACGGTTCGCACGTGGCTCTGATACCACTGTTAAAGATTCTAGGCCGCAAAAACCGCTTTTTGAGTTGCGGAAACCCCAGAATTTCGGCCACGGATCCGTGCGAACTTATAAAATATAATACGAGTACAAGTTTAATTACTAGATCTACACTAGATCTACATGATAGGGTAGTTACCTTTGTAGCGTAGCCCTTCGCTTTCCCGCTCGTCCAAATGATGCCGGATCTCGTAGAGTATCAAAATAGATACTCCTCTAGAAGTATCCACACAGACAAAAACACCTTGGAGAATCGGTTGTGCTAGCAACCGTATCACAACTCTTTGTGAGAGGAAAGAGCAAAAAGAAAGAGGAAAGCACACCCAAAGAAAAAACTTGTCGCACAAGAGGCGTTCCTCACCTTTTTTCATCTGTCTCCACGCAACCACCGCGAACACAAATAGCCCCAATTAATGCATGATTAATTCACCAATTAATCATCATTAATTCTTGCCATAACCACGTCCCCAATTAATGCAAGATTAATTAATTAATTAATCACCATTAATTCTTGCCGTTTACATCATGCATGCTTGCATGTGTCTAGCTAAATTCAAGTTCAACTTGAGTCTAACTCAAGTACATGTAACTTGAGTCCAGCTTGCATGTGGTTAGATTAATCCAAGTTCAACTTGAGTCTAACTCAAGTAGATACAACTTGAGTCCAACTCAAGTGTGGTTGCATGTGGTTAGATTAATCCAGGGTTTATCCAGCCATATGGCTTAATTTGAGTGTAACTCAAATCCAATTTGAGTTTAATCCAAATACAACTTGAGTCTAACCCAAGTCTTGGTCATCCAATGCTCATTTGTTCTTAACTAAAAGAACTCATCTCCAAATATAATATCCTTTTGTGTGTGACCCTATAGGTTCTTGTAACATTGGCAATGTCTCCAAACACTTTTAGAGACATAAGCAATGAGCGGTATCTAGCAACACATCATTGCTACCCAAGTTACAAGAATGTTGAGATCCAACATCACCTTGTGACTAATAATTGTGACTCTCACAATATATGATAATGTCCCTTTATCCTTGATATCTAGATTGATTCAATTGAGGCATAGACCGTGTCATCCTCGAATCAACCTATATCTTGAACTCCAAGTAGACTCACACTTATCAAATGAGTTCAATATCTCATATTGACTCATTTGGGCATGCCATGCACTTTGTGGTCTCACTCTATCAAGAATACGATATCGCTCCCGTCATATAGGAGGGATAGATCCCATCTACATCACTCATATCCCTCTCCATAATTTGTTACATACCCAGTAATCGCCTTTATAGTCCACCCATTTACGAGTGACGTTTGACGAAGCTAAAGTATGTAACTCCTTATGTAGGAATCCATGGTGACTTCAGGTCCAAGGACTAATAGTCATACTAATAGCCACATGAGAAAGTATATGACACTCATATAACGATCCATGATACTTTCTCATGGCGGGTCATTCAATATACATTCTCTAATGCATATCCATGTGTCAACTTGATATCTCTATATCCATGACTTATGAGATCAAGTCATCATGTTGACCTACATGCTAGTCTCTACGTATTAACATTGTCCCTGATTGTTAATACTCGACTAGGAATAATTTAGAGTAGTGTTCTCTATATCATCTCACTATCGATTCAACCAATCGATTGATATAGATAAGAACCTTCTACTCAAGGACATTATTATACTTAGCTATTTGGCACAAATACACGTAAGTATAATAACCATAAAACATGTCTTTATTTATACATAGGAATATGATACAAATTAGTCCATACAATCATCACATGATCGGCTCTAGGGCTCTCACCAACAGGAGTACGATCATTTAATCTCGAAATAATAACGGGCACGTATAATTATTCATTATTTCTTTGACTTACCAGAGGGTGAGGTTTATTCTGTTAAATTAATAGACCCGATAAATTAGAAAAAAATATTAATTATATGGTGTGCCGTTGATTATTGACGGAATCCATGTCCTAGTGAGTCGGGATGTTGATGCCCCCTTGATGAGCTCAAAAGGATCGTCATGTTAAATCTTGCAAGTGGACTATAGTCCGACATAATGAAAAACATGAGTGGTACTAATCAAGGATTAAGATGATAATTAATTTAATTATCAGTAAATTAAATTAATTATCGGGCATTCGATATCTTAAACACGGGGAGATGGACGACTCATAATATGTGAAGCCTATATGAAAATATGGGGATTAGTGAGGAAGTTCAATGGGATCCTTTAGTGGAATGGATCTCCATTAATGGATCGGGTTTGAATCCATTAGCGGGCCAAGAACCAACTCCTCCTCATGGTCCCTTTCTTAGCCTTATAAATACCCCATAGAAGTCATGATACAAGGAATTAATCTCCAATTAATCACAATGAGCCAAAAACCCAAAACCTCTTCCACCTTCTCTCTCTTAGGGTTGCGGCAGCCATCCTTGAGGCCGGCGGCAACAAAGAGAAGTAGAGGGAGGAGGAGACCTCTTCTCCGGTGCTTTCTTCTTCCACTCCTCTCCCTTTTGGCCGGAGCAATCTCTGAGATAGCAGGAGCCGGCGGAGTAAAAGGGAAAGGAAGTTGTTGGTGGTGTTTTTGCCGCCGGAACAAGGAAGAAGGAGGAGAGTTTGGGCTTTGTTTTCTCCATCATCTTCCTCTTTCATTGCTTTCATTCGAGTGGCTGGTGTCATCTTCAAGGGAAGTATAGGTTACAGCCGAAAGTGGAGGTGGTAGGCGGCCGGAATCAAGGGACTCTCCTTGATTAGTCGCTGGCGGCTTGGAAGAGGGAGAGGGTGGTGGCTGCGGGTGTGTATAGGAGGAAAAGGAGATTTGTTCTCCCTTTTCTTCCTCTTCTTCATCTTCCTTACCTTCCTCTCAGAGCTACCTTGTGGTCGGCCGGGCCTTGGAGCTTGAGGTGGCCGGCAGCGTGAGGAGGAGAGGAGGATAGGTGGCCGACGCAAGCACCCCTAGGCATCTAGGGTTTGTGTTGGTAGGAAGAAGCTTCAATAAGTGAGATTAATTCAAGACCTTCGGCGACTCCGCATCTTGATATCTCGTCGCCCACACGACGTCTAGGAGGGGAGGGTCATAAGGTAGAAGACTGCGAGGTAAACGGCGAGGTATATCTCTCCCAAGTTCCGTCTTTGTTTTCATGTTATTATTTCATGTTTGATTTAATTACGTGTGGTTAATCAATTATCGTAGATTAATTATTTGTTAATTAATTTAAGTCGTGGCCCCCGAATACAAACACAAAAATTGGGATCCATTCGTCGTCTTTTTCACGGTTAATTAATTCGGAAAGTCATAAGGCCTTAACCTTGGTTTTGGCTAGGTTGTGACTTGGATTAATTAACACGACGACGAGACGGTCGTTAGGGAGACGAGTCTCTATTTGGATTAAATTTTTAATCCGTAGACATAGAGAGGTCTCTTAGGTACGACCCCATGGTTGTCTTGGAAACCGCCAAGCTATGCCTCCCATGAATTGGTATCAGAGCTGTGTTTCCGGTTTTGTGTGTTTAGGATTCGGTTATTTTTTTGCACATTATCATGTACATTATTTTTGCTAGATAATTTTTGGATGTGTGTAGGCTAACTTTGTGTTACAGACACTAGATTCCAACTATTATGACACTAATATGTGATGTATGTGATGTATATTAATTGAATCCTCGGGGTTGACGAGACTATATAAGTTATTTAATTTTTGTAATTAAATATGACACTTGTTTAGCCAAGCTTTTATTTACTTTTGATCTAGACTATATGTACACTCCTTTGTGGAGTATAGGATCAATGGATTTAAATAAGTAAGCTAGTCATCTCGGCTCGTGGATTCCTTCATGATGGCTTGCGCATGGAAAGGATGGAGTGGACGAGGTGACGACACGACTGAAGGCGCATTGGAGACCAAGGCCATAATAGTTGGAAAAATCTAGGATTTTTTCATTGCACTATTATATTGGTTTATGTGCTTGTTGTGTGTGTACATGTGAAAACCTCAACGTAAATAACTAAGTGGGAGATAGACCCTAAGGGTCCCACGACCTCCATTACAATCTGATAAGTGATGTGAACAAGTTTGCCCGTCGACTCTGAGTGTCTTCCTCCCCATCGGATGAGCTTGTTCTGCGGGTCACTAGATCAGAAAAGACTATAGGAAATTATTGAAGAGTGTGTGTATTTCTCCATCGGAAGACACTTAATCGAAAATAATTTTTCTTAGTGTCATGTAATGGTAAACACTTAGATACAAATAATAGTATCCTCCCCATCGGAGTCACTGCTATTATTTGTAGGGTCGAAGAGGACCAACTGTTAATTTTACTTGTCAGAAAGTTAGGATGACAAGATAGTAAAATTAATGGGTAAAACCTCCTCTCACAAATATAGAATTCGTATATGTCCACACCATCGTGCATGCGAAATTCTCGGTGTTTTGAGGTGTTAGTTGTTTTTGAAAATTTATTATTTTGAGGAGTCAATTTATTTTCAAAAACTAAAGTGTGTGATTGTTGTAATTCTCAGGTGCTTTAAAATGGATCTAGACCCACTTGACCTAATTCAAAGAGAAAACCAAATAAATGCCCCTAGTAATGATAAGGATTGGGAATTAAGCATGGACTTTGTCTCTACTGCCGAGGAACCCAAGTGTGATCTTGCCGAGTTCTGTACCGAAAAGCCTAGCGAGATTAATACTGAAGAGGAGTTTGAATATTTTAGGAAATGGTTAGAAGCAGATGAGAAGACTGAATGTCATCAAAATCAGGCTTCTTTCATTACTAGTGATAAAACATCCAAACTCGATGAACTCTTCAGTCAAAGTAATCGAGCCGCTAGGCAGAAGGTAATGATGAACTTGACTACAACCATCTTGGTTGAGAGTATGCTTGTAAGGGAACATGCTCTCAAAATGATGGCTTGGCTGAAGGAGATGAAAATCCTTGGAGCACAGATCGATGGGGAAACCCAGGTCGATCTCATCCTCCAATCTCTACCAGTGAGTTTTGAGAAGTTTCGCCTAAGCTACAATATGGACAAGCGTTCATATTCGTGGGCAGAACTTCTGACAGAATTCATGACGGCAAAGGTGTTTTCTCTTTAGAGTTCATAGACTTTCATTGCTCAAGACGTTTCTACTTCTAAACCGAAAGGAAAGAAGAAGAAGAAACGTTCTGAAGCAAAGAAAGTAGCAGGATTATAGGGAACTCAAGAATGCATGAAGAAGCCGAAAGGCACGTGCTTTGTGTGCAAGCAGTCAGGACATTGGAAGACGGATTGTCCCCGTCGTCAGAGTAGTACCACAGGTATATTTTCTTCTTTTGTCGTTATAACATGTTTGGCGGTGATATCTACTGGTGTCTGGTGTGTAGATACGGATGCCACTAATCATGTCTGCATTTTTGTGCAAGGGTTCCAAAAAACCCGACGGATAGCTGAGGAGGATATTACTGACTACATGGATGGGCTATTGAGATGACTTTTGCAGTGGGAGTTTATCTATTCATTTATGTCTTTAGCATAGGTTGATATAGTTTTGGCTTTATAGATATTGTCTTTATGTACTTAATTTTTGGAAAGAACTTTTGTTCAGTTTCTCGAATAAGATATTTTATTGCTTTTATTTGTTAAAAGTGGAATATAAGGATTATCTATTAAAGTACATAGATAGGCAATTAATACATAAAACCAAAAGCTCCCATGATGCAATTAGATGTTTAATAGCTTATCATCTTAACTAAAAGTAAGAGAAAGGTTCCTTCCAAGTAGAACCAAACATATATTTTGGCTCTAAGGCTTGGTCTTGTTAACCTCTAGAGGGATTCAAAGGTTGTTAACCAATAAGCCCTTGGGTTCATTGGTGATGGAGGACTCATCTTCCTTAAGATCTTTGACTCCTATTAGGAAGGTAACAAAACCAAATAGGCTTGTTCCAAGCCTAGGGGCATAGAGCAAAAGATATGTATGAATTGGTTCATCCTAATAAGTATGGATCCTTAGTCTATCCAGAATAGAGGTACCCTTACAAAGTACATTTACTTGATGTACTGCAAGACTGAATATTTTTGATGAGATCAAAGAGTTCAAGTCTGATGCAGAAGAAACATCAGAGTAAAAGTATGGTGACATTATGATTAGATCATAATGGCAAGCACCTCTAGGGATAGTTGTAGGACTTACTTATCAGAGATTTGGGATTCGATCCCAATTCACCCCACCTAGTATGCCTCAATAGAACGGTGCAACACATGGAAGGATGAAGGTCTCTTAAGCTAATAGTGAAGAAGATGATAAGCCACTCTGAGATTAGCCAGATATGTTCAAAGGGATATGTCTTGGATACGAAGGTTTATATGCTTGATTCTAGCTAGGTCAATAGTCTCTTAAAACCATAGAAATGTGGACTAAGCAAAGGTTTAGTCTAAGGCATGTTCAGATTATGAGTAGATCAACACATGTGTTGAAGAGAGACACTGACAAGTTGGAATCTAGTGCATATGTTCGTAGGCTATCCTAAGGGAACAGTAAGGTAGTTTAATAGTCCTAAGGATCAAAGGATATTCGTTGAGACGAATGTCTGACTCTTAAAAAATGGACTATGTAATAAACCACAAGTCCATGAGTAGAACTATTCTGAGATACATTCCGATCTTAGTACCAACAGTACAAGAGGAATATCACAAGGCACTGCACCTCGTGTCACTGAAGATATACAAAGGGTACCTTGTCGCAGTGGGAGGGTTGTTACTCAACCTAAAAGTCTCATGTTCTTGGAGAGTCTATGGACAGGGTCCTAAGTAAGCATGAACCAGATCCCTAGACCTATGACAAGGAACATCCGCTTTAAAGAGATAAATCCAGTTATATGGATTTGTTCAAAGGACAGATGATATTGTGTATATAAAATGTGACAGAAACGAAGTGGTATTCTTGTACTATACGTAGATAATATTTTGTTGGTTGGCAACAATGATGGAATATTGTCAGACGTAAGGGTATGGTTGTCCACACAATTATGAAGGACTTAGGAGAAGTAAGACACATCCTTGGGGATCAAAGATCTAAGGGATCTCCAGACAAGGATGATGTGTTTATCCTAAGTTTCATATAAAATATTGTCCTAGATCGTTCTAGCATGGATACCTCCAATGAAAAGTTTTGTACTTTTTAGCTTTGGAGCTACTCTATCTAAAGAGATATGTTTAGATTATCAAAGGTAATAAAGTAGGTAATGGCGGTTCCTCTAGCATCGACTAAAAGAAGTCTCATGTATGCTAGAAACGAGCCCAGATATTTGTTGTGTCGTGGGCATAGGTAACAGATATCGGAGTAACCCAGGTCAAGGAAATTAGATTGCCGTAAAAGTATGTATTAGTGCCTGAGAAGGACTAAGGACTATATGCTAGTTTACCGGGCAGAACAACTTCCTGTGGGTTATATGGATACAGAATTCCAATCTAGATAGGGGCAAATATAAGTATTCCTCGGGTTTTGTGTTTATTTTAGGAGGTAGATTCATTGTATAGCAGAGTGTCGCGCAGCGGCTGCGTGATGGACCCTACTATAGAGGCTGGATATTTGGCAGCCTGAGTGGCAGCCAATATATATCTACATGGATCAGAAAAACTCAAGATGAACTTCGATGTGATTCCTAGTTTACTCAGAACTATCACATTAGATGTGATTAAAATGGTGTAGTTACAAACTTGAAGGAATCACGAGTCCATAAGTCGAGTAAACACATAGAGCGCAAGTACCACCCAGAAAAGGAATAGCTGTAGTTGCCTAGATTGCATCAGAGGATGACCTAGGTGGATCATTTCACTAAGGCCTTAGTAGCGAGCGCTTTTAGGCATGTGAGGGATGTTGGGGCAATCTATGGTCTGAGGTGACCATGTGTTTTGATGTTTGGGCAAAGGGTTTAAGTTAGGTTTTTTCTTGTGTACTAATATGTGTAATTGAGTGTGCAGGATTGCAGGTTTACACATATTGACTTGGCTGGATGGCTTCGGTATGTTGAAGGGTTGCATGGAGACAAGCTGGAGGCTTGTGTGCACCCGAGGGACCTTGGTATAATAGGGATGATGAGCCGAGGGGTGCGGACTTTGAGGCGCACGTGAAGGATGGCATGGAGACAAGCTGGAGGCTTGTGTGCATCCGAGGGACGAGGGCCGAAGATGAAGAGGGCGTGAAGGCAATAGTCAAGGCTGCTGGTGAAGTGTCAGCAAAGTCGTAAAGGGATGAGAGCCGAGGGAAGATGACTCCAAGGGAAAGCTGAGAAGTGGACTTCAAAGGGTACATATGAAGGGTGGCATGGAGGCAAGTCGAGGACTTGCGTGCGTATCTGAGGGACGATAGCCGGTGGAAGAGGACTTCAAGGATCAAGCCAAGGGAGTATGCTTGAAGGCACATGTCGACGAGGGTCAATAGAGTGAGGAAGAGTGTTTGTAGAGGCTGGGCAGTCGACTGGTGTTATAACAGTCGACTGCCAGCACAAATAGAAACTCACAGTAGGTTCTGAACCCTGGACCAGTCGACTGCCCTGGGAGCAGTCAACTGGTAGCAGCCATAATACGATCGATAGGTGTGTAACGGTCGAATTTGGCTGGGGGTAGTCTGTTGGATCGAGAGAACCGATAGAGGGGGGGGTGAATATCGGAAATCATTTTGGTTTCCGAAAGCTTAGAGCAAGTACGCAGCGGAAATTAGAAACACAAAGACACAGTCGATTTTACTTGGTTCGGAGCCTGTGTTGACTCCTACTCCAAGGCCCACGGTCGTTGACCGTTTACTTTGGGCAATTCTATATCAGACGCAAATAGTTTACAGAGAATTATTACAGAATTTAGTACAGTAAACTTAAATAGCTCTTTTTACCGACGTCCGAGGAAGATCGACTTTTTCCGGAGCAGCAGGACGTCGTCGGCTCGAGTTGGAAGGATTCCGGGGTGAAGCGCGAGAGCAGAAGAGCGTAGAAGCGTTGTTTCGAAGTTGTTGTTGAAGGCTTGGGCGTTGGGTGCTATTTATAGCACCTCGGGGTGCCCTGGACGTCGGGGGCACCCTGCCACGTGTCAAGCGATCCGCTTTTAGCTTGGTCAAACGTTATCCCATCCGAATAGGGATAAGTTTGACTCTGGGGGCGCCCTGGTCGTAGAGGGCGCCTTGGCTGACTTCTTCCGCGCAGAAATCTCGGCTGTGGATAAAGATGAAGCTTCGCAGACTTGGGCGCGGGGCGCCCTGGTTGCTGAGGGCGCCCTGGCTGCTGAGGGCGCCCTGGCTGTTGAGGGCGCCCTGGCTGCTGAGGGCGCCCTTGCTGCTGAGGGCGCCCTGCCCAGTAAGCAGCCGAAGCCCTTTTTGCTTCACTTGGTTCTGGTTCACCTTGGGGGTGCCCTGGACACTCAGGGCGCCCTGCTCAGCTGTCGCCTCACTCCTTTGAGGCTCTCTGAGTTGCAGACACACGTTCCTTCGGTCCTGCATCCAGGGTTAGTCCAAAACACAATAAAACAATTAATTATTAGTTTATACAGCCTTACTTGTCTTGGTTCTGACTTTGGTCTCCAAAATGGAGCCCTAGGTCGAACCGACGCCTACTGTTCCCTCGACGGGGAACGCGTCCTCACCTACTCCTCTCGGGAGAATGTACCTGATGCCAACCGCTCCTTTGGTTGGACTTTTGCCTGACGGTCCTTTGTCAGGGCTTGGATGCCGAGCTGTCCTTCGCCCGGTGCCTAGCATTCCTTCGCTAGGGCATCACTCCCAAGCTGTCCTTCGCCTGGCGCCTAGCAGCCCTTCGCTAGGGCTTTTTACCCTGGCATTCCCTCGCCAGTGCCTAGCAGTCCTTCGCTAGGGCTTTTCCTGTACACTAGAGTAACTTGTTAGAAAACAAGTAAGACTTAACTTTTGAACTCTGTTGCCATTATCAAAACACAGGTTTGACTTGGGTGCTTTCTGCACCAACATAGTCGACTGCCCTGGAGGGCAGTTGACTGGTGGCGAGTTATCAGCCCTTAGTTCTATTTAAAGAGGACTTCGTGGTGGCTGAAACTCTTGACGAATTTGGTCTTGGTTAAAGGCCAAATAGTAGTCTTGATGCTCAAGGTGTTGTGGCGAGGTTTCTCCACCCACAAGGAGCGACAAGGGCTAGCCGGAGGTTATCTGGGGAGTGATCCATCGAAGGATCCTTAGATTAGACACCCTTAGGGGTGGATACCAAGTAAAATCGGTATTCTTAGCATTGTTCATTGTTGTTAGTTTTATTTTTATTGTATTTCCGCTTGCGCAACTAACAACTTAGGAAGAAGAAACCGAGGATTTGCTATTCACCCCCTCTAGCAAACGTACAAGATCCAACAAGTGGTATCAGACCGAGGACCGCTCCTGATTGGACTAACCGCCAAGGGAGCAAAGAAAGCTAGAGAAAAATGATGGAAGATAAGTTGGGGGATGATATCTACACTCCACCGCCCTATGACCATGAAGATTTTGGCTATTGGAAAGTAAGAATGGAGACATAGTTCGGAATTGAGTGAGATCTTAGGATTGCTCTTGAAGAGCCCTTTGAGATTCCAAGGGATAAGCATGGGAAGAAGCTTAGGACTAGATATTGGAATCAAGAGCAACAAAATCAATCGAGGGCAAATACGAAGTTTATTGATGTATTGATTAATATTTTGCCTAACAATATTTTGAGTGGTGTAGGTAAATATGAAAATGCACATGAATTGTGGAAAAAGATAGAAGAATTCCATAAAACCCCTACACAAGCTCAAGAGCTGAAGAGACAAGCAAAATGGTCTAAGGAGAGGAAAAGAAAAAGAATTATCAACATCATCAAGTGAAGTGGGAGAATTAAGTGAAAGATCATCCTCCTCATCAAGAGAAGAAGAGGAGGTGTCAAACCCAAGAGTTGAGGGGGAGGAGAGACCCTCATCTATGCCGGAACAAGAGGAGCATCCACTTCATCCAAGGTTGAAGAAGAAGTCAACCTAGCCTCAACCTTCAACAAAGCAAAGAAAAAGGAACATATCACATGCTTTGGATGCAACAAAAAGGGACACTACAAAGATAAGTGTTTAAAGGGTAAGAAAAAGGAGGTAACCCCTAAACCAATTTCAATTCCTTCTAACTCTAACATGGGGTGTAGGGATGAAGAAGCTCAAGCTAAAAGGAAGAGAATTAGATACTTCACATGTGGAGAGCTAGGGCACTATCATACCAAGTGTCCAAGGAAAGGAGAACTAAAGAAGATGGAGAAATTGAGAAGATGGGAGAAGGAGGAGAGAAAGAAAAGAGTTTACAACAAGGAGGAGCTCCAAAGGTAAGGGAGGTAATTCCTAACCTTTAAGTTAAAATGTAATTCAAATTTGAGTTCCTCCATGCATATTAAAAATATTGTTAATTATTCCTCCATGCATGCTAAGATTAATAAGAATTGCTTACTTGTACACAATCATGGTTTTAAGTACAATGATAGGAGTAGGGTTAACAAAGTAGATCAAAACCCTAGGAAAATCATGCATCATGAAAAACCTAAGACCGTTGTACCTAAGGATCAAGGCATAAATCCCAAGAAGGGGAGACATATGCCTAGAAAGGCGGGTAGGTCTAGGGATGTCCAAAGTGGACATATGGGCACTAAGGTTGGAAACTTGGAAAGGAAAAATCAAGCCTTGAGGGCAAGACTTGATACATTAGAAAAGACCCTAGAAAGATTCACGGTTGGATCAAAGGGTTTAGACATGGTGTTGGGTAGTTTAAAACCCAACATTGATAGATCGGGTTTGGAATACTGGTTTAGAGTCTCCAATGCCAACAAAAAGAAGTATGCTGGGGAAGCATACAATTATGGCAAGAAGGAGAAGTCCAAGAATGGCAAGGAGGTGTCATTCAAAGGGAAAGAAAATGACTTAACCAAAGACAAGGTGTCTAAGGTTAAGAGAGTTCATTTTGTAGGCCAAGAGTCACGGGGGCACACCGGTGTGGTCTAGTGTGGATTGAGTCACCTAGGGAGGTGGCTAAGGCTAAGAGCTCAAGGGGGAGCTCTAGGAGCCTTTGGGGTCCATGGTGAATGGATCTCGGGAAATTTTCTCCTAGGAAATTAGATGAAATGTGCCAAAAGGGTTGGAAGACTTGGGTAAGTCTTAATCCCAGGAAATTGGCACATTAAAAGGAATTTAGGGGGAAAAGGATGAAAATAGGAGTATATTTGATAAAATTAAGGATAAATTGGTAAATACCATATAACTCAATGATATACATGTATTATGGTCAGGAATGAGAGGATATATCAAGGAGAGGCCTAAATTAGGACTTTTGGATGAGTTTAAATGATATAATTTAGGAAGAGTTGAGTTTCATGCCAATCTTGGGATCTGGAGTACATTTATTTAGAAACATATTTTCCCAAGTAACCATAGGTTCTACAAATCTCTCCACAAAATTTCAGATTTTTTGGAGATTTGTGGAATTAACTAGGCATTTCTGAAATTGGGCTGAAAACCTAAAATTCAGGTATCAGTCGACTGCCCATGGGGCAGTCGACTGATATGAATGAATTCAGCCCTGAGACCATTCTGTTCGATTTGCTAGTCGACTGCCCATGGGGCAGTCGATTGATCCATGTGTTCAAGAAGAAGAGGCATTTTGGATAGTAAGAGATTGCAAAATTAGATGATAGGATATGACTTTGGATTAAAATCGTTGATTATGATTTCATACTCCTTGAATAGAGTATTACCCCATGATTTAATAAGGCTTTATTGATATCATGAAAATCAAGGAAGATATGGAAGTTGCCCATATGTATCTAGGATTAAGGGATAAAAGGGGAAAGTATTGAGGACAATTCCATGTGTCAAAATATAATGGTTAGCCTTGGAAGAAACACAGAATTACAAATAGATTTCCAAGTTGATATAAAATGACCATCTTTTGAGGAAATTAGAGAATGTACCAAAAGTCAAGCACACTTGATATTTTCATGAAATCATATTTTTCTAGGATAGGGTATATCCTAACAAGTATGTTTGTAAATTTTTAGATTGTTCTAGGATTTCTAGGATTTTCTAGAGGTTTCTAGGGTAGAAAACTTGGGTTGTTGAGTTAGGAGTAACTTAACAAAAGGAAAGGTTGCGATGTTAAGTAGGGGTATAACTTAACTTGGTGTTATGGGTTAGGTTGGGTAGAACTTAACCTTGGTAAATTGAAAATTGGGAAAAGACATAGGTAAAGGGGGAGGTTGCCTCTTGTTTGCCTTAATTTTTATAGGAAATTTTGGGTTTTGTGTCCAACTTGGGAATGGTGATAGATACATTATTGAATGTATTTTTCTCAAGTAGGTATGGGTACCATAAACTTCTCCACAAAATTTAGAAATTTTTGGAGATTTGTGGAATTTCTGGCGCATTTCTAAAATTGGCCAGAAAAGCTGATATTCAGAGTATCAGTCGACTGCCCTGGGGGCAGTCGACTGGCCAGGGATGGATTGGGTATCCAGCTGCTAGTTTGTGTCTAACTGGTGTAAAACAAGTATATGGGGGCTAGTACACTGTGTTTAGGATCATTGGGGATTAAAAGATCCAATAATTGGGAAATTGTTGGAGTCTTTTTGATGTTAGGCAAAGGGGGAGAAGTGTTGGGTTTAATTTGGGAAACCAAACACGCCTTTGCGGTAAACCCTAGGTTTAGGGGAGCTAAGATGAAGGGGGAGCATGGTTGCTCCATTCTTGGTGTAAGGGGAACCTTGGACAGGTTCTTAAAATGCCTTTGTAAGTCCAATGTAGGGGGAGCTTGGGAGAAGCTTTAAAAAGCCCGTTTTGGTGAAAAATCCTAACTTCGAGGCTTAGGTGTGAAAAATTCTTAACTTTGGGAAGTTAGGTGTGGAAATTCCTAACTTGAGAAGTTAGGTGTGTGAAGAGTCCTAACTTGGAGGGTTAGGTGTGGGATGCCTTGGGATAGGATCCATGCATTGCATAGGTATTGGCGGTGTAAGTCCAAGGTGGAGCATTGTCAATGTAAGTCCAAATGTTTATTTAGCATTGTTATTGCTATTGACTACTATTTGGTTTCCCTAACTTAAATGTATTGTCAAACATCAAAAAGGGGGAGATTGTTGGGGCAATCTATAGTCTGGAGTGACCATGTGTTTTGATGTTTGGGCAAAGGGTTTAAGTTAGGTTTTCCCTTGTGTACTAATATGTGTAATTGAGTGTGCAGGATTGCAGGTTTACACATATTGACTTGGCTGGACGGCTTCGGTATGGTGGTTGCATGGAGATAAGCTGGAGGCTTGTGTGCACCCGAGGGACCTTGGTATAGCAGGGATGATAAGCCGAGGGGCGCGGACTTCGAGACGCACGTGAAGGATGGCATGGAGACAAGCTGGAGGCTTGTGTGCATCCGAGGGACGAGGGCTGAAGATGAAGAGGGCGTGAAGGCAATAGTCAAGGCTGCTGGTGAAGAGTCAGCAAAGTCGTAAAGGGACGAGAGCCGAGGGAAGATGACTCCAAGGGCAAGCTGAGAAGTGGACTTCAAAGGGCACACGTGAAGGGTGGCATGGAGGCAAGTCGAGGACTTGCGTGCGCCTCCGAGGGACGATAGCCGGTGGAAGAGGACTTCAAGGATCAAGCCAAGGGAGTATGCTTGAAGGCACATGTCGACGAGGGTCAATAGAGTGAGGAAGAGTGTTTGTAGAGGCTTGGCAGTCGACTGGTGTTATAACAGTCGACTGCCAGCACAAACAGAAACTCATAGTAGGTTCTGAACCCTGGACCAGTCGACTGCCCTGGGAGCAGTCGACGGTAGCAGCCAAAATATGATCGGTAGGTGTGTAACGGTCGGATTTGGCTGGGGGTAGTCGACTGCCCTGGAGGGCAGTCGACTGGTGGCGAGTTATCAGCCCTTTGTTCTATTTAAAGAGGACTTCGTGGTGGCTGAAACTCTTGACGAATTTGGTGTTGGTTAAAGGCCTAATAGTAGTCTTGGTGTTTAGGTATTGTCGAGGTGTTGTGGTGAGATTTCTCCACCCACAAGGAGTGACAAGGGCTAGCCGGAGGTTATCCGGGGAGTGATCCACTGAAGGATCCTTGGATTATTCACCCTTAGTGGTGGATACCAAGTAAAATCGGTATTGTTAGCATTGTTCGTTGTTGTTAGTTTTGTTTTTATTGTATTTTCGCTTGCGCAACTAACAACGTAGGAAGAAAAAACTGAAGATTTGTTATTCACCCCCTCTAGCAAACGTACAAGATCCAACAAAGGATCTAGAGGTCAGATGTATGGCAGTTTGAAAATAGCAAAATCTTTGAGTATAAGTGGGAGATTGTTAGGATGTATACTAAAAGCCTTACTTTTGGTTAGAATTCATTTTCATTTTAAAAAGAATCGCAAAATCACACAGTGCATGTTTATATTAGTATGTGTTGGGACCAGGTGCATGTTGACATGGATGCGAGTTCGTAATTTTAAAATTAATTACGTGCAGCGGAAGGTTTAGCATAAATAATTTCTCAAATTATTTAACGACACATCTAAGCATGCAACCTTATGTTGTGTAGACATGATCATATATTTAAAATTTTGCAGAAACGTAAACTAATTTACTTGTTACCTCACGTAACTCGAAGAAAGGGACGAGATCCAACCGTAAGCGTCCCTTGGAAGCTCCGCCTCTATTCGCGTCCACGCCGAGTTTTCTTTGGGATGACTTCGCAAAGCCACGAGTTTCGTGCCGACAAGAACTACTAGATTCTCCAAAGGCACGACAAGAATACCAAGAGAGAGAGATGGGAAGACTAACCACCAAACGAAGAACGGAATCAAGATTCCGGGGAGGAAGGAGTCGCGCCCGCTTCATCTTCTTCTCACGGTAGCTGCTTGGTGGATGATGCTCACGGCAACAAAGGGAGTGCCTCCAGGGCCGGCGACACTAGAGGAGGGAGAGAGAGAGAGGGAGAGAGAGAGGGCTTATTCCTGATCTCTTAGATTGATTTCCAAGCCTTGCCTTGGTTTCTTTATATAGTGGCCTCTCAATCGCCAAGTCTCCTTTTTATGGAATAAATTTTTATAAGAAATTTATCATATAAATTTTTCTATGATTTATTCCATCATGCTAAGTTTTTATCATAATTTAATTTATGATAAAAGCAACCATGTCTCCCTTTTTTTTTTCTAATGGAAAGAAATTTCTTTATATAAATTTCTTTATCATGGTAAATCAATCCACTATTGATTTTATAAAATAAAATAAACCAATCCATGGTTCATTTTAATTTCCATGAAAAATAAATTTCTTTATATAAATTTCTTTATATAAATTTCTTTATCATGGTAAATGAATCCATTATTGATTTTATAAAATAAAATAAACCAATCCATGGTTCATTTTAATTTCCATGAAAAATAAACCAAACCTTGGTTTATTATAAAATTTATATCATCCATAATTTTATAAAACAAACCACACTTGGTTTATTTTATAAATTGAACCAAACAATTTGGTTCTCCCCTTTTGATGTGGCCGGCCAAACAAAGAGGGTGGGGACCCTCTTTGGCCGGCCAAACCCAAGCCAAGACCATATGAATTAAACTCATTTAATTCGTCCAATAAGTCTTCAAAAGACTTAACCATTTTATGCTTCCGATGCGTCTCTGAAAAATTCAGATTCGACTTATCTCTCTTGATCGGAAAATTCAATTTTTAACTCGTTTTAAATCCCTCGGATTACTCGTAGTGCGTGTGACTAAATAAGCATTCGATTTATGTTGGCCGTCTATAATTAACCAATTATAGAACGATCATGAGTGACACCTAGTAGTACATCATGTTCCTCAATTAATCGAAAGATCAACGGGTGACCTCAGAAATAATTCTGAAACCCTTCAGCAGCTATAATGAGTCGTGCCCCATTCCCTTCTCCATCTTATACCCACTTGGTTCAGGACACGGCCTATGTGTGTCAGTCCCCACTAGGCTGACTACGTCACACCTAGCCCAAGCAATGCTTTTCTCGTCCTACGGATTCTAGTTACTCTCATGTATCTGAGAGATTCATACTCTAAACATGTGATGCTCTGGCCAGAGGCTTCGAGTAACAATCCGACGATAGGCCTTGGGTATACATCTCCTCGCAAGGAGTGGTGAATCCTTTGTAGGCTGTTCAAACATCTTCGGGCACTTCGGCTTATACCCAACCATCCTGGGTCCACACCTCCTTAGAGATGCTTGCTTAAGATGTCAAAGTATAAGTCTCCATGACCAAGATGACTTGAACACCGCAAGTCAAAGGAACATCGCACTTAAGCTGCAGTAAGAACTTTATTGACATATCTATATGTAGATTACCATATGAAGTTTTACAGCCAGTCACTCCAATGAACTAGTTCCCTTAACTAGCATTCATGTTTATCTCCGGACATCCCAATGTCTCCAGCCAGTGAGAATCAGCTGATTAGAGAATAACCCATGCTAGTCTCAACAGAATTGATAGTGTCCGTATTTATCAATTCATCGACTAGGGACAATTTCAATACTTCACAATTGCACATGTAGAGATAATCACTAGTTGTGAATTCATCACAAATTCTCTCATGCTGTGAATTGTATTGCGGACATTCAGTAAATGAGTTTTAGATCTCAATCAAATACACAAACATGTATACTCAAATAGTGAATATTCATTTATTAAAATAAATGATTACAATCATAAGGCGATTGCCTTAGGACACTTCTCTCACAATACTAACAAACTCCCACTTGGCCTAATGCCAATTGCTACGGTATCCAATACCACATGCTCTAACATGACCCTCAAACTTGCATTGAGGCAAGGCCTTAGTTAAAGGATCCGATAAATTCCTTTCAGTGGGAATTTTCTCAATTTGTATATCATTCCTACTTATAATCTCTCTGATCAGATGATAGCGGCGAAGCACATGCTTGGATCGCTGATGAGACCTTGGTTCCTTTGCTTGTGCAATAGCTCCATTGTTGTCACAGTAAACCGGCACTGCTTCATCAATGGATGGAACCACACCAAGTTCTGAGATAAACTTTTTGATCCAGACTGCTTCCTTTGCTGCTTCCGAAGCTGCAATATATTCCGCTTCCATGGTAGAATCCGCTACGGTGTCTTGTTTGGAACTTTTCCAACTTATTGTGCCTCCATTCAAGATAAATATGTATCCGGACTGAGATTTGGAGTCATCCTTATCTGTCTGGAAACTGGCATCTGTATACCCACGTATTACCATATCACCTTCTCCATATATTAGGAACACATCCTTAGTTCTTCTTTAGTACATAAGGATTGTCTTGACAGCCGCCAATGATCCATTCCTGGATTAGATTGGTATCTGCTTGTGACGCTTAGAGCATACGATACATCGGGCCTAGTACATAACATAGCATACATGATAGATCCTATCGCGGATGCATAAGGAATCTTATTCATGCAAATCCTCTCGTCTTCTGTGCGCGGACACATAGACTTTGAAAGGTTGATTCCATGCCTGATGGGAAGGTAACCTTTCTTGGATTCTGACATGCTAAACCTTTTTAGCACTCGGTCTATATATGTAGACTGCGAAAGACCAAGCAACCGTTTTGATCTATCTCTATAGATTCTAGTCCCAAGGATATAGGTTGCTTCTTCCAGGTCTTTCATGGAGAAAGTTTTGGACAACCAAATTTTAACCGACTGTAAGACTGATATATCATTTCCTATAAGTAACATGTCATCGACATATAATACTAGGAATACGACTGCACTCCCACTAACCTTCTTGTACACACAAGGTTCGTCAGGATTTTGTGAGAAATCAAACTCTTTGATTGTCTCATCAAAACGGATGTTCCAGCTACTGGATGCTTGCTTCAGTCTATATATGGATCGTCGAAGCTTGAATATTTTGGTTTTATCAACTGATGTGAAATCTTCAGGTTGTATCATGTATACATCCTCAAGCAGGTTTCCATTAAGGAAAGCTGTTTTCACATCCATTTGCCATATCTCATAATCATAATGAGCTGCTATGGCCAGGAGCATCCGAATGGATTTAAGCATAGCTACTGGCGAATAAGTTTCGTCATAATCAATCCCTTGTTTCTGACGATATCCTTTTGCCACTAATCTAGCCTTAAAGGTAACAACATTACCTTCCATGTCGGTTTTCTTCTTGAAAACCCACTTGCACCCTATGGGCTTAATCCCTTCAGGTGGGTTAACTAAGTCCCATACTTGATTTTTGTACATGGAATCCATTTGCGACTTCATGGCTTCAAGCCATTTGTCCCTTTCTGAACTTTTCAGAACATCATCATAACTGATAGGTTTGTCATCGCTAATGAGTAACACGTCGTTCGATTCACTTACGAGAAATCCGTATCTCTCTGGAATATTGCGTGTCCTATCAGATCTACGAAGAAGTGGTGTTGTTTTAGGTTCAACTGATAGCTCATCATTATGAGTTATTGGTTGTGGGTCTAGACTAGGTGTCTCTGTAATGTCTATTGGAGTTTCTTGAACTTCTTCAAGTTTAATACTACCCCCACTGTCTTCTTGTAAAAGAAATTCTTTTTCCAGAAATACAGCATGCCTTGAAACAAACACCTTTTGTTCCAAGGGATGATAGAATTGGTAACTCTTTGTTTCCTTAGGGTATCCAATAAATAGACATTTATCAGACTTAGCATCCAATTTGTCTGATACAGTCCACTTCACATAAGCAGGACAACCCCATATCTTAAGGTGAGTTAAGTGAGGTTTCTTACTATTCCACGTCTCATATGGAGTAGTAGAGACTACCTTGGTCGGGACTCTGTTTAGCAAATAAACATCTGTCTTAAGTGCATAGCCCCAAAAGGATTTTGGAAGAGTTGCATGATTCATCATAGATCTAACCATGTCCATCAAGGTTCGGTTACGCCTCTCAGATACACCATTATGCTGTGGTGTATACGGCGGAGTCCATTGAGACAATATCCCATTGTCCCTAAGATAATCTTGAAACTCTTGACTTAAGTATTTACCACCCCGATCGGATCGAAGTATCTTAATACTTTTGTCAAGTTGTTTCTCTACTTCATTTCTGAACTCTTTGAATTTCTCAAAAGCTTCAGATTTGTGTTTCATCAAGAACACATACCCGAATCGTGAGTGATCATCGATAAAGGTAATGAAGTAGCTATAGCCTCCTTGTGCAAGAGTTGACATTGGTCCACATACATCAGTATGTATTAGACCAAGCAATTCTCCCACTGGTTTACCTTTTCCGGAAAAGGGTAATTTGGCCATCTTGCCTTTTAAGCATGATTCGCATGTATCAAATGAACCAGGTTCAAATGATTCCAGAATTCCACATCGGTGTAATTTGGTCATGCGTTTCTTACTTACATGGCTAAGACGACAATGCCACGTATAGGAGTCTATTTGATTATCTATTTGAGCACGTTTGTTGCTAACTTCGATATTGAAAATGTCACCGGATAAATCTAATGTGTATATACCATTGCATAAAGTTCCAGTCCCATAAAGAACACCATTTAAAGTTATGTAACAACAATTGTTACTAAAAGTTAAATGGTAACCCTTTTCATTCAAGCATGAAATAGATACAATGTTCTTTATTAACGAAGGAACAAAATAATAATTATCCAATTCTAAGACAAGTCCAGTAGGGAGCTTTAGCAAATATGTTCCGATGGCAATAGCAGCAATCTTTGCTCCATTTCCAACTCGCAAATTCGCTTCTCCCTTGACGAGTCTTCTTCTATTCCATAGCCCCTGTATGTCATTACATATATGTGAGCTACACCCAGTATCAAGTACCCAGGTGTACGAGGAAATAGAGTGACATTCAATAACGAAGATGCCTGAAGAGGATGGGGCATCAGATGCCTTCTTCTTCAAGGACTCAAGATAAACCTTGCAGTTTCTTCGCCAGTGTCCCTCCTTGACACAGTGATGGCAAGTGCCTTTTCAGTCTTTTTGGTCTTAGTTAACTTATTTGTGTCCAAAATGGAACGCAAATTCAGAGAAGACATGATCAAGTGATTATCCTAGAAATACTAATTGAGTTTATGTGAGAAGAATGATAAAGAATGCATCAACATACATTGATTAAATCCTATTTATTTTTCGAATTGAATAACCCTTTTTATCAATTCGGGAGATCGTAGGAACATCTCCAAACAGGTTGATATCCAACCATAGATAAGAACAACCATGGCTGTGGCCATCAAGTTATTCTTAGCTATGAATGTAGGTAATTATACCGATTACATATCACATATATGTAACTATCACTTTATGCTATCAACTAATTGAATGTTTACAGAAATCATTGTGTTGTTAACTCATTAACAAGTATGCAACAATATACATAGCACCCAACTGCACCTCTCTTTACATCGACCTTGGCTGTGGCACAACAAATCGATGCTCCAAGCTTAAGGCTGACCCATTAATCAAGAAATAGTTTTAATATGGTTGGAGCTCATTCAACCGTTTAGTCAGGCTTGGATATGTCCAACAACCAAAACTAAGGATTGACCTCTGACTCCAACTATATTAATCATAAACTAATTCCATGGTTTGAACATGTTGAGGTTCAAGCCGGGCATGGATGTGTCCATCAACCCAAACGAGAAACAAAACTCCGGTTCTAACCATATTAATGGAAGGTGTTGGCCTTAATATTTTGTAAGGGGTTTTGGGTCTCATCCTTTTCTTTCTAAGCACATTCATGACATATAATTATGTCATGTACTAACGATTTCCTTAATAAAGTATGTATGTGACTTAATTTATCAAGTCTCATTAATTGAATTAGGAACCGGATTTCCTGATTCTAATTTCATACTTTATTTAATGAATTGTTTTGGGAATCAATTTCCTAAATTGTCATAATCAATTTCGGAAATAATATGTTTAAGACTTTGATTTCTCTAAATCAAATCATATTAAATTAAGAGACAGATTCTCTTAATTCAACCACATATTATTTTCATGAAAATCTTATTTAAGGAAATAAACTCTATAGGAAACAATTTTCCTAATTAATTTTGGAGACAACAATATGTAAGAAATCAAATAAGGAAATTATCGTTTGAGAATCACCTCAAAATTTTCCAAGATTTGATCACATATTTTATTTATGGACTAATTAATTACAATAAATTATTTTCTTTGGGTGGCTCCCCGAGGCTCAGATACCCAAAGAAAAGAAATTTGTCGTAAATCTAATTTGGCCCGCTCCCCGAGGCGTAGCCAAATTAAACTTGACAATTCTTATTCAAAATAGGAAATTAAATTACAACAACTAACTTTAATTTGGGTGGCTCCCCGAGGCACTCCCCAAAGTAAAGAATTTTGTTAATAATTTAAAACCAATTCGAATTTAATTGTCAATTAATGTTCCATAAATTTGTCTAGACTTTCTTGAAAGAAAGTGCCCAAAATTGCGAGCTTTCCATAAATGAGTTAGTTTCAGAATATTTGTAAGTTTCTGGTACAAAGTAAACTTACATATTTCTAAAATTGGAAAATTTCCAAAATAGAAAAATTCCAAAATTGGAAAGTTTCCAAAAATGGGAAGTTTTCACAATTATCATAAAATTTTAGAAACTGGGATATTTCAAAAGTTTGCGAAATTTCATGAGGATTTCCAAACTTTGAAATTCCTAAATCTAAAATTTATCATAATTGGAAAGTTTCCATAATTAGAAATTTTTCCAAAATTGAGATCATGACAAAGTTTTCCGCAAAACAATTATATGATTATGTCGAACACTAACCGGCTCTGATACCACTGTTGGGACCGGGTGCATGTTGACATGGATGCGGGTTCGTAATTTTAAAATTAATTACGTGCAGCGGAAGGTTTAGCATAAATAATTTCTCAAATTATTTAACCACACATCTAAGCATGCAACCTTATATTGTGTAGACATGATCATATATTTAAAATTTTGCAGAAAGTAAACTAATTTACTTGTTACCTCGCGTAACTCGAAGGAAGGGACGAGATCCAACCGTAAGCGTCCCTTGGAAGCTCCGCCTCTATTCGCGTCCACGCCGAGTTTTCTTCGGGATGACTTCGCAAAGCCACGAGTTTCGTGCCGACAAGAACTACTAGATTCTCCAAAGGCACGACAAGAATACCAAGAGAGAGATGGGAAGACTAACCACCAAACGAAGAACGGAATCAAGATTCCGGGGAGGAAGGAGTCGCGCCCGCTTCTTCTTCTTCTCACGGTAGCTGCTTGGTGGATGAAGCTCACGGCAACAAAGGGGTCCTCTAGGGCCGGCGCACTAGAGGAGGGAGAGGAGAGAAGGGAGAGAGAGAGGGCTTATTCCTTGATCTCTTAGATTGATTTCCAAGCCTTGCCTTGGTTCCTTTATATAGTAGCCTCTCAATCGCCAAGTCTCCTTTTTATGGAATAAATTTTTATAAGAAATTTATCATATAAATTTTTCTATGATTTATTCCATCATGCCAAGTTTTTATCATAATTTAATTTATGATAAAAGCAACCATGTCTCCCTTTTTTTTCTTATGGAAAGAAATTTCTTTATATAAATTTCTTTATCATGGTAAATCAATCCATTATTGATTTTATAAAATAAAATAAACCAATCCATGGTTCATTTTAATTTCCATGAAAAATAAATTTCTTTATATAAATTTCTTTATATAAATTTCTTTATCATGGTAAATCAATCCATTATTGATTTTATAAAATAAAATAAACCAATCCATGGTTCATTTTAATTTCCATGAAAAATAAACCAAACCTTGGTTTATTATAAAATTTATATCATCCATAATTTTATAAAACAAACCACACTTGGTTTATTTTATAAATTGAACCAAACAATTTGGTTCTCCCCTTTTGATGTGGCCGGCCAAACAAAGAGGGTGGGGACCCTCTTTGGCCGGCCAAACCCAAGCCAAGACCATATGAATTAAACTCATTTAATTCGTCCAATAAGTCTTCAAAAGACTTAACCATTTTATGCTTCCGATGCGTCTCTGAAAAATTCAGATTCGACTTATCTCTCTTGATCGGAAAATCCAATTTTCAACTCGTTTTAAATCCCTCGGATTACTCGTAGTGCATGTGACTAAATAGGCTTTCGATTTATGTTGGCCGTCTATAATTAACCAATTATAGAACGATCATGAGTGGCACCCAGTAGTACATCAATATCCCCAATTAATCGAAAGATCAACGGTTGACCTGAGAAATAATTCTGAAACCCTTCAGCAGCTATAATGAGTCGTGCCCCATTCCCTTTACCATCTTATACCCACTTGGTTCAGGACACGGTCTATGTGTGTCAGTCCCCACTAGGCTGACTACGTCACACCTAGCCCAAGCAATGCTTTTCTCGTCCTACGGATTCTAGTTACTCTCATGTATCTGAGAGATTCATACTCTGAACATGTGATGCTCTGGCCAGAGGCTTCGAGTAACAATCCGACGATAGGCCTTGGGTATACATCTCCTCGCAAGGAGTGGTGAATCCTTTGTAGGCTGTTCAAACATCTTCGGGCACTTCGGCTTATACCCAACCATCCTGGGTCTACACCTCTTTAGAGATGCTTGCTTAAGATGTCAAAGTATAAGTCTCCATGACCAAGATGACTTGAACACCGCAAGTCAAAGGAACATCGCGCTTAAGCTGCATTAAGAACTTCATTGACATATCTATATGTAGATTACCATATGAAGTTTTACAGCCAGTCACTCCAATGAACTAGTTCCCTTAACTAGCATTCATGTTTATCTCCGGACATCCCAATGTCTCCAGCCAGTGAGAATCTGGTGATTAGAGAATAACCCATGCTAGTCTCAACAGAATTGATAGTGTCCGTATTTATCAATTCATCGACTAGGGACAATTTCAATACTTCACAATTGCACACGTAGAGATAATCACTAGTTGTGAATTCATCACAAATTCTCTCATGCTGTGAATTGTATTGTGGACATTCAGTAAATGAGTTTAAGATCTCAATCAAATACACAAACATGTATACTCAAATAGTGAATATTCATTTATTAAAATAAATGATTACAATTATAAGACGATTGCCTTAGGACACTTCTCTCACAATACTAACAGTGTGCACAAAATGTCTAATACTTGGCATTGTAGATAATATGGTGTGTGGTGTCGCACAGAAGATCATGTTATCAGGTTCCTTGCAGAAGTATAATAAAGAGTCTCACAACCGAGATGGAGTTGGACAAACCATCGGGATGGATGTAGTATAGGTGTGGTTTATCTTAAGCATAGAATTACACTAGTGTACTTTGTGTACATTGAGTAGGACCAAAAGAGAGGTCATACAATTTTGTACTGACTTCATAAATTGGATTAGACCTCGGATATATTATGGCGTACGATATCTTAATCCTAAAATAATAACGGGCACGTATAATTATATATTATTTCTTTGACTTACCAGAAGGTGAGGTTTATTCTCTTAAATCAATAGGCCCGGTAAATTAGGAAATAATATTAATTATATGGTGTGTCGTTAATTATTGACGTAATCCGTGTCTTGGTGAGTCGGGATGATGATGCCCCCTTGGTGAGCTCAAAAGGATCGTCATGTTAAATCTTGCAAGTGGACTATGGTTCGACATAATGAAAAGGTTGAGTGGTACTAATCAAGGATTAAGCTGATAATTAATTTAATTATCAGTAAATTAAATTAATTATTGGGCATTCGATATCTTAAACACGGGGAGATGGACAACTCATAATATGTGGAAGCCATATGAAAATATGGGTGTTGGTGAGGAAGTTCAATAGGATCCTTTAGTGGAATGGAT
Organism: Boesenbergia rotunda; assembly: GCA_024364735.1. Classification (NCBI taxonomy): domain Eukaryota; kingdom Viridiplantae; phylum Streptophyta; class Magnoliopsida; order Zingiberales; family Zingiberaceae; genus Boesenbergia; species Boesenbergia rotunda. Next base: position 353,396 of record JAGFNQ010002388.1, on the reverse strand, counting down.
CTCCATTAATGGATCGGGTTTGGATCCATTAGCTGGCCAAGAACCAACTCCTCCTCATGGTCCCTATCTTAGCCCTATAAATACCCCATAGAAGTCATGATACAAGGAATTAATCTCCAATTAATCACCAAGAGCCAAAAACCCAAAACCTCTTCCACCTTCTCTCTCTTAGGGTTGTGACAGCCATCCTTGAGGCCGGCGGAAACAAAGAGAAGAAGAGGGAGGAGGAGACCTCTTCTCCGGTGCTTTCTTCTTCCACTCCTCTCCCTTTTGGCCGGAGCAATCTCTGAGATAGAAGGAGCCGGCAGAGTAAAAGAGAAAGGAAACTGTTGGTGGTGTTTTTGCCGCCGCAACAAGAAGAAGAAGGAGGAGAGTTTGGGCTTTGTTTTCTCCATCATCTTCCTCTTTTATTGCTTTCATTCGAGTGGCTGGTGTCAACTTCAAGGGAAGAATAGGTTACAGCCGAAAGTGGAGGTGGTAGGCGGCCGGAATCAAGGGACTCTCCTTGATTAGTCGTCGGCGGCTTGGAAGAGGAAGAGGGTGGTGGTTGCGGGTGTGTATAGGAGGAAAAGGAGATTTGTTCTCCATTTTCTTCCTCTTCTTCATCTTCCTTACCTTCCTCTCAGAGCTACCTTGTGGTCGGCCGGGCCTTGGAGCTTGAGGTGGCCGGCAGCGTGAGGAGGATAGGTGGTCGGCACAAGCAACCCTAGGCATCTAGGGTTTATGTTGGTAGGAAGAAGCTTGAAGAAGTGAGATTAATTCAAGACCTTCGGCGACTCCGCGTCTTGGTATCTCGTCGCCAACACGACATCCAGGAGGGGAGGGTCATAAGGTAGAAGACTGCGAGGTAAACGGCGAGGTATATCTCTCCCGAGCTTCGTCTTTGTTTTCATGTTATTATTTCATGTTTGATTTAATTACATGTGGTTAATTAATTATGATAGATTAATTATTTGTTAATTAATTTAAGTCGTGGCCCCCGAATACAAACACAAAAATTGGCGATCCATTCATCGACTATTCCATGGTTAATTAATTCGGAAAGTCATAAGGCCTTAACCTTGGTTTTGGCTAGATTGTGACTTGGATTAATTAACACAACGACGAGACAGTCGTTAGGGAGACGAGTCTCTATTCAGATTAAATTTTTAATCCATAGACATAGAGAGGTCTCTCAGGTATGACCCCATGGTTGTCTTCGAAACCGCCAAGCCATACCTCACATCAGACGAACCAATGATTCTTCGGTGGATCATGTAAGTACCCCTGGTTGATTTTGATGTGATCAACCGATTTAAGTAAGGTCCTGGTATGTTTAATCCCTCTGCTAAGTGTGCAGGAGCTTAGGTACGGAGGAAGTCGAGCGTAAGACATAGCGGACGAGAAGGCTTGTGCGGGGAAGTGAGCCGATGGGTTCGGTACAATCCAAGGGACGCAGAAGCTGCGGAAGAGTATGCCGGTGGAGCGAGAAGGACGTGCGCGGTGTCCGACGGACGAGAAGCCGGGAGGAAGGACGCTCGAGGGGCGAAATGCCGGAGTCGGGTTCGGGTGAGCCTAACTCCGATTGGCTGGAAATCACCCAGAAGATGAACCAAAAGACTGGTCAGTTTGACCAAGTCAAACTAGGCACCTGAAACAAAAAAAAATTTATTTGTTGCTGTGAAGATTCGAACCAGCAACCTTGCCTACATATATCACCAGCCTTACCGACTAGGATAAAGAAGAGATGTGATTGAGTTTGTTGCAAGCAGATGATAAAGTTATTTATCTGTTGCGAGCAGAAGACAAAGTTATCTCTTAAAGGATAACTTTATCCTTTAATCAGATCCAATGGATGCAGTTTAATCACATCCAAGATCAACCATCCAGATTACATCCATGGATCAACGGTCAAGAGAAAATTCCTCAACAATCAACAATCCAGATTTATTCTCTTAGGCTATAAATAGGCTTAGAGTTTCAACCTTTTCAATCATTCAATTAATTCATTCTTGTAAAATCTCTAAAAGTCTAGTGTGCTATTTTTGTAAGGCTTCTCCGCCAGAAGGAGATTTTTATTGAGCGTCCACTGCCTTGGAAGCAACGTTCTCAGTTGCGACCATGTTTCTTTTTTTAAAGACGAGTGCCTCCACTTTCATAATTTTTTTTACCGTCTATTCACCCCCCTCTAGCCGGTCCAACTTGATCCAACAAGTGGTATCAGAGCCAAGGTTGCCGCAGAAGGACTAAATGCCGACTGCAACAATTTCAAGAAAAATGGTTGGAGCCGTAATCTACCCGCCAAAGTTTGGGGGGAGTTCGCGATGTGGAAGCGCCGAATGCAGGTATTTTTTAAAACTGATATTGAATTGCTAATAATTATGAAAAATAGTTTTTCAGTTCCTAAAGACAACAACGACAAGGATAAAGAAATAGAGTCATGGACCAAGAAGGAGAAATCAGACTTTGAAGCAAACGGCAAAGCTGAATTTCATCTACTAGCCGTTCTTCCCGAGCAAGAAGTTAACCGCATCGAGAATTACAACTCGGCAAAAGAGCTCTGGGAGAAATTCCTAGAATTGCATGAAGAGAAGAATAAGAAATCAGACATTGCCGCACTGAACACAAGGAAGATCCAACTCGACGATGAGTCCTCGTCAGAAGAGTCAGAAGGTTAAAAATACACGGGACTTGCACTGATGGCAAATCATCAAGAAGGGAGCACTAATGAAGGGGGAGAGACATCAGAAGAAAGCGACGACGAAAGATGAACCTCGCTTTTCGAAAGCGACCCGGTAAGTGAGGTTTGTTTTCTTCCTCATGATCAATTATATGTAGGAGTTAAAGTCTTGCTAAAATCTAATTGTAGATTAGAAAAAGAAAATTGAAAATTGAAAAATGAATTAACACTTACATCATCTTCTGATATTTTGAAAAATAAAAATGATAATTTGAAAAACTTAGTGCAAAAATTAGAATTTGATATTGCATATTTACGACAAAAGAAAAATAGCTTTCCTGATAATTTAAATTGGTATTTTAAAAACCACAAGGTTCAATTTAAAAAAGTACTCAAAAGCTATATTCCGCCTAAGTTTTTAATTAATCCTGTAGACAGGAATTTATTTTGGGTTCCTAAATTTGTATTAAACTAATAATTTTTTTTTGTTATTATATATTTGTGCATTTTGTTTCTCTAACAAAAATTATGTCTTTATTTTTTTATGCACAATTATGCTGTCTATCTACTTGAACTTCTTTCAAAAATTTTCAAATATTTTTTTCCCTCGAAATTTGAAATTAAGAGTTTAGGGGAAAGACTCATTACAATTCTTTTTCAAATTTTTTGAAGTATTTTTTCCAATTTTTTAAAATTTATTCTTCAAGAACTCTTATGTGTTGGTTTGTCATTTTTGGACTTGATGAACGAATTTAAAACTCAAAATTTTTGTCCAAACTCATATCTTCATCTTCGACTTTAACAAAAATATTCAGATTTTTTTTCGATTTTTTTATGAATTGTTTATTGAAATATGATTTTTTTAAAATTTGATAGAAAAATATTTTGACAGGATTCGTTTTTTTTTGGAGCTCCTCATCAGCTGTGGATTTTATCAAAAAAAAATAGATTTTATTTAAGTCATTTTTTTAAGAAATGGAATTAACTTTGAAAAAATATGTCATTTTAAAATTTGAAAAATCTATGGCAACGCGATTTTTTTCACTTAGAATATATTTTATCGCACTCAAAAAAATTTTCTTCTTCCCGACTTATATTTCTCAATTTTTTGATGTGATCAAAGGGGGAGGAATAGTATTAAGTTAAGGGGTAGAATTTTAATTTACTCGAAATTTAAGTTTTTTTGAACTTAAACTGTTTACATTATTATGTATGTTTTTTTATTTTGATTACCCTAATTTAACTCAGATTGATGCACATCAAAAAGGGAGAGATTGTAAGTACCCCTGGTTGATTTTGATGTGATCAACTGATTTAGGTTAGGTCCTGGTATGTTTAATCCCTCTACTAAGTGTGCAGGAGCTTAGGTACGGAGGAAGTCGAGTGTAAGACGTAGCGGACGAGAAGGATTGTGTGGGGAAGTGAGTCGACGGGGCTACGTACAATCCGAGGGACGCGGAAGCTGCAGAAGAGTACACCGGTGGAGCGAGAAGGACGTGCACGGTGTCCGAGGGACGAGAAGCCGAGAGGAAGGACGCTCGAGGGGCGAAATGTAACGCCCCAAAATTTCCATTTTTAGTTCTTAAAGCCCTTAGAATTATTTAGAAATGGTTTAGAAATATTCTAGATATTTTTAGGAATTTTTAGAGTATTTTTATGGAATTTTCCGAGTCCGTTTGGTATTTTTGGAAAAAGAAAAAGAAAAAGGAAAAAGCCAAAAATGGAAAAACCAATTAAGTGCAGCGGGTGGCTCGAACCCGCGACCACCACGAGACCAAGGGAGCGCGCGGCCAGCCGGGCTAGGGGTATCAAGCACAACAATGGACGGAGAGAACTGTATTTAAGGTATAGTTAAGTTGATCCGCCCCTTAAGTATAAATAGCTAATTAAAGAGAGAAGTTTTATTTCTCTCCTCTCCAAACCCTCACCATCCGCCGACCCCTCTCCCTCTCCTCTCTTGTGCGCACGCCACATCAAGCCCTAGAGGGCCGGCCAAAGCTTTTCTCCAAGAGATAATCCTATATTCGGGATCCCCGCGACGAGAGGAACGCGTAGGTGCGAAGAATTCTCCGAGATCTCAAGTTTCTTCCGAGTCCTAGACGTCAATCTTGGTTGTAAGTCCAAGATATCAATGTAAGTACTGCTCACCTGCAGTAAGAGGCGGTTTTTCCGCGAGAATTTCCTTTAAAAGTTTTAAAAAGAGCTATTTCCTTTTTGTTTAAGTTTTGCATGTTATCTTAGTTCATTAATTGTTGTATGTTTATGTATAAGTTTATTCATGTACCCTATATGAGTTTAGGGTCTAAGAAAGCTATGAGAAAAGAAAAGAGAAGATAAAGATAAGAAAAGAAAAGGCCAAGGCCTTAAGAAATCCCCAAAAGTCAAGACTTAGGGATTTTAGCACGCAAGGTGCTTCAGAAAATGCCAAGGCATTTACAGATAAGAAAGAAAAGTAAGAAAAGCTATTTTATTTTCTAAGGCCAGTACCCGGCGTCCAAGGGCGTCGTTAAAGAAATCCAGGTGTCCAATTCCAAGGTCTTGGCCCTGGTAGACCAAGGTCTGCTCTATTAGGATTGGTGGCTCGCTACCCCAACCTTTTAGGGAACGCGCATCAGATGGTACTTACGTCTTCAGTGGATCCAAGTTATTATTATTTTCAAGTATATGCTTTAGCAAAGTTTCTAAAGTTTCAGAAAGTTTTCAAAAGTTAAAGAATAGCTAAAGTTTCAAGTTGAGCCAAGAAAAGTAAATTGAGATTATTTATTGCTTGAGTATGCATGTTTTGAGCTATACATGTTCGTAGTTTTCTTTCAAGCATATTAGTATCTCATATGATGTTCAGTTTGATCTAGAAGCATGTTTGCATATTTCGAGTTTTTGTGAGCTAGATAGTACTTACTAAGCTTTTCGCTTATAGATGCATTTCCTCTTACTGCAGGTAAAGGTAAAGGCAAGCAATTCTGAAGGAAGGCGACAAGGCGGTGCTGAGTGACGTGTGTGTGGTGGCTGACCTTGGAGAGGTCCTTGGGACAAGAGGAATAAAAGACTCCAAATCCATTTGGTTATAGAGTCTTAGTTTAAGTTAGATTATATAGAATTTATCTAAGTATTTGAGTTATAGATATTTTGCATTCATGTTCCATAATGCTTAGTAATATTATAGAACCTTGCGTGATGACTTTAAATGGTTAGCAATACTTGTAAAGTTTCATTTATTTTCTCCATGAATTTTTAGAGAAAGGAAGTGTGCCATCGCATCATGCATGACCATTAAAGTTAGGATGTCATTCTTAGATGGGTTGCATAAAGTTCCGCATTTTAGTTCTGCATTTTTAGTCGCGCATTGGAGGACGACACAGGCTGGCCGTGCCATCCAGCACGGGCGCACGACCGTGCTCATCTCGATGCACGGGCGCGCTCTTAGGAGGAATTATAGGCACGGGCGTGCTCTTCAGCACGCCCTGGGCGTGCCATCCACTGGCGAATCTCGGGTGACCCGCACGGGCGTGTCAGTCAACACGCCCTGGGCGTGTCAGTCAACACGCCCTGGGCGTGTTCTCCCCTGTCCAGAGATAGCAGGATTTGCCAAGTAGTAGAGAAAGTAACGGTCCGTCTAAAGGTAGGAGAAGGCGGGTCGCTACACGAAAGGCTGGAGTCGGGTTCGGGTGAGCCTAACTCCGGTTGGCTGGAAATCACCCAGAAGATGAACCAAAAGACTAGTCAGTTTGACCAAGTCAAACCAGGCACCTGAAACAAAAAGAATTTTATTTGTTGCTGTGAAGATTCAAACCAGCAACCTCGCCTACATATATCACCAGCCTTACCGACTGGGATAAAGAAGAGATGTGATTAAAGTTGTTGCGAGCAGATGATAATGTTATTTATCTGTTGCGAGCAAAAGACAAAGTTATCTCTTAAAGGATAACTATATCCTTTAATCAGATCCAATAGATGCAGTTTAATCCCATCCAAGATCAACCATCCAGATTACATCCATGGATCAACGGTCAAGAGAAAATTCCTCAACAATCAACAATCCAGATTTATTCTCTTAGGCTATAAATAGGCTTAGAGTTTCAACCTTTTCAATCATTCAATTAATTCATTCTTGTAAAATATCTAAAAGTCTAGTGTGCTATTTTTGTAAGGCTTCTCCGTCACAAGGAGATTTTTATTGAGCGTCCACTGCCTTGGAAGCAACGTTCTCAGTTGCGACCAAGTTTCTTTTTTTAAAGACGAGTGCCTCCACTTTCATAATTTTATTTACCGTCTATTCACCCCCCTCTAGCCGGTCCAACTCGATCCAACACATCATGCCCCGACAATCTCCTGCCAAATCTTTCTCCTTCTCGGTGGAGAACAACCTCTCACAATCCTTCTTCCTCATTACAAGATGGAGCTAGAGTTTGGGAGGAAGATTGAGAATTTTGGAGCTTGAGCACTTGAGTACTTAGGAGAATATCTTACAATGAAGAGCTAACATCTTTCAAGTCTTAAGCTCCACTTTAAATAGTAGAGAGAGTTGATAACAAACAACAGCCCCGACATCAATCGACTTCCCTAGGGGCTAGTCGACTGATGCCCAGCCAACGGCTAGCGTAACAACTCTATTTTTTAGTACACCAACTGACTGGTGCCTGGACCAGTCGACTGATCTTTCTGTGAGTTTCCACTCTACGCTAGCAGTTGACTGCTTCCTCAAGCCTTAAGCTCCACATTAAATAGTGGAGAGGGTTGTTAACAAACAACTCTGCTCCGACATCAATCGACTTCCCTAGGGGCCAGTCGACTGATGCCCAGCCAACGACTCTATTTTTTAGCAGACTAGTCGACTGGTGTCTGGACCAGTCGACTGATCTTTCTATGAGTTTTCACTCTGCGCTAGCAGTCGACTGCTTCCTCTATCAGTCGACTGATTCCTCTAGCAGTCGACTACCCAACTTACAAAATCACTCAACCTCACTCCGAAGTTCATCCTTCGCGTATACCTTAAAGTCCATTCCCTTAGCTTGCCCCTCGAAGTTCTCTTCCTTCGGCTCTCGTCCCTTGGATGCGCACACAAGCCCACGGCTTGCCTCCAATTCATCCTTCGCGTATGCCTTTGAAGTCTACTTCCCCGGCTTGCCCTCGAAGTCCTCTTCATTGGCTCTCGTCCCTCGGATGCTTCACTCCGTTGCTCCATGTGTGATTCACAAAGTCCTGCATGACTCAAGCACACATATCAAATCACAATAAAAACCTAACTTAATCATATTGACACACACATCAAAACCCATGATCTACCCGATCACACTTGGGTCAATTGCACCAACAATCTCTCCCTTTTTGATGTGTGACAATATGTTTAAGTTAGATACAGAGATAACAATTGAAAATTAAAAGCATAACAAACAAAGAAGCATAAACATGCAACCACCCCCTTAACCTATGCCTTAACACATAATTTTCAATTTTGGCACAACTATAAAGAATTAAGTTAAAATCTAACTTAAACCTTTCACTTCTCCCCCTTTGACACCATCAAAAAAGATTGCTCCAAGCAAAATTACGCATTGGTATCAATTTGGGACAAGTTTCATATTCTAAAAATACTCAGAAATCAGAGAATGCTAGTGTCAGTCGACTGAGTCAGCTACCAGCCGACTGGCCATAGTGAATTCCCAAATCATAGAAAGTTCAGTCGACTGTCCCCTAGGCCAGTCGACTGATACATATCAGTCTGAAATTTCAACTTTTTGAGCTAAAATTCAGAAATGCACAAAAAATTCCATAAAATTCGAAAAAATTATGAAATTTTGCAAAAACATTTTTTATGATGATTTCTAACAGGGAAAAATATATTTTCATGAAAAACTCAAATATGTTTGACTTTTTGACCAAAGCTCAAATTCATTGAAAACAACCAACTTTGTATCAAACATACATCCTAGTTTTGAAATCATGTGTTTTGCAAGTCTATTTCATAGCACATAAAATACAAAAATATTTTCAAATCATTTGAAATGTCCAACTATGATCTATGGGTAATATGTCCATTAATTAAACATTTACTTTCCCTATAGTTGGTCTATTTTCAATAATGTGATACATCCAATAACTCAACAAAATGTCAGAAGCATAAGTGAGTTATTTGTATCATCCTAACATCTCATATACATGAATACAATCATAAAGCAAAGTAATATGAGATGTTTTTAAGGTAACCCTTATTTAGCACAATTTATCATGAATTTCTACTATAAGCTACATACTCCCCTTTAATGTCTCAAGTCAACCAATTTTAAAAAATGTGAAATTTTAATACCATGGTTGACTTAACCCTAAATCCTCTAATCCTTGAGGATTTACTTTGGTACCCAACAGAAATGTTCTCTAATTGGGTTGACCAAATACTCCGTAGGGATCCATTTCTTACTTAGTGTCTTGGTCTTTGCTTGTCCTCTAACAAATAAGCAATGATATGTTTTTCCATTGCTAGATTTTTCAAACCCCTAACCCTTCTTTCTTGAAACTTGCTCTTTGGCTATCAATTATCATATCTAGTGTTTTTGAGCCAATTTCAAATTTCCTAAGGGCTATGGTAAGACTATCTACCATTTTTCTTAATTCCTTATTTTCTTCTTCTAAAGATGAATCACTTGAACTAGAAGAAGAAGTATGCACATCATCCTTAAATTTTATGGATTCTAATTTTTCATTTAACATACAAATTTTATTTTTCAAATCCTTAATCTTCCTTCTAGCTTTAAACAAATCGTTATTAGTGCTAGAAATTATTTTTACAAGAGTAGAAGTGGGTAAATTGTATACCTCACTTACCGAGACGTCTGATTCCGAAGTTGAGCCTCCCCCTTCACTTGAGCTCCCTTCATCTTCACTTGAGCTCTTCTCTTCTTCAAATTCGGATGACATTGAGGTAATGTCTTCAATTCCTATTAGTGCTAAATGGGAGACATGATGTTTCTCCTCCTCCGATAAGAATGAATCATCCCATGTGACCTTCAAATTTTGCACCTTCTTCCCCTTTTCCTTTGATTTCTTCTTCTCTTCTTTCTTCTTTCCTTCCTTCTTCTTCAAGAGGGGGCACTCATTTCTCATGTGTCCTTCTCCTTGGCAATTATAGCAATGTTCAACTTTTGCTTCTTGACCTTTTCCTACCATGAGATTTGTTAGTAGAAAAATATTTAAATGCTTTTCTCATTTTCCTTACCATGTAGGCTTCCACATCACTATCCATTGATGCACTTGATTCCTCCGAATCGGATGAGGAAGCCTTCTTCTTTTTACCTTTTCCCTTGTTTGCCACAAGGGCGATACACTTTGGCTTGTATACTTCTTCGATTACTCCTCCAACTCGAGTTTCGTGATGCTCCATTGTTGAGAAGAATTCCTCTAGAGAAGTTTTCTCTAGATCCTTGGAAATGTAGTACAAGTCCACCATTGAGTTCCAATTTGATGTTCTTGGGAATGCATTGATGACTTTTATCAAAATATCTAGGTTGGATAATTGTTCCCCTACACTTGTTAGTTCATTAAGTATTTCCTTAAATCTAGCATGTAAATTCGATACCTTCTCCCCTTTGTCAAGCTTGATGTTATTGAGTTGAGATCGGAGAAGATCTCTCTTTGCCATTTTTGCCTCTGAAGTGCTCTCATGAAGCTCTATTAGCTTATCCCACAAGTCTTTGACACTTGAGTAGCTCCCAATTCTTGTGACTTCTTGTTGGGGGAGCACACTTAGTAGATGGCGCAAGGCCTTAAAATTTGCCAAGTAGTCATCCCTTTCCTTCTTACTCCATCTTATTTTCTCAAGTAATTTGTTGTCTTGATCCATAGGCACTTCGAACCCATTTTCCATGATTAGCATTATATCAAAATCGGTATTGAAATATATCTCCATCCTTTTCTTCCACCATGAAAATTCTCCCTCAAACTTTGGCGGTTGGATGTGGAAGCCGACCATTTTCGATGATTTTGCTCTTCTCGGCGGTTAGTCTGTTGAAGGCGTCCTTGCGCTCTGAGACCACTTGTTGGGATCGATGACACGGCTAGAGGGGGGGTGAATAGCTCGATCACCCCAATTCGATTTCTCTCCCTATAATGTTAGCACACATGGAAGCGTAAACTAATAATTGAATGAATGCTAACACATTATCGGTTACGAGGTTGGAAGATTGCTTGCTCCTACTCCACGGCGTGTCCTTGAGGTGGACGAACCCTTGATCCTTCGATGGATCACACCCCGACAATCTCCGGCTAAATCTTTCTACTTCTCAGTGGAGAACAACCTCTCACAATCCTTCTTCCTCCTTACAAGATGGAGCTAGGGTTTGGGAGGATGATTGAGAATTTTGGAGCTTGAGCACATGAGGACTTAGGAGAAGATCTTACAATAAAAAGCTAACCTCTTCCAAGCCTTAAGCTCCACTTTAAATAGTGGAGAGGGTTGTTAACAAACAACTCAGCCCCGACATCAATTGACATCCTTAAGGGCCAGTCGACTGATGCCCAGCCAACGACTCTATTTTTTAGCAGACCAGTCGACTGGTGCCTGGACCATTCGACTGATCTTTTTATGAGTTTCCACTCTGCGCTAGCAGTCGACTGCTTCCTCTAGTAGTCGACTGATTCCTCTAGCAGTCGACTGCCCAACTTACAAACTCACTCAACCACACTCCGAAGGTCATCCTTCGCGTATGCCTTAAAGTCCACTCCCTTGGCTTGCCCCTTGAAGTTCTCTTCCTTCGGCTCTCGTCCCTTGGATGCGCACACAAGCCCACGGCTTGCCTCCAATTCATCCTTCGCGTATGCCTTTGAAGTCTACTTCCCCGGCTTGCCCTCGAAGTCCTCTTCCTTGGCTCTCGTCCCTCGGATGCTTCACTCCGTTGCTCCATGTGTGATTCACAAAGTCCTGCATGACTCAAGCACACATATCAAATCACAATAAAAACCTAACTTAATCATATTGACACACATATCAAAACCCATGATCTACCCGATCACACTTGGGTCGATTGTACCAATAATCTCTCCCTTTTTGATGTATGACAATATGTTTAAGTTAGAGACAGAGATAAAAATTGAAAATTAAAAGCATAGCAAACAAAGAAGCATAAACATGCAACTTTCCCCTTAACCTATGCCTTAACACATAATTTTCAATTTTGGCACAACCATAAAGAATTAAGTTAAAATCTAACTTAAACCTTTCACTTCTCCCCCTTTGACACCATCAAAAAAGATTGCTCCAAGTAATATTACCCATTGATATCAATTTGGGACAAGTTTCATTTTAGTGATATGAGAAACGTGTCCTAAGGCAATCGCCTTAAGATTGTAATCATTTATTTTAATAAATGAATATTCACTATTCGAGTATACATGCTTATGTATTTGATTGAGATCTTAAACTCATTTACTGAATGCCCGCAATACAATTCACAGCATGAGAGAATTTGTGATGAATTCACAACTAGTGATTATCTCTACATGTGCAATTATGAAATATTGAAATTGTCCCTAGTCGATGAATTGATAAATACGGACACTATCAATTCTGTTGAGACTAGCTGTAAAACTAGTTCATTGGACACTATCAATTCTATATATAAGGGAACTAGTTCATTGGAGTGACTGGCTGTAAAACGTCATATGGTAGTCTATATATAGATATGTCAATGAAGTTCTTACTGCAGCTTAAGTGCGATGTTACTTTGACTTGCGGTGTTCAAGTCATCTTGGTCATGGAGACTTATACTTTGACATCTTAAGCAAGCATTTCCAAGGAGGTGTGGACCCAGGATGATTGGGTATAAGCCAAAGTGCCCGAAGATGTTTGAACATCTTACAAAGGATTCACCACTCCTTGCGAGGAGATGTATACCCAAGGCCTATCGTCGGATTGTTACTCGAAGCCTCTGGCCAGAGCATGACATGTTCAGAGTATGAATCTCTTAAATACATGAGAGTAATTAGAATCCGTAGGACGAGAAAACGTTACTTGGGCTAGGTGTGACGTAGTCAGCCTAGTGGGGACTGACACACATAGACCATGTCTTGAACCAAGTGGGTATAAGATAGTGAAGGGAATGGGGCACGATTCATTATAGCTGCTGAAGGGTTTCAGAATTGTTTCTGAGGTCAACCGTAGATCTTTCGATTAATTGGGGATCATGATGTACTACTAGGTGCCACTCATGATCATTTTATAATTGATTAATTATAGACGACCAACATAAATCGAAAGCCTATTTAGTCACACGCACTACGAGTAATCCGAGAGATTTAAAACGAGTTGAAAATTGGATTTTCAAATCAAGAGAGATTAAGTTTGGTTAAGCCAAACGATAAGTCAAATCTGAATTTTTCAGAGACGTATCGGAGGCGTAAAATGGCTAAGTCTTTTGAAGACTTAATAGATGAATTAAATAAGTTTAATTCATTGGGGCGTGGCTTGGATGGGCCGGCCAAAGAGGGTATCCATCCTCTTTGCTTGGTCGGCCACAACAAAGGGAGAGAACCAAATTTTTGGTTCAATTTATAAAATAAACCAAGTGTGGTTTGTTTTATAAAATTATGGATGATATAAATTTTTATATAATAAACCAAGATTTGGTTTATTTTTCATGGAAATTAAAATGAACCATGGATTGGTTTATTTCATTTTATAAAATCAATCAAGGATTGATTACCATGATAAGAAAATTTATTCCATAAGAAAAAGGAGACTTGGTCGGTTTTTATCATGAATTAAAATATGATAAAACTTGGCATGATGGAATAAGTCATAGAAAATTTATTCCATAAGAAAAAAAGGGACTTGGTGGTTGAGAGGCCACTATATAAAGGACCCAAGGCAAGGCTTAGAAATTAATCGAAGTATTCTTGCCTGGGCTCTCTCCCTCTCCTCCCTTCTTTCTCTTGGCCAGCCACAAGGCTCTTCTCCCTTCTTCTTGCCGTGAGCACAAGGAGAAGCACCGAGGCAACAAAGTTCGTCCATTGGGATGATCTTCCTCTCCGGCCATTATCACCTTGGGATTTGGTGCAAGTCATCTTCCTCCTTCTTGCCGGAATTGTGATTCCGGCCAACCTTGGTAGTGAGTTTTTCCGATGTGATTACTTCTCTCTTGTGTCGCGTTCTCGAAGAATCTAGTAGTTCTCGAGAACACGAAACTCGTGGCTTTGCGAAGTCATCCTGACGATACTCGGCGTGGACGCGAATAGAGGCGGAGCTTCCGAGGGACGCTTACGGTTGGATCTCGTCCCTTCCTTCGAGTTACGCGAGGTAATACGTAAATTAGTTTACGTTTCTGCAAAATTTTAAATATATGATTATGTCTACATAAGATAAAGTTGCATGCTTAGATGTGCGGTTAAATAATTTGAGAAATTATTTATGCTAAACCTTCCGCTGCACGTAATTAATTTTAAAATTATGAACCCGCATCCATGTCAACATGCACCCGGTCCCAACAGTGGTATCAGAGCCGGTTAGTGTTCGACATAATCATAAAATTGTTTTGCGGAAAACATTGACATGATCTCAATTTTGGAAAATTTTCCAATTATGGAAACTTTCCAATTATGGTAAATTTTCGATTTAGGAATTTCAATGTTTGGAAATCATCATGAAATTTCGCAAACTTTTGAAATATCCCTGTTTCTGAAATTTTATGATAATTGTGAAAACTTTCCATTTTTTGAAACTTTCCAATTTTGGAAATTTCCTATTTTGGAAATTTTCTAATTTTGGAAAAACGTAAGTTTCCTTTATACCACAAACTTACAATTATTCTGAAAACCTTTTAATTTTGGAAACTTTTCATTTATGGAAAGCTCGCAATTTTGGGCACTTTCTTTCAAGAAAGTCTAGACAAATTATGGGAATATTAATTGGCATTTAAATTCATAATTGGAAATTAAATTATTTACAAAATTCTTTATTTTGGATTGAGCCTCGGGGAGCCGTCCAATTTAAAGTTAGTTGTTATAATTAAATTTCGTAAATTGAATTTAAACTGTCAAATGTTTAATTTGGATTGAGCCTGGGGGAGCCATCCAAATTATATTATCAGTAAATGTTTATTTTGGATTGAGCCTCGGGGAGCCGTCCAAATTAAGTTATTGATATTAATTTTCCATAAATAAAATATGTGATCTAATCTTGGAAATTTTGAGGTGATTCTCAAACGATAATTTCCTTATTTGATTTATGAGGTGATGCTCTTACATATTATTGTCTCCAAAATTAATTAGGAAAATTGTTTCCTATAGAGTATATTTTCTTAAATAAGATTTTCATGAAAATAATATGTGGTTGAATTAAGGGAATCTGTCTCTTAATTTAATAAGATTTGATTTAGAGAAATTAAACTCTTAAACATATTATTTCCGAAATTGATTATGATAATTTAGGAAATTGTTTCCCAAAACAATTCCTTGAATAAAGTATGAAATTAGAATTAGGAAATCCGGTTCCTAATTCAATTAATGAGACTTGATAAATTAAGTCACATACATACTTTATTAAGGAAATCGTTAGTACATGACATAATTATATGTCATGAATGTGCTTAAAAGAAAAAGATGAGACCCAAAACCCCTTACAAAATATTAAGGCCAACACCTTCCATTAATATGGTTAGAACCGGAGTTTTGTTTCTCGTTTGGGTTGATGGACACATCCATGCCCGGCTTGAACCTCAACATGTTCAAACCATGGAATTAGTTTATGATTAATATAGTTGGAGTCAGAGGTCAATCCTTAGTTTTGGTTGTTGGACACATCCAAGCCTGACTAAACGGTTGAATGAGCTCCAACCATATTAAAACTATTTCTTGATTAATGGGTCAGCCTTAAGCTTGGAGCATCGATTTGTTGTGCCACAGCCAAGGTCGATGTAAAGAGAGGTGCAGTTGGGTGCTATGAATATTGTTGCATACTTGTTAATGAGTTAACAACCCAATGATATATGCAAACATTCAATTAGTTGATAGCATAATGTGATAGTTACATATGTGTAATATGTAATCGGTATAATTACCTACCTTCATAGCTAAGAATAACTTGATGGACTCCAACCATGGTTGTTCTTATCTATGGTCAGATAAAAACCTATTTGGAGATGTTCCTACGATCTCCCGAATTGATAAAAAGGGTTATTCAATTCGAAAAATAAATAGGATTTAATTAATGTATATTGATGCATTCTTTATCATTCTCATCACATAATCTCAATTTGTATTTCTAGGATAATCACCTGATCATGTCTTCTCTGAATTTGCGTTCTATTTTGGACACCAATAAGTTAACTAAGGCCAAAAGGATTGAAAAGGCACCAAAAGGCATTTGCCATCACTACGGCAAGGAGGGACACTGGCGAAGAAACTGCAAGGTTTATCTTGAGTCCTTGAAGAAGAAGGCATCCGATGCCCCATCCTCTTCAGGTATCTTCGTTATTGAATGTCACTCTATTTTCTCGTACACCTGGGTACTTGATACTGGGTATAGCTCACATATATGTAATGACATACTGACATACACGGGCTAAGGAATAGAAGAAAACTCATCAAGGGAGAAGCGAATTTGCGAGTTGGAAATGGAGCAAAGATTGCTCCTATTGCCATCGGAACATATTTGCTAAAGCTCCCTACTGGACTTGTCTTAGAATTGGATAATTATTATTTTGTTCCTTCGTTAATAAAGAACATTGTATCTATTTCATGCTTGAATGAAAAGGGTTACCATTTAACTTTTAGTAACATTGCTGTTACATAACTTTAAATGGTGTTTTTTATGGGACCGGAACTTTATGCAATGGTATCTACACGTTAGATTTATCCGGTGACGTTTTCAATATCGAAGTTAGCAATAAACGTGCTCGAATAGATAATCAAATAGACTCTTATACGTGGCATTGTCGTCTTGGCCATGTAAGCTAGAAACGCATGACCAAATTACATCGATGTGGAATTCTGGAATCATTTGAACCTGATTCATTTGATTCATGCGAATCATGCTCAAAAGGCAAGATGACCAAATTACCCTTTTCCAAAAAGGTAAACCAGTGGGAGAATTGCTTGGTCTAATACATACTGATGTACGTGGACCAATGTCAACTCTTGCACAAGGAGGCTATAGCTACTTCATTACCTTTATCGATGATTACTCACAATTCGGGTATGTGTTCTTAATGAAACACAAATCTGAAGCTTTTGAGAAATTCAAAGAGTTCAGAAGTGAAGTAGAGAAACAGCTTGGCAAATGTATTAAGATACTTCGATCCGATCGGGGTGGTGAATACTTAAGTCAAGAGTTTCAAGATTATCTTAGGGACAATGGGATATTGTCTCAATGGACTCCGCCATATACACCACAGCATAATGGTGTATCTGAGAGGCGTAACCGAACCTTGATGGGCATGGTTAGATCTATGATGAATCATGCAACTTTTCCAAAATCTTTTTGAGGCTATGCGCTTAAGACAGCTATTTACTTGCTAAACAGAGTCCCGACCAAGGTAGTCTCTACTACTCCATATGAGACGTGGAATAGTAAGAAATCTTATTTATCTCACCTAAAGATATGGGGTTGTCCTGCTTATGTAAAGCGGGCTGTATCAAACAAATTGGATGCTAAGTCTGATAAATGTCTATTTATTGGATACCCTAAGGAAACGAAGGGTTACCAATTCTATCATCCCTTGGAACAAAAGGTGTTTGTTTCAAGGCATGCTGTATTTCTAGAAAAAGAATTTCTTTTACAAGAAAACAGTGGGAGTAGCATTGAACTTGAAGAAGTTCAAGAAACTCCAATAGACATTATAGAGACACCTAGTCTAGACCCACAACCAATAACTCATAATGATGAGCTATCAGTTGAACATAAAACGACACCACTTCTTCGTAGGTCTGATAGGACACGTAATATTCTAGAGAGATACAGATTTCTCATAAGTGAATCGAATGACGTGTTACTCATTAACAATGACGAACCTATCAGTTATAAAGATGTTCTGAAAAATTCAGAAAGGGATAAGTGGCTTGAAGCCATGAAGTCAGAAATGGATTCCATGTACAAAAATCAAGTATGGGACTTGGATAACCCACCTGAAGGGATTAAGCCCATAGGGTGCAAGTGGGTTTTCAAGAAGAAAACTGACATGGAAGGTAATGTTGTTACCTTTAAGGCTAGATTAGTGGCAAAAGGATATCGTCAGAAACAAGGAATTGATTATGACGAAACCTATTCGCTAGTAGCTATGCTTAAATCCATTCGGATGATCCTGGCCATAGCAGCTCATTATGATTATGAGATATGGCAAATGGATGTGAAAACAGCTTTCTTTAATGGAAACCTGCTTGAGGATGTATACATGATACAACCTGAAGGTTTCACATCGGTCAATAAAACCAAAGTATGCAAGCTTCGACGATCCATATATGGACTAAAGCAAGCATCCATGAGCTGGAACAGCCGTTTTGATGAGACAATCAAAGAGTTTGATTTCTCACAAAATCCTGACGAACCTTGTGTGTACAAGAAGGTTAGTGGGAGTGTAGTCGTATTTCTGGTGTCATATGTCGATGACATATTACTTATAGGAAACGATATATCAGTCTTACAGTCAGTTAAAATTTGGTTGTCCAAAACTTTCTCCATGAAAGACCTGGGAGAAGTAACCTATATCCTTGGGATTAGAATCTATAGAGATAGATCAAAATAGTTGCTTGGTCTTTCGCAGTCTACATATATAGACCGAGTGATAGAAAGGTTTAGCATGTCGGAATCCAAGAAAGGTTACCTTCCCATCAGGCATGGGATCAACCTTTCGAAGTCTATGTGTCCGCTCACAGAAGACGAGAGGATTTGCACGAATAAGATTTCTTATGCATTCACGATTGGATCTATCATGTATGCTATGTTATGTACTAGGCCCGATGTATCGTATGCTCTGAGTGTCACAAGCAGATACCAGTCTGATCCAGGAATGGATCATTGGGTAGCTGTCAAGACAATCCTCAAGTACTTGAGAAGAACTAAGGATGTGTTCCTAATATATGAAGAAGGTGATATGATAATATGTGGGTATACAGATGTCAGTTTTCAGACAGATAAGGATGAATCCAAATCTCAGTCCGGATACGTATTTATTTTGAATGGAGGCGCAATAAGTTGGAAGAGTTCCAAGCAAGACACCGTAGCGGATTCTACCACGGAAGCGGAATATATTGCAGCTTCGGAAGCAGTAAAGGAAGCAGTCTAGATCAAGAAGTTTGTCTCAGAACTTGGTGTGGTTCCAACCATTGATGAAGCAATACCGATTTATTGCAACAACAATGGAGCTATTGCACAAGCGAATGAACCAAGGTCTCATCAGCGATCCAAACATGTGCTTCGCCGCAATCATCTGATCAGAGAGATTATAAGTAGGAATGATATACAAATTGAGAAAATTCCCACTGAAAGGAATTTAGTGGATCCTTTAACTAAGGCCTTGCCTCAAAGCAAGTTTGAGGGTCATGTTAGAGCCTGTGGTATTGGATACTGTAGCGATTGGCATTAGGCCAAGTGGGAGTTTGTTAGTGATATGAGAAAAGTGTCCTAAGGCAATCACCTTATGATTGTAATCATTTATTTTAATAAATGAATATTCACTATTTGAGTATACATGCTTATGTATTTGATTGAGATCTTAAACTCATTTACTGAATGCCCGCAATACAATTCACAGCATGAGAGAATTTGTGATGAATTCACAACTAGTGATTATCTCTACATGTGCAATTGTGAAGTATTGAAATTGTCCCTAGTCGATGAATTAATAAATACGAACACTATAAATTCTATTGAGACTAACATGTGTTATTCTCTAATCAGCTGATTCTCACTGGCTGGTGACATTGGGATGTCCGAAGATAAACATGAATGCTAGTTAAGGGAACTAGTTCATTGGAGTGACTGGCTATAAAACTTCATATAGTAGTCTATATATAGATATGTCAATGAAGTTCTTACTGCAGCTTAAGTGCGATGTTCCTTTGACTTGTAGTGTTCAAGTCATCTTGGTCATGGAGACTTATACTTTGACATCTTAAGCAAGCATCTCCAAGGAGGTGTGGACCCAGGATGATTGGGTATAAGCCGAAGTGCCCGAAGATGTTTGAATAGCCTACAAAGGATTCACCACTCCTTGCAAGGAGATGTATACCCAAGGTCTATCGTCGGATTGTTACTCGAAGCCTCTGGCCAGAGCATGACATGTTCAGAGTATGAATCTCTTAAATACATGAGAGTAATTAGAATCCGTAGGATGAGAAAACCTTACTTGGGCTAGGTGTGACGTAGTCAGCCTAGTGGGGACTGACACACATAGACCATGTCCTGAACCAAGTGGGTATAAGATGGTGAAGGGAATGGGGCACGATTCATTATAGCTGCTGAAGGGTTTCAGAATTGTTTCTGAGGTCAACCGTTGATCTTTAGATTAATTGGGGATCATGATGTACTACTAGGTGCCACTCATGATCGTTCTATAATTAATTGATTAATTATAGTCGGCCAACATAAATCGAAAGCCTATTTAGTCACACGCACTATGAGTAATCCGAGGGATTTAAAACGAGTTGAAAATTAGATTTTTCAATCAAGAGAGATTAGGTTTGGTTAAGCCAAACGATAAGTCGAATCTGAATTTTTCAGAGACACATCGGAGGCGTAAAATGGCTAAGTCTTTTGAAGACTTAATAGATGAATTAATTAAGTTTAATTCATTGGGGCGTGGCTTGGATGGGCCAGCCAAAGAGGGTCTCCATCCTCTTTGCTTGGCCGGCCACAACAAAGGGAGAGAACCAAATTTTTGGTTCAATTTATAAAATAAACCAAGTGTGGTTTGTTTTATAAAATTATGGATGATATAAATTTTTATATAATAAACCAAGGTTTGGTTTATTTTTCATGGAAATTAAAATGAATCATGGATTTGTTTATTTTATTTTATGAAATCAATCAAGGATTGCTTACCATGATAAGAAAATTTATTCCATAAGAAAAAGGAGACTTGGTCGGTTTTTATCATGAATTAAAATATGATAAAACTTGGCATGATGGAATAAGTCATAGAAAATTTATTCCATAAGAAAAAAAGGGACTTGGCGGTTGAGAGGCCACTATACAAAGGACCCAAGGCAAGGCTTGGAAATTAATCGAAGTATTCTTGCCTGGGCTCTCTCCCTCTCCTCCCTTCTTTCTCTTGGCCAGCCACAAGGCTCTTCTCCCTTCTTCTTGCTGTGAGCACAAGGAGAAGCACCGAGGCGACAAAGTTCTTCCGTTGGGACGATCTTCCTCTCCGGCCATTATCACCTTGGGATTGGGCGCAAGTCATCATCCTCCTTCTCGCCGGAATTGTGATTCCGGCCAACCTTGGTAGTGAGTTTTTCCGATGTGATTACTTCTCTCTTGGTTTTCTTGTCGCGTTCTCGGAGAATCTAGTAGTTCTCGAGAACATGAAACTCATGGCTTTGTGAAGTCATCCTGAAGATACTCGGCGTGGACGCGAATAGAGGCGGAGCTTCCGAGGGACGCTTACGGTTGGATCTCGTCCCTTCCTTCGAGTTACGCGAGGTAATACGTAAATTAAATTACGTTTCTGCAAAATTTTAAATATATGATCATGTCTACACAAGATAAAGTTGCATGCTTAGATGTGTAGTTAAATAATTTGAGAAATTATTTATGCTAAACCTTCTGCAGCACGTAATTAATTTTAAAATTACGAACATGCATCCATGTCAACATGCACCCGGTCCCATCATTTCATATTCTGAAAATACCCAGAAATCAGAGAATACTAATGCCAGTTGACTGAGTCAGCTACCAGTCGACTGGCCTCAGTGAATTCCCAAATCACAGAAAATTTAGTCAACTGCCCCCTGGGCCAGTCGACTGATACTTATCAGTCTGAAATTTCAACTTTTTGAGCTAAAATTCAGAAATGCACAAAACATTCCATTAAATTTGAAAAATTATGAAAATTTTCAAACATATTTTTGATGATGTTTTCTAACAATGAAAAATATATTTTCATAAAAAACTCAAATATGTTTGACTTTTTGACCAATGCTCAAATTCTTTGAAAACAACCAACATTGTATCAAACTTACATCTTAGTTTTGAAATCATGTGTTTTGCAAGTCTATTTCATAGCACATAAAATACAAAAATATTTTCAAATCATTTGAAATATCCAACTATGATCTATGGGTAAGATGTCAATTAATTAAACATTTGCTTTCCGTATAGTTGGTCTATTTTCAATAATGTGATATATCCAATAACTCAACAAAATGCCAGAACCATAAGTGAGTTATTTGTATCATCCTAACATCTCATATGCATGAATACAATCATAAAGCAAAGTAATATGAGATGATTTAAAGGTAACCCTTATTTAGCCCAATTTATCATGAATTTCTACTATGGGCTACATACTCCCCCTTAATGTCTCAAATCAACCAATTTTCAAAAATTTGAAATTTTAATACCATGGTTGACTTAACCCTAAATCCTCTAATCCTTGAGGATTTACTTTGGTACCCAATAGAAATATTTTCTAATTGGGTTGACCAAGTACTCCTTAGGGATCCATTTCTTACTTAGGGTCTTGGTCTTTGCTTGTCCTCTAGCAAGTAAGCAATGATAGGTTTTTCCATTGATAGATTTTTCAAACCCTAACCCTTCTTTCTTGAAACGTGCTCTTTGGCTATCAATTATCATATCTAGTGTTTTTGAGCCAATTTCAAATTTCCTAAGGGCTTTGGTAAGACTATCTACCTTTTTTTTTAATTCCTTATTTTCTTCTTCTAAAGATGAATTACTTGAACTTGAAGAAGAAGCATGCACATCATCCTTAAGTTTCATGGATTCTAATTTTTCATTTAACATATAATTTCATTATTCAAATCCTTAATCTTCCTTCTAGCTTTACACAAATCATTATTAGTGCTAGAAATTATTTTTACAAGAGTAGAAGTGGGTAAATTGTATACCTCACTTACCGAGACGTCCGATTCCGAAGTTGAGCCTCCCCCTTCACTTGAGCTACCTTCACCTTCACTTGAGCTCTTCTCTTCTTCAAATTTGGATGACGTTGAGGTAATGTCTTCAATTCCCATTAGTGCAAAATGGGAGACATGATGTTCCTCCTCCTCCGATGAGGATGAATCATCCCATGTGGCCTTCAAATTTTGCACCTTCTTCCCCTTTTCCTTTGATTTCTTCTTCTCTTCTTTCTTCTTTCCTTCCTTCTTCTTCAAGAGGGGGAACTCATCTCTCATGTGTCCTTCTCCTTGACAATTGTAGCAAATAATCTTCCTTGTTCTACTTTTGCTTCTTGACCCTTTCCTACCATCAGATTTGTTAGTAGAAAAATGTTTAAATGCTTTTCTCATTTTCCTTACCAAGTACGCTTCCGCATCACTATCCATTGATGCACTTGATTCCTCCGAATCGGATGAGGAAGCCTTCTTCTTTTTACCTTTTCCCTTGTTTGCCACAAGGGCGATACACTTTGGCATGTAAACTTCTTCGATTACTCCTCCACCCGGGTTTCGTGGAGCTCCATTGTTGAGAAGAATTCATCTAGAGAAGTGTTCTCTAGATCCTTGGAAATGTAGTACAAGTCCACCATTGAGCTCCAATTTGATGTTCTTGGGCATGCATTGATGACTTTTATCAAAATGTCTAGGTTGGATAATTGTTCCCCTACACTTGTTAGTTCATTAAGTATTTCCTTAAATCTAGCATGTAAATTCGATACCTTCTCCCCTTTGCCAAGCTTGATGTTATTGAGTTGAGATCGGAGAAGATCTCTCTTTTCCATTTTTGCCTCCGAAGTGCCCTCATGAAGCTCGATTAGCTTATCCCACAAGTCTTTGGCACTTGAGTAGCTCCCAATTCTTGTGACTTCTTGTTGGGGGAGCACACTTAGTAGATGGTGCAAGACCTTAAAATTTGCCAAGTAGTCATCCCTTTGCTTCCTGCTCCATCTTATTTTCTCAAGTAATTTGTTGTCTTGATCCCTAGGCACTTCGAACCCATTTTGCATGATTAGCATTATATCAAAATCGGTATTGAAAAATACCTCCATCCTTTTCTTCCACCATGAAAATTCTTCCTCAAACTTTGGCAGTTGGAAGTGCGAGCCGACCATTTCCGATGATTTTGCTCTTGTTGACGGTTAGTCTATTGAAAACTGTTGGATCGAGAATAATGATAGAGGGGGGGATGAATATCGTAAATCGGTTTTCGGATAAAACTAAGAGAATAGGTAGCGGAAAATTAAAACACAACGCAAACACAAGCGGTTTTACTTGGTTAGGAGTCACGGTCGGCTCCTACTCCAAGGCCCACGGTCGTTGACCGTTTACTGCGAGCAATACTATAATTACGCAAATAATTACAAGAAGATGTACAGTAGTAGTGCAGTAAAAGTACAATTAAAAAGTAACTCTTTGTTACCGACGCCCGATGTAGATCGTTCTTTGGTGCGTAGGGTCGTCGTTGGCGCTAGAATTTCGAGATGGAAGGTTTCCGGAACAGAGCGCTTGAGTTGAAGAGCGTATTGGCGTTGGAAAACTTTGTTGAGAAGCCTTGGGGGTCGAGGGCTATTTATAGCAGTCCTGGGGGCGCCCTGGACGTTGGGGGCGCCCTCTACATGGCCTCTAATTCGCAACAATCTTAGTCAGATCTTATCCCGCTCGAATAGGGCTGAGGTTTGATTGTGGGGGCGCCCGGGACGCTGGGGGCGCCCCGGTTGACTTGGTTTGTTGGCTTCTCGGCCGGTTCACTTCGTTGGCTTGAACCCAGGGCGCCCTAAGCATCCGGGGCACCCGGGAGCATGGGGGCGCCCGGGAGCATAAGCTTCCGAAGCGTTTTCTTGCTTAAGTTGTTTTGCCTTGACCTTGGGGGCGCCCGGGACACTGGGGGCGCCCTGCCTAGCTTCTTGCCCCTCTCCTTTGGGGCGTTCTGAGCTGCAGAAACCAAGGTTGTAAAAATCGCTAGGCGGTAGCCGGGCGGAGAACCACCGCCTAGCGCCTAGGCGGGGCCCAGGCGGGGCCTAGGCGTTTTTACTGTTTATAAGGAGTCCAGTTAATGGTATTATGAATAAATGTATGCTTCTCCTTTGGACCCTTAGCTTAAGATATTTCTATCATTTCGCCTACTAAAAATATAATAAAATAGGTATACACCAACCAATTAAACATAGACAATAGTGGATTAGTAACAAAATGATAGTAATATTTCCTCTGAACTTAATCAGATAATTCAAAATGACAAGAAGCTTAAAGTGTTTAAACTGACTGTGTGAAAATGCTTAACATCTTCCTCAAAGATATAAGCTTGCTGATATGATCTTGCTCATTATGAATATCAAGGTGAAATTGATGGTTGCTCATCAAGTAGTTTGGAAGAACACCAGTCCATGCACCAATGCTCACGTCAAAAAGTACATCCCCAGGCCAACTAAGTGTACCTTTAATTTTTCAACAACTAATATTGTAAAACTCCCTACCTATCCAACGCAACTATTTAATCAAATAAATATCCAAGAACAACTAATATGCATATGCCTATCCAATGCATATCCCACCTTTTCTATATTTTTTATATCAAATTTTCTTTAAAAAATTAAAAAAAATGGCCTGGCCGCCTAGGCCCCACCAAGGGCGCCTAGGCGGCCCCCGCCACAACCTTGCCGATTTGCACAAATTCGGAACGGTTGGGAGCCGATTGGCGCCTAGGCGCCCGCCTAGCCCGATTTTTACAACATTGGCAGAAACACATTCCTTCGGTCCTGCATCCAAGGTTAGTCCAAAACAACACAAAGCAATAAAATATTAGGTTTATACAACCTTAGCTGTCTTGGTTCTGACTTTGGGTCTCCAAAATGGAACCCTAGGTCGAACCGACGCCTACTGTTCCCTCGACGGGGAACGCATCCTCACCTACTCCTCTCAGGAGAATTTACCTGTCGCCAACCGGCTCCTCCGGTTGGACTTTTGCCCAGCAGTCCTTCGCTAGGTGCCCAACTATCATTCGCCAGGTCTGCGTATCCTGGCATTCCTTTGCCAGGTGCCTAGCAGTCCTTCGCTAGGGCTTTGTATCCTGGCATTCCTTCACCAGGTGCCTAGCAGTCCTTCACTAGGGCTTTGTATCCTGGCAGTCCTTCGCCAGGTGCCTAGCAGTCCTTCACTAGGGCTTTGTATCCTGGTAGTCCTTCGCCAGGTGCCTAGCAGTCCTTCGCTAGGTCTTCGACTCCTAGCAGCCCTTCGCTAGGTGCCCAGCAGCACCTCGCTGGGTCTTAGGTTCCGATGCGTAGCAGTCCTTCGCTAGGTGCCTAGAAGTCCATCGCTAGGACTTTGTTTCTTGGCAGTCCTTCACTAGGTGCCTAGCAGCCCTTCGCTAGGACTTTGTTTCCTGGCAGTCCTTCGCCAGGTGCCTAGCAGCTCTTCGCTAGGACTTCTTTCTGCACTCTCAAGTAACTTTATTAGATCACAAATAAACTTAACTTTGAATCCTTTGCCAATATCAAAACAAGGTTCGATATGGTGCTTCCTGCACCAACAAAAACGTCTGTACGCTCTGATACCACTTGTTGGGATCGATGGTACAGCTAGAGGGGGGGTGAATAGCTCGATCACCCCAATTCGATTTCTCTCCCTACAATGTTAGCACACACGAAAGTTTAAACTAATAATAGAATCAATACTAACACGTTACCAGTTACGTGGTTGGGAGATTGCTTGCTCCTACTCCACGGTGTCCTTGAGGTGGACGAACCCTTGATCCTTCGGTGGATCACGCCTCGGCAATCTCCAGCTAAATCTTTCTCCTTCTCAGTGGAGAACAACCTCTCACAATCCTTCTTCCTCCTTACAAGATGGATCTAGGGTTTGGGAGGAAGATTGAGAATTTTGGAGTTTGAGCACTTAGGAGAAGATCTTACAATGAAGAGCTCCACATTAAATAGTAGAGAGAGTTGTTAACAAACAACTCAGCCCCGACACCAGTCGACTGCCCTAGGGGCCAGTCGACTAATGCCCAGCCAACAGCTAGCCTAACAATTCTATTTTTGAGTAGACCAGTCGACTGGTGCCTGGACCAGTCGACTGATCTTTCTGTGAGTTTTCACTCTGCGCTAGCAGTCAACTGCTTCCTCTAGCAATCAACTGCCCAGCTTACAAACTCACTGAATCTCACTCTGAAGTCCATCCTTCATGTATGCCTTGAAGTCCACTCTCTTGGCTTGCCCCTTGAAGTTGTTTTTCTTCAGCTCTCATCCCTCGAATGTGCACACAAGCCCATGGCTTGGTTCCATGTCATCCTTCGCGTATGCCTTTGAAGTCTACTTCTTCGGCTTGCCCTTGAAGTCCTCTTCCTTGGCTCTCGTCCCTCGGATGCTTCACTCCGTTGCTCCATGTGTGATTCACAAAGTCCTGCACCACTCAAGCACACATATCAAATCACAATAAAAACCTAACTTAATCATATTGACACACACATCAAAACCTATGATCTACTCGATCACACTTGGATCGATTGCACCAACACAACCATCCCGATGGTTTGTCCAACTCTATCTCTATTGTAAGCCTCTACTTATACTCTAAAAGGAACTGATAACATGATCTTCCGTATGTCACCACACACCATGTTATCTACAAAGTAAAGTATTAGACGTTTTGCACATACTAATATAAACATGCAATAGTGATTTTATAATTCTCTTTCAAAATGTAGATGTTCATACAGAAAAGGCAAGGTTTTTAGTATACATCCTAACAATCTCCTACTTATACTCAAAGACTCCATGTCCTCACAGTGTCATACATCTTACTCCCATATCCTCCGCATGCCTATCAAACAATCTCGCTGGAAGAGCCTTAGTGAAAGGATCCACTAGGTTATCCTCAGATGCAATCTTGGCGACATCTACTTCTCCTCGCTTTACGATTTCTCGTATCAGGTGGTACTTGCGTTCTATATGTTTACTCGCCTTATGGGCTCGTGGTTCCTTTGAATTTGCAATTGCACCATTGTTATCACAATAAATTGCGATAGATCTGGGCAAACCAAGAATCACATCCATGTCCATCATGAAGTTCCTGAGCCATACAACTTCCTTGGCCGCCTTTGAGGCTACCACATACTCAGTTTCCATGGTGGAGTCTGTTGGGAGGTATGACTTTGAGGTTTCCAAGACAACCATGGGGTCATTCATGAGAGACCTCTCTATTGTTGAGGCAATCTGTGGTCCAGAGTGTAACGACCCGGAAAATTTTCTTAATATTTCTTTAAAATATTGAGCATGACTAGATAATTTTCCAAGGGATCTAGAGATATTAACACGAATTTTTACCTAGAAATCCATGATTTTTCCATGTAATTGGGGAAATAGGCACTAATGGGCCTTATATGGGCTTTCTAGTACCATGATTATTGGTGAATTTAGGTAAAAATTTATAGAAATATAAAGGGATTTTAATAAGAAATATTAACATAATTATGGGGGAATTTTTAAGGGATTTTCGAAAATACTAGGAAAATAAAATAAAAATAAGTGGAAAAAAATTATGCATGCACCAAGGATTGAACCTTGGACCTCATGTACAACCATGCATACTCTAACCAATTCACCTAGCAAGGGAGTGCTATGAGGAAATGAAGTGGATTATGGTTAAGGCTTAGGGGGAAATGAAGAGACACCATGACTCTTCACTTACCCTCCTTGATGAGTTATAAAGAGAGGCATGGGGGGTTACTTCTCTTCTTCCATCAAGTCACCATTCTTCATCCCTCCTTCCTCATTCTAGCCGAAACCCAAGGAGAGGGTTCTCCCTTGGAAAAAGTTCACTTAGGCTTCATCCCCAAGATCCAAGGCTTCTATAAGGATACAAAGGCTAGGGGTGGTCAAGAGGCAACAAGATCTCCATCTTTCTTTCAAATCTAAGGTTTATACTCAAGATCAACCAAGGTAAGACTCCCTCACCCGTGGTATAATAGTTTCCTTATGATTTTTAGCATGATATCAAGTTGGTTTTGAGATTTACATTGGAGAAATCATGATATGGGACCCTAAACTTTCGGCCACTAGGGTTTTAAGGTCCAAAATGATGTTAAAAATATTTCTCATGCTTCCTAATGTTTGTCCATGATGAATATAAGTTAAAATGAGATTTGGGGAAATTTTGGGGTACCCTAGGACCTCCTAGGGTTTCGGCCAACCTCAAGAACCCATGGGTAGGGTTGAATCTAAACCTTCAAGTATGTGTTTTGTGTATTATCATGCTATAAGGGAGATTGAGGGTGACTTATGTGAATTTTCACAAGGCCTTGTGACCCTACAACTTTCGGCCAAGTAGAGGGTTAGGGCAAAGAGTTAGGGTTTCCTTCAAGTAAGGGTCCTAAGGGCTCCTATGGTATGGTATGAAAGATGTTAGATGTTTAATTGGAAAATTCTATGAATTTATTCATGCACCCATGGCCCTTATACATTTCGGCCAACCCTAGAAAGTAGGGTTTGGGGTTAGGGTGAACCCTAATCATGAGCCTAAATGGCTTCTTGTGACCCTATAGGTATTGTATGGTTGTTACTTCTCCTTATGCTACCTTACATGTAATTGAATGATGGAACTTTTCCCCTTATGGGTTTCGGCCAAGCAAGGTAATTAGGGTTTGGGGAAAGTTAGGGTATGGAGAATGATGGTTTATGCTTTATGATGAAGTTTATATAAAGGTTCAAGCATGTGGTAGAAATTAAGTTACCTATAACCCTAATTCCAAGCACCATGTTTCATGTTGTATGTTTATGATTGGATGTCATGCTTAATAGGGTTTATTTATGAATGTCCTATGTCCTATGCCATGTACTTGAATGGTAGGTAGTATGTTTATGGAAGTCCTACCCATGCATGCTTGAGATAGATACCATGCTTATGTATGAAATGCAATGTTTACCTTATGTATCATGATCATGCAAGTTCTATGGATTAGGATAAATGTCTATGCAAACATGACAAGTTCAATGAATGTAATGCAATGTTTACCTTATATGCCATGATCATGCAAGCTCTAGGAATAAGAATGATGTTTATGAAAGTAGGCCACGTTCTATCAATGAAGATGCATGTTATGTTTATTAATGAAGATGCATGTTATGTTTATGAATGAAAGTGCATGCCATGTTGTATGAATAAAGATGCACGCCATGTTATGAATGACGACACAGTCGACGGTTGACGGTACGATGGTACGACGGTACGACGGTACGACGGTCGTGAGACCGGTAAATGGGCTGGTAGACGGGCCGAGTCGTTACACATGCTATGTTATGAATGAAGATGCATGCCATGTTTATGAAGGAAAATGCATGCCATGTTTATGAATAAAAATGCATGTCATGTTTATGAATGAAAATGCATGCCACGTTTATGAATGAAGATGTATGCCATGTCTTATGGATGATAAAGCATGTAAAGTATTTTACTTTATGAATGGGCTTGTACCGGGCCGAAGTATGGGTCCAAGGGATGGGCACCTTAAGAACGCCCCGGTTCTGGACTACCGACTATGCTGTCCACGGTTCTGGCACTACCGAAGCTGTGCAACAGGGATGGGCACCTTAAGAATGCCCCGATTCTAGGACTACTGACTATGCTGTCCTTACCCTAGTAGGTCGGGGCTCGCTACCTCGTATTTACTTAGGGATGCACGCTTATGATGTATGTATGTGGTACAAGCCGGGGACCCCCAATGATGTTATGATGATGTTTAAGTATTTAAAAGTATGATTTTAAAAGTTAAGCATCCTTATGTATAAGCATTAGACTCATGCATTCATGTTATGCATTATGCTATGATAGTAATGTCTTATACTTATGTCTTATGTCAAGAAATATGCATGATAGTAAACGATTTATGCTTATGGTTATGTTAAGAAGATGCCCATATGATATGATAGAATGCATACTTATGTTTATGCCATACAGGTTAGTTCATGCTTTACTTTTATGTTTATGCCATGTATCATGCATGTTAAGAATGTTCTTTACGTTTATGTTTATGCCATGTATCATGCATGTTAAGAATGTTCTTTATGTTTATGTTTATGCCATGTATCATGCCATGTTAAGAATATTTATTTATGTTTATGTTTATGTCATGTATTATGCCATGTTAAGTTGAATTATGTTTATGTCTATGTCATGTATTAGGCTATGCTTCTGTTATGTTAAGAACCATGCTATGCTTATGTTATGATAAGAACCATGCTATGCTCATGTTATGTTAAGAACCATGTCATGCTTATGTTATGATAAGAACCATGCTATGCTTATGTTGTGTTAAGAACCATGTTATATGCTTATGTTATGTCAAAGAAAGCCATGTTATATGCTTACGTTCATGTTAAGAATTATGCAATGATAATTATGTATGCTATGTTGAATGTTTCATATGTTCATGTATGATATGACGAATGGTTTAGTGAGTAGGAAAGAGTCTTACTAAACCGATGTGCTTATAGTCTTATTTCCTTATACCGCAGATCACGCCAGGGGACAATGAGGAAGCAGCAGGAAGACAAGAATGTGTGTGTGTGGTAGTGACTTGGCCACGAAAATAATATGTTTACCGGTCTTATGCTAGAACCTTATGTTTGCTACTTATGTGTTTGAATAATGACTTATGCGACCATATGACATGATGCTAAGTATGACATGATGCTAAGTATGATATGAAGCTAAGTATGAAGTTAATATGCCATGTTCCCATGTCATTATGTTAGGAATGGTAGTAGGGCATGTATGTGTAAGTATTAAAGTTATACCACTGCCTTATGATGTCTACATGCCCTAAGTATGTTAACGTAACACCACTTTATGGAAGGAAAAAAAAGCGGGCGTTACACGGAGTGACCAAGTGTTTTGATGTTTGGGCAAAGGGTTTAAGTTAGGTTTACCCTTGTGTTCTTATATGTGTATGTTGAGTGTGCAGGTTGTACAGGTTACACATATGGACTTGACTGGACGGCCTCGATGCGGTGAAGGGTGGCATGGAGACAAGCTGGAGGCTTATGTGCACCCGAGGGACCTTGGAGAGCAGGGACGATGAGGTGAGGGGCGCGGACTTCGAGGCATGCGTGAAGGATGATATGGAGGCAAGCTGGAGGCTTGCGTGCATCCGAGGGACGGGAGCTGATGATGAAGAGGGTGTGAAGGCAACAGTCGAGGTTGCTATGGAGGAGTCAGTCGAGTCGTGAGGGTACGAGTGCAGTGTGATTGTACTCGGGAAATCCTAGGGTTTGAGTGCGGAGTGGAATGCACTCAGGAAGGGCAACCTTAGGTGGGTGAGTAGACCAGTCGACTAGCCTGGGGGCAGTCGACTGATGGAACTCACAGAAAGGTCTCAGCCCTGGGACCAGTCGACTGCCCTAGGGGCAGTCGACTGGTAGGTGGCTGGTGAGTTGGCTGAGAATTCAAACGTTGGGGTGTAACGATCGAATTTCAGTGGCACCAGTCGACTGCCCTGAGGGCAGTCGACTGGTAGCAAGGGTTTCAACCTGAGTCCTATTTAAAGAGGACTTCGTGGTGGCTGAGATTCTTGACGAATCTTGTCTTGGTTAAAAGCAAGATAGTAGTCTTTGTGCTCAGAGGTTTGCTTGGTGTTGTGGCGAGGTTTCTCCACCCAGAAGGAGCGACGAGAGCTAGCTGGAGGTTATCCGGGGAGTGATCCACCGACGGATTCTTGGATTAGTCACCCGGCCAGGGTGGATACCAAGTAAATTCTTTTTGTTATCATTGTTTGTTTTCTTTATTATTGTTTCCGTTGTGCAACTAACAACGCAGGTACAAGAAAGATCCGAGAAACGCTATTCACCCCCCCTCTAGCGGACACAAACGATCCTACAATTGGTATCAGAGCGAGGTTCCGCTCTTGATTGGAATAACCGCCAAAGGAGTAAAGCAATGCTAGAGGGAAAAGAAAAAGGAAGATAAGTTGGGGGACGACATCTACACTCCGCCAGCCTACGACCATGAGAATTTCGGATATTGGAAAGCGAGAATGGAGGCATGGTTCGGAATGGAGTGGGACCTTCGGATCGCGCTTGAAGAGCCCTTCGAGATTCCAAAGGATATGCACGGGAAGAGACTTCGCCCTAGATATTGGACAAATAAACAACAAGAACAATCTAGGGCAAACGAAAAGGTAATTAATATTTTGATTGATATTTTGCCTAAAGATGTGTTGAGTTGTGTAGGAGAATATAAAAGTGCGTATGAGTTGTGGAGCAAATTGAAAGAAATTCATGAGAAGCCTACACAATCTCAAGAGTCCAAAGAAATGGGTGAAGATGGAGAAAGAGGAAAGGAAGTGTCAATCGAGGAGGAGGAATTAAGTGAAAGATCATCAACCTCCTCAAGAGAAGAAGAGGAAGAGGTCTCCACCTCAAGGATTGAGGGGGAGGAGAGACCCTCAACCGTACCGGATCAAGAGGAGGCATCCACATCATCAAAAGTTGAAGAAGAAGCTCCAACCTCCACCAAAGCAAGAGTCAAGAACCATATCACATGCTTTGGGTGTAATGAAAAGGGGCACTACAAGGACAAGTGTCCGAAAGGTAAAAAGGAGGTAAAATCTACATGCATTTCAAGTTATCTTAAATCTAACATGAGTGTAGGAATGGAAGAGCCCAAGAAAAGAAAAAGAAGATTCGATGCTTCACATGTGGAGAGCTAGGGCACTACCACACCAAGTGCCCTAGAAAAGGTGAACTAAAGAAAATGGAGCACTTGAGGAGATGGGAGAAAGAAGAAAGGAAGAAGAGAAGAAGCCCACATCAAGGAGGAACTCCAAAGGTAAGGAAGGTAACTCCTAACCTTAAGCCAAAATGTAATTCTAATTCAAGTTCCTCCATGCATGATAAAAATAGAATTAATTATACATCCATGCATGCTAGGATTAATGAAAATTGCTTAATGGTGCACGATTTCATATTTAGATATAATGATAGGACTAGGGTTAACAAGGTAGATCATAACCCTAGGAAAAACATGCATCATGATCAACCTAGGACCTTTGTACCTAAGGAATAAGGCACTAAGCCCAAGAAGGGAAGGAATGTGCCTAGAAAGGAGGGTAAGTCTAGGAATGTCCAAAGTGGACATATGGATTCTAGGTTTAGGAACCTAGAAAGGGAAAATCAAGCTTTAAGGGAAAAACTTGATAGGTTAGAGAAAACCCTAGAGAGATTCACTATTGGATCTAAGGGTTTAGATATGGTGTTGGGTGGTTTAAACCGCACCAATGATAGATCAGGGTTGGGATACCGGTCTAAGAACTCTCATGCTAAGGGAAAGAAATATGCTAGGGTAGCATATGATTATGGCAAGAAGGGGGAGTCCAAAAATGGCAAAGGGGTGCCATTTAAAGGAAAAAGAAATGACTTAACCAAAGACAAGGTGTCTAAGGTTAAGAGCGTTGAGTTTGTAGGCCAAGAGTCACCGGTGGAACACCGATGTGGCCTAGTGATGGTTGAGTCACCTAGGGAGGTGGCTAGGGCTAAGAGCTCAAAGGGGAGCTCTAGGAGCCTTTGGGATATATGGTGAATGGATCGTTGGAGGGTTCCTCCTAGAGGTCTAGATGGACCATGGAGTGTGTCAAAGGAATTGGAGACGGACTTGAGTCTCAATTCTTGGGTTTTGGCACGGTGTTTTTAAGTTTCATGCATGGATATGACATTGGGGTCATATAGCATGAATGTTGGTTTTTGATGTGCAAATGCCATATAAATCAATGCTAGGGATGCATTGTGGATTGGTATGGGTAGGGACATCAAGGGGAAACCAAAACTAGGACTTTTGGTTAAGGTTTGAGTGAACCTTTTTGCTAGTTTTGAGTTTTGTGTCAAACATGGGAATGGTGATAAATACATTTTGGAATGTATTTTTCCCAAGTAGGTATGAGTACCACAAATGTCTCCGCAAATTTGGAAATTTTTGGAGATTTATGGAATTTCTGGCGCATTTCTGAATTTCGTCAGAAAGGCTGAAATTCTGAATTTCAGAGTATCAGTCGACTGCCCTGGGGGGCAGTCGACTGGTCAAGCCTGAATTTTATATCAACATCTGGGTATGTGTCCAAATGATGCAAAACATGTGTATGGGGGGCTAGTACACATTGTTTATGATCATTGGGGATTGAAAGAACCAATAATTGGGATATTGTTGGGTTCTTTTCGATGTTAGGCAAAGGGGGAGAAGTGTTGGGTTTAAGTTGGGAAACCAAACACTCCTTTGCTAGAAACCCTAGGTTTAAGGGGAGCTAAGATTAAGGGGGAGCGTGTTTGCTCCATTTTTGGCGTAAGGGGAACCTTGGAAAGGTTCTTGAAAAGTCGTTGTAAGTCCAATGTAGGGGGAGCTTTGGGAAGCTTTAAAAAATCCATTTTGTGAAAAATTCCTAACTTTGGGAAGTTAGGTGTGGAAAATTCCTAACTTGGAGTGTTAGGTGTAGGATGCCTTGGGATAGGATCCAGTTTTGCATTACATATGCATTATTTTTGCTATTGACTACTGTTTTGCCTTCCCTAACTTAAACGTATTGCCAAACATCAAAAAGGGGGAGATTGTTGAGGCAATCTGTGGTCCGGAGTGACCAAGTGTTTTGATGTTTGGGCAAAGGGTTTAAGTTAGGTTTACCCTTGTGTCTTATATGTGAATGTTGAGTGTGCAGGTTGTACAGGTTACACATATGGACTTGACTGGACGGCCTCGGTGCGGTGAAGGGTGGCAGGGAGACAAGCTGGAGGCTTGTGTGCACCCGAGGGACCTTGGAGAGCAGGGACGATGAGTTGAGGGGCGCGGACTTCGAGGCATGCGTGAAGGATGACATGGAGGCAAGCTGGAGGCTTGCGTGCATCCGAGGGACGGGAGCTGAAGATGAAGAGGGCGCGAAGGCAACAGTCGAAGCTGCTGTGGAGGAGTCAGTCGAGTCGTAAGGGTATGAGTGCAGTGTGATTGTACTCGAGAAATCCTAGGATTTGAGTGCGGAGTGGAATGTACTCAGGAAGGGCAACCTTAGGTGGGTGAGTAGACCAGTCGACTGGCCTAGGGGCAGTCGACTGATGGAACTCACAGAAAGGTCTCAGCCCTGGGACCAGTCGACTGCCCTAGGACCAGTCGACTGGGAGGTGGCTGGTGAGTTGGCTGAGAATTCGAACGTTGGGGTGCAACGGTCAAATTTCAGTGGCACCAGTCAACTGCCCTGGGGGCAGTCGACTGGTAGCGAGGGTTTCAACCTGAGTCCTATTTAAAGAGGACTTCGTGATGGCTGAGATTCTTGACGAATCTTGTCTTGGTTAAAGGCAAGATAGTAGTCTTTATGCTCAGAGGTTTGCTTGGTGTTGTGGCGAGATTTCTCCACCCACAAGGAGCGACGAGGGCTAGCCGGAGGTTATCTGGGGAGTGATCCACCGACGGATTCTTGGATTAGTCACCCGGCCAGGGTGGATACCAAGTAAATTCTTTTTGTTATCATTGTTTGTTTTCTTTATTATTTTTCCGCTGTGCAACTAACAACGCAGGTACAAGAAAGATCCGAGAAACGCTATTCACCCCCCCTCTAGCAGACACAAACGATCCTACATCTATGTCTACGGATTAAAATTATTAATCTGAATAGAGACTCATCTCCCAAACGACCGTCTCGTCATCGTGTTAATTAATCCAAGTCACAACTTACCCAATACCAAGGTTAAGGCCTTGTAACATTCCGGATTAATTAACCGCGGAATAGACGACGAATGGATCGTCAGTTTTGTGTTTGTATTCGGGGTCCATGACACATAATTAATTAATTAACAAATAATTAATCTACGATAACTAATTATTTACATGCAATGACAATAAATATCAAAACAATTAACATGACAAAAGTAAAACAGAGCTCGGGAGAGTTATACCTCGCCATTTACCTTGCAGTTTTCTACCTTATGACCCTCCCCTTCTGGACGTCGTGTGGGCGACGATCTACCAAGACGCGGAGTCACCAAGGCGCGCCAAAATCACCTTCTTCAATGCTCTTCCC
This sequence comes from Boesenbergia rotunda, assembly GCA_024364735.1. Classification (NCBI taxonomy): domain Eukaryota; kingdom Viridiplantae; phylum Streptophyta; class Magnoliopsida; order Zingiberales; family Zingiberaceae; genus Boesenbergia; species Boesenbergia rotunda. The sequence goes on along the minus strand of JAGFNQ010002388.1, from coordinate 316,596 downwards.
TTTTGGTAGCAAAAACCCTAGCTAGGGTTTCGGCCAACCTTCTTCTCACCTCTCCTCCTCTCGCCGCCGGCCACCTCAAACTCCAAGGTCCAGCTGGCCAAGAGGCAGCTCCGAGAGGCAGATAGGATGATGAAGAAAAGGGAAGAAGAAGCTGAGCAAGCTCCTTCTTCTTCCCAAAACCCACCGGAAAACCAACTCTACCACTTCACCCTCGCCGGCGGCTAAACAAGGAAATTCCTTGTTTCTCCCGGCCACCAACCGCTTCTCCTCTCTGCTCCCTGCTTTTGCACGCTGAGGGGAAGCTGGTGAAGATGACAAGAGAAGAAACCGAAGAGGAAGAAGGATAAGAACTCAGCTTCTTCTCCTTCCTATCGCCGCCGTCGCCGCACAGCTAACAGCCACCGGAAACAGCCTCCTCTGGCATCCTTCTTCTCCTGGTTGATCTCTCCTGGGTCTGGTTGACCTTCCACGCCAAAGAGAAGGAGCTAATGGAGAATAAAACCCAAGGAATCCTCTTCCTTCCTCCTCTACCGCCGGCGCAAGGTAAGCCCCAGGAGAGAGAATAGATGTAGGGTTTTTGGGGTTTTGGTGATTAATCCGAATTAATTCTCAATTAATTCATTAAACCTTGTATCATGACTCCTATGGGGTATTTATAGGGCTAAGATAGGGACCATAAGGAGGAGTTGGTTCTTGGCCCGCTAATGGATCCAAACCTGATCCATTAATGGTGATCCATTCCACTAAAGAATCTCATTGTACTTCCTCACCAACCCCCATATTTTCATATGGGCTCCACATATTATGAGTCGTCCATCTCCCCGTGTTTAAGATATCGAATGCCCAATAATTAATTTAATTTACTGTTAATTAAATTAATTATCCTCTTAATCCTTGATTAGTACCACTCAACCTTTTCATCATGCCGGACCATAGTCCACTTGCAAGATTTGACATGACGATCCTTTTGAGCTCACCAAGGGGGCATCATCATCCTGACCCACCAGGACACGGATTTCGTCAATAATCAACGGCACACCATATAATTAATATTATTTCCCAATTTACCGGATCTATTGATTTAACAGAATACATCTCACCCTTTGGTAAGTCAAAGAAATAATATATAATTATACGTGTCCGTTATTATTTAGGGATTAAAAGATCGTACTCCATAATATTTATCCGAGGTCTAATCTAATTTACGAAGTTAGTACAAAATTGGATGACCTCTCTTTGGTCCTGCTCAATGTACACAAAGTATACTAGTGTAATTCTATGGTTAAGATAAACCACACCTAATTACACTACAACCATCCCGATGGTTTGTCCAACTCCATCTCGGTTGTGAACCTCTTTCTTATACTTCTGCAAGGAACTTGATAACATGATCTTCTGTGCAACACCATGCACCATATTATCTATAATGCCAAGTATGAGACATGTTGTGCACATACTAATGTAAACATGCACTGTGTGATTTTGTGATTCTCTTTAAAATGAAAATATATTGTAACCAAAAGCAAGACTTTTAGTATACATCCTAACAATTTCCCACTTATACTCAAAGACTTTGCTATTTTCAAAATGTCATACATCTGACCTTTAGATCCTTCACATGCCTAAAATCTCTCGCTACTAAGGCCTTAGTGAAATGATCCACCTAGGTCATCCTCTGATGCATTCTAGGCAACGACAGCTATTCCTCTACTGGGTGGTACATGCACTCTATGTGTTTACTCATCTTATGGACTCGTGATTCCTTCGAGTTTGCAACTGCATCCTTTTAATCACATCAAATGTGATAGTTCTGATCAAACCAGGAATCACATCGAAGTCCATCTTGAGGTTCCTGAACCATGTAGCTATATTGGCTGCACCGCAGGCTACCAAATATCCAGCCTCCATAGCAAGGTCTATCACGTAGCCGCTGCGCGATACTCTTCTATACAATGGTTCCACCTCCTAAAAGTAAACACAAAACTCGGGGAATACTTATATTTGCTCCTATTTAGATTGGAATTCTGTATCCATATAACCCACAGGAGATTGGTTTGCCCGGTAAATTAGCATATAGTCCTTAGTCCTTCTCAGGCACTAATGCATGCTTTTGCCACAGTCTAATTTTCTTGACCTGGGTTACTTTGATATCTGTTACCTATGCCCACAGCACGACAGATATCTGGGCTCGTTTCTAGCATACATGAGACTTCCTTTAGTCGATGCTAGAGGAACCGCCATTACCTACTCTATTGAAGGGATCTATGGGTAAAATATTTAAAATCGCAGCGGAAATAAGATCCCTCGAGCGATCCATGCGAAAGAAAACTCATACAAAGTAATCTACAATTCCTATCTTATAGGAATACCTTTGTCGCGTGCCCTTCGCTTATCCCTCTAGTCCTTTGTTTCGCCGGATCTCTTGCACGTTCAAGTGTTCGTGCCTCTATGCGTATCCACACGAACACGATCTATGCCTTGGAGAGGAACCACCTTAGTTGTGCTAGCAATATGGGATAGTTCACAAAGCACAATAACCTCCACTAGGGAGTTATGGACAAGGAGGAAGAAAGAAGAGGAAGAGAGATGCACCCTCTAGCCTTTGACAAGGGGGGGGGGGGGTATTTATACTCATCTAATGAATACCAAGGTCTATGTCCCTTGAGCTCCTCTCATCTTAATGCTAATAAAACCCAATGAATACCAAGCCTCTTGGTATTCCTTGAGACTCTTAATATTCTATTCATCAAATGAATAGAATGTCTCATAGCCTTCCTCTTAAATAATATTTATTAAACCCTATAATGAATATTATCCATAATTAAGTGGTTGAGTCTAATCTAGATGAGTCTAACTCAAATTAGACTCAATCCCATAATCTAATTGGATTCACTTGAGTCTAACTCAATTAATCCAATTCGAATCAAATCTTAGTCAAACCAAGATCAATTAATCTCCAAAGCATCGTGTCCTTAGTGTGTGACCCAATAGGTTCTCGTAACGTTGGCAATGTGTCTAAACCACTTTAGACATATAAGCAATGAGCGGCATCTAGCAATACATCATTGCTACCCAAGTAACAAGAAAAGTCGAGATCCGACTAAACCTCCGTGACTATAATAATGTATGACCTTGTCTTTCTATCCTGTTGAGGCAATCGACCCTGAGATGATCTGGAGGATCATTGGGTTTTGATGTGTGTGGGAAATATGGTTAAGTTAGGGTTTATTGTGTACTAATATGTGTACATGAGTGTGCAAGTGTACAGGTACACATGGACTTGGTTGATGTCTTCAGGTGAAAGATGGCATAGAGGCAAGCTAGAGGCTTGCGTGCACATCTGAGGGACCGTTGGATAGCAGGGATGATGAGCCGAGGGATGCGGACTTCGAGGCGTACGTGAAGGGTGGCATGGAGGTAAACTGGAGGTTTGCTTGCGCATCCGAGGGACGAGGGCCGAAGATAAAGAAGGCGTGAAGGCAATAGTCGAGGCTGCTGGTGAAGAGTCAACCGGGTTGTGAGGGTCTAAGTATGAGTGTTTGTACTCAGGGGCTAAGCTGGGAGGGTTTGAGTGCGGAGTGAAATGTACTCGGGAGTAAAACCCTAGGCTTAGGTATGTGCCAATCGACTGCCATGAGGGCAGTCGACTGGTGTCGACTGGAATAGGCTGGCAGATTCGAACGTTGTACGGCAACAGTTGAATCTGACTGGGACCAGTCGACTGCCCCATGGGCAGTCGACTGGTAGCGCCTGTTTTAGATTTGAGCTCTATTTAAAGGGGCTCGTTTCAGGCTACGATCACTCGACGAAACTCGCTTGAGTAAAGTGAGTTAGTAGTCTTTTGTGCCCATATCTTGTCAAAGTGATTGTGGTGAGGTTTCTCCACCCACAAGGAGCAACGAGGGCTTGCCGGAGGTTATCCGGGGATTGATCCACCGACGGATTCTTGGATTAGTCACTCGTCCGGGGTGGATACCAAGTAAACCTGGTTTGTTAGCATTGTTCTTTACTATTAGTTTATTTTTATTTGTATTTCCGCTGCGCTAACAGTCTTGTAGAGAATTTTATGAAAAGTGCTATTCACCCCCCTCTAGCACGCTATTCGATCTATCAGTTGGTATCAGAGCGAAGGACCGCTCTTGATCGGACTAACCGCCGAGGGAGCACACGCTAGAGGAAGAAGAACAAGGAAGATAAGTTGGGGGAAGACATCAATACATCACCATCCTACAATCATAAAGAATTCGGCCATTGGAAGGCAATGATGGAAAATTGGCTAGGAATGGACTGGGAGTGTAGAATGACCATTGAAGATCCCTTTGAAATTTTTAGAGACAAGCACGGAAAGAAGCTTCGTCCTAGATATTGGACAGATGAACAACAAGAGCAATCTAGGGCAAATGAAAAGGTAATCAATATTTTGATTGATATTTTATCTAAAAATGTGTTGAATTGTGTAGGAGAATATAAAAGTGCTTATGAGTTATGGTGCAAACTAGAAGAACTTCACAAGAACCCTACACAAGCTCAACGAGTAGAAGAACCGGATGAAATAAGCCCAAGGGTCCAAGAAGACCAAAATGAAGGAGAAGTGTCAAGCTCATCAAGTGAGGTTTGAAATTCAAGAGAGGAAGAGGAAGTATCAACATCGAGAGTTGAGGGGGAAGAGAGACCCTCAACTATACAAGAGCAAGAGAAAGCTCCCACCTCCGCCAAAGTCAAATCAAAAGAGTATATTATATATGTTGGAACTTGGATGGCTAGAGAGGGGGCTGAATGTAGCCAGACACTTGAACTTTAGCTCTTTTTGTATTTCAGCACCTCAAATGTTAGTAGCACAGCGGAAGCACAAGAAAACTAGAGTTGCAGAAAACTAAACCCTAAGCTAAACACAAATGCAAAACGCTAACAAGAGGATTTACAAGGTTCGGGGATAACTTGCCCCTACTCCTTGGCGTGCCCTTAAGGTGGGCGATCCCTTGATCGTCGGCAGATCAAGCCTCGGAAAATCCGGATAAAATGCAACCTCCTTCTCGGTGGAGTAACCTCTCCACAGCGTTTCAAGATGGAACAAATATTAAGTACAGGAAACACAAAAAGGATCTTACTTAGCACTTAGAACCACAAGAACACAAGCAAACTTCTCCAGGGCTCCACTGTAACGCCCCAAATTTCCCTCTAGAACGATGTAATAATTGAACATGTGGCCAAGAATAAAATTATGAATTTAAAGGGGGAATTTACGAATAAAGAAGATATTAAGCACCTTCTTGATATATGGTGAATGTGTGTGATAATTATGTTTTATATGCTACATTAACATTATGCTTGACATCATGCACATGAATAAATGAATAATGATATGAATATGCATGTGTATGAACTAAATAGGTAGCATTCTCTTGTTGGGCTTTGGTTACATGGGCTTGAAGAAAAAAAAAAGAGGTGCCAAGGATTGAACCTTGGACCTCAAAGGAAAGCAAAGCCTTAAGAATATTCATGTAACCAATTTACCTAGCAAGGGAGTGCTATTAGAAGAGGATGGGAAATTGTAGAAAAGTGGGAAAGAAGATGAAGAAACACAAAAATATTAAAGAGACACCATTAAAGAGGTGCTTGCCTCTTTACTCACCATAAAAGGCCATGAAGAGGAGGAAATGCCTAAGGCATTTTCGGTCAAGAAACCCCCCCCCCCTTTCTCTCCACCAAACTCTTCCCCTTCCTCCTCTTCCTCACCGAAATCCTTGCTGCCCTTGCTGCCATTTTCAAGTCCTTCACCTCCTAGAGAAAAACGAACCAAAAGAAGAGAAGAACAAGAGGAGTGTTAGAGTTTAAGAGGTCTTTTCTTCTCAAAAATTTGGAGATCTTTTGGGAACATAAGAACAAGTAATAAGACTTCCTCACCTGCAACATAATGGTTTTTTATGTGTTTTGTACCCCCCTTTTTTTCTATGTCCAAAAACATAAAGGAAGAGTTCATGAAATTGTTACTACCTTTCTGTAATGAATATATGATGGATACATGGTGTTTGAATGCCCTCCATGATGTAAAGGACTTGGAAGAATTCGGCCAAGTCATGAAATGGATAAATGTTGATGCATGAAGTAGGCTATTATTCTAATGATTGTTTCCTTGCTATATAAATGTTTTAGGCCAAGAAATTTTGTGGAATCTATACTAAGGGACCCTTGTAACATTCAGCCAAGGGATCTTAAATTATGCCTTAAAACATATTTTTATAGACCTTCATGAAGTTATAGTTAAATCAAGTGATATGCATGTGATTGGGTGTTTTATTTCATGATGGAAATAATTTATACCTTAGGGTCAGTACCTTATTTAAGTTGTTTGAGCCTAAACTCATGCTCCATTCTATGTATTGATGTTTAGAAAAATGTTACATGTACCCATATGCATGATAATCCAAGTAGAACTCTAGATCATACACCTAAACTAGTGTTTGGTGAAGTACAAACTACTTTTGCACTTGTGAATGAATTCTTATGAAAAATATGCTTTTATTCCCATGTTAGGTGAATGATTATTCTATGAAATCCCTACTGTGAGTTTTGACAAATTACAAGAATAAGAGTTAAGAATAGGTTCGAGTACAAAGCATGCCCCTAAACTAGTGTTTAATGAAGCCTAGACTACCATTATGCTTGTATATGACCTTAATGGTAAAATATATTTTTGTTTACATGTTATATGAACTTTTATACCATGTTATACATACTGTGAATTTCGGCCAATTACTAGAATAAAGGCTAAGAATAAGTTCAAGTACAATTCATGCACCTAAACTAGTGTTTAGTGAAGTCTAAACTACCAGTGTACTTATAAATGACCTCTTATGTAATGTATGCCTTTATTCCAATGTTATGTGGGTTTTATGCTATGATATCCTTGCTATGAAGTTTCGGCCAGCATGTATTAAGATGAGAAAAGAAAGATTAAACTAACATATTGCCTTGATTAAGACAAGCATGTTATATGTATGATGTATTGATGAAACTAGCATGATGGTTGCTTCACTTACATGTGTTAAAAGAAAGATCCTTCCATGTCTTGCTATTTATGCTAATTATTATGCCATGAAAGTATGCCTATGTTTATGAATGATTGAATGCCTATAGTACATGCAATATGAAAGAAAGAAAGAAAAAGAAAGAATGCATGTTCTATATATGAAAGTATGCTTATGATTATGAATGATTGAATGTCTATAGTACATGCAATATGAAAGAAAGAAAGAAAGAAAGGAATGCATGTTCTATATGAATGAAAGAAAGAAAAGAAAATAATGCATGTATGTATTTTACTTTATAGATTGGCTTGTACCAGATCTTGAAAAGATCCACGGTTCCGGACTACCGATGATGCTGTCCCTAGGATGAAAGATAGTAAGCCTAGAATGTAGACCCCTGTAGGTCGGGATTAGCTACCTCGCATCCTACATAGGGGTATGCGCGTAAAAGAAAGAATGGGTACAAAGCCGGGGACCCCAAAGAAGATGATGTATATGATTTTAAAGTATTATTTACTATGTTTTCCAAAGAGCATCCTAATGTTTTGAAATGCACATGTTCTATGTTTATATGACTTCGTGTATCTTATATGCCTTATGAATTTTATGGTATCCACGAAATGTTATATGTTTTAAAATGCATGCGACGTAAGGATTTAGTGAGTAGGAAAGAGCTTACTAGGTTTTATACTTATAGTTTGTTTGCTTATGTTGTAGATCAACATAGAAATTTCTGAGGAATGGGCAGCTACAGGAAGGGCTAATGTGTGTGGTGGTGACTTGACTGATCGATCCACTTTAGTGCCATCTATAGACTTAGTTCTTATTTCTAATAAGACATATGTTGCTACTTTATGCATGATATTTGCTAGTTCTTTTGGAGTTTATTTAACTATGAATGCTATTAGATGTTATATGATGTTATTACTTCGTTATTGTTGCATATGCTTTTTGTTATGTTTCATTTCCGCTGCAATGTTAGATTCATACGCAATGATATAAGTAAGTAAGAAAAAAAAGGTTAAAGGTAACGCGCCGCCTAACGGTAAGGGGCGGGAGTTACAGCTTGGTATCAGAGCCCACTGTCATCTCACTACACACACATCAAGCCTACCTCCTGCCGCTTCCAAGTAAGAAATTCTGTACTTGCCTTATTTCATGTTTATATTGATAACTGAATTATGCAAGTATGATGCATGATATGTATGATGGAAGCATGATTTTACCTTGGATAAAACTAGGAAGATACCTTATGATGACAATGATTTAAAATGATATGTATGACGGAAGCATGATCTTACCTTGGATAAAACTGGGAAGATACATTATCATGCTTTGTAATGACAATGATTTAAGATGTATATGAATGGAAATAACAGTAACCTTATGCTAGCATATGTGTTATTTCGTGAAGATAATGGCTAGAAGAAGTACCAGAACAAACGAAATTGCACCCCCGCTTGACCTGACGCACATAGTCGCAGAACTCCAGCGTCAGATCACCGAACAACAGCAGACCATCAACACCCTGATGACTCAACAGGGAAATGCTGCTACTCCACCACCAAACTAGCGCGTGATAACAGTTACACCCCCAGCTACGCCAGCACCCCCGACAGGCCCTGCCACCGGAATGCGACCGAAAGCCTATTTAATCCAGTGGCAGAGGCTGAAGCCGGAATCCTTCTCAGGTGCTTGCGAGCCATGGGATGTGCAGGCCTGGTTCAAGACGGTGGAGAGTACTATGGAGCTGCTGGATTGGCTGGAGCACGAGAAGATAAAATGTGCGTCATTCTGCCTCTCTGGCGATGCCAGAATGTGGTGGGAAAGGGTCATGGCCAAGAGACCCGTGAACCTGATGAAGTGGACAGACTTCGAGACGGAATTTTTTGAGGAGTTCTTCCACCTGCAGGTCACCAACAAACATTATGATGAATTCACGGAATTCCGACAAGGCAACCTGTCCGTCAGCGAAGCCGTCAAGAAATTCAATCGACTGGCCCGCCTATATCCGGAGTTGGTCAAGACGGAGAAAGAAAAAGGTCCGCCTTATGCTGAAGATGTTGCAACCGGAGATAGCTCTGAACGTGGTCGGTGGAGTTAACAGGCCACAGACCGCCGAGGAGCTGTTCAGCAGTGCTTTGATCACCGAGCATTATCTGAACAACATAAATCAGCAAAGCAAGAGCCAAGTCCCCTCAGGAGGGCAGAAGCCTCAGCATGCGGGTACTAGCTGGAAAGGGAACCGCAATGACAAGAAAAAGTGGAACAATTCTAAAGGCGACTTAGCAGATAAGAAGCCCAAGTACAATCCGTGCGAAAAATGTGGAAACAATCATCCTGGGGAATGCCGCAAGGGTTCAAACAAATGCTTCATATGCGGACAAGAGGGACACAAGGCCTTTACCTGTCCTACCAAGGCCCCGACACCTTCTTAGCAGCCGATACCGTACCAGAGTACCCCTGCACAGCTGCACTATATGCTAGCCGCACTGGAAGGTCCTCAAATCAGTCAAGGCAGATTGGAGGCCCCGCCGGTTACTACGAACGCCAGGGTTTTCTGTCTAACAAAAGAAGATGCGGCAAATGCTTCCACCGTTGTCACAGGTCAGATAATTATTTACAGTCAGCATGCTACTACTTTATTTGATACTGGGGCAATGCATTCCTACATTTCCACGATATATGCTAAGAAGATAGACATACCCTTACAAATTCTAACTGCAAGTTTTTAACAACCCTACCCTCGGGAGAGATAATGGCATCCACCCACCAGTTGCGTGCTGTACCAATCAGAATCGCAGAAAGGGAACTCTATTGCGACCTAATAGTACTCAACATGCAAGACTTCGATGTAATACTGGGTATGGATTTTCTAAGCAAATACGGTGCTTCCATCGAGTGCCATAAACGCAAAGTGGTCTTCCAGCCCGAGGCAGAAACCATGTTCGAATTTATTGGAGAGCCAAGGAAAAGAACCGGGAAATTCTTATCGGCTCTCGAGGCGCAGAAAATGTTGGACAAGGGATATACTGGTTTTCTAGTACATGTGGTCAGTACAGAACAGGCAACGGACCAGAAGCTGGAAGATGTCAGAATAGTATGCCATTATCCAGAAGTATTCCCGGATGAGTTACCAGGATTAGCCCCTGACAGAGAGGTTGAATTCGAAATCGAACTGATTCCTGGTACAAATCCGATCTCCAAGGCACCCTACCGTATGGTGCCGGCCGGGTTAAAGGAACTGCATGGACAACTACAGGAGCTACTCGACAAGGGATTTATTCGCCCTAGTCACTCTCCATAGGGAGCTCCGATATTATTTATCCAGAAGAAGGATGGCACGATGCGCCTGTGTATCGACTACAGAGCGCTAAACAACGTGACAATCAAGAATAGGTAAGAACATGATGGTGAAGTAATTTACTGAAGTTCAAAACCTGAACTATGTGTAAACAATGTTAGGTACCCCCTTCCAAGGATCGACGACCTATTCGACCAATTGAAGCGAGCTACCGTATTTTCGAAGATTGATCTCAGATCTGGCTACCATCAAGTAAAAGTCAAGCCAGATGATATTCCGAAAACGGCCTTCCGGACCAGATACGGGCATTATGAGTTCGTCGTGATGCCTTTCGGAGTGACCAATGCTCCCGCAAAGTTTATGGAACTGATGAATCGGGTATTCTCGGCTTTCCTTGACAAGTTTGTGATCGTCTTCATCGACGATATCCTTATCTACTCGAGAAATCAAGAAGAGCATGCCAAGCACCTGAAGATAGTACTGCAGATTCTTCGGGAACAGAAATTGTATGTCAAGTTCTCCAAATGCGAATTCTGGCTGGACCAAGTGTCCTTTCTCAGTCATATTATTTCCAAAGATGGAGTCATGGTTGACCCGAAGAAGATTGAGGCCGTCAGTAACTGGAGCAGGCCCAAGAATGCAAGCGAGATCAGGAGTTTTCTCGGATTAGCGGGATATTACCGGAAATTCGTAGAAGACTTCTCCAGAATCACAGCACCAATGACGGTTCTCACCAAGAAGAACAAGGAATATATATGGACAGACGAATACGAGAAGAGTTTCTTGGAACTGAAAAGAAGACTTACATGTGCTCCAATCCTGACTCTTCCGGAAAATGACAAGGGATTCGTTATGTACAGCGATGCCTCCAGATTGGGACTCGGAGCTGTACTGATGCAGAATGGTAAAGTCATTGCCTACGCCTCTAGGCAACTGAAGGAACATGAAAGGAACTATCCCACTCACGACTTAGAATTGGCAGCCGTGGTCTTTGCTCTGAAAATATGGAGACACTATCTATATGGAGCACAGTGCAAGATTTATACAGATCACCAGAGTCTGCGATATTTCTTCACTCAGAAGGACCTCAATATGCGACAACGTCGATGGCTGGAACTCGTAAAAGACTATGACTGCAAGATCTTCTATCACCCAGGTAAAGCAAACAAGGTAGCTGATGCACTCAGCAGAAAGTCTAGTGCCACCTTAATGTCCTTATCAGTATTGTCCCGACCGCTGGAGAAGGAAATTATGAGCTACGGGATCGAGGTCATTTTCGGACGACTTTCGGCCCTGGCAATTATGCCGGCACTATTCGACGACATACTGGAGAAGCAAAATGGTGATCCAAGTCTTCAGAAGGTTAAACAGGAAATTCTTGAAGGCAAAGGCGATGATTTTCGTATCGCCGATAATGGGGTAATATACCTTAGGGATCGACTCTATATCCCTAATGATCTGGAACTACAAAAGAAGATTTTGGAGGAGGCTCACGGAACCCCCTATTCTATGCACTCGGGATCCACCAAGATGTACCAAGATCTGAAGACGAGGTTTTGGTGGTCCGATATGAAGAGGTATGTAGATCAGCACGTCAGTACCTGCCTGACCTGCCAGCAAGTCAAAGCGGAACACCAGAGGCCTGGAGGAGTTCTGCAACCGATCCAAATTCCAGAATGGAAATGGGAAGACATTTCTATGGATTTCATCTCAGGTCTTCCCCGAACTACAAATGGATACGACACTATATGGGTTATCGTCGACAGATTGACGAAGTCAGCCCATTTCCTAGCAATCAAGATGACATATTCGATTGAGCAACTGGCTCAATTGTATGCTAAGGAAATCATCAGACTGCATGGCATTCCCAAGACCATCATTTCAGATAGAGATGGCCGCTTCACATCATAATTTTGGGAATGTGTTCATAAAACTCTCGGCACAAAGCTGCGTTTCAATACCGCCTTTCATCCTCAGACTGATAGGCAAACAGAAAGAGTAAATCAAGTACTGGAGGACATGCTACGAGCTTGTGCCCTGGATTTCAAAGGGAGCTGGTGTCGATACTTATGTCTAGCGGAATTCGCTTACAATAATAGCTACCAAGCTACTATCGGAATGACACCTTATGAAGCGTTATATGGATGGAGATGTAGGTCTCCAATCTGTTGGTACGAGGGTCGCGAAAAGAAAGAGATGGGACTCCAGACGGATTTCATCGACGACACCACCTGAGCCATACAGAGTATCCGCCAAAGAATAGAGACTGCCCAGAGCCGGCAGAAGAGCTATGCGGATCAAAGACGTAGACCTTTGGAGTTCGACGTCGGAGATTTGGTGTTCCTCCGAGTAGCTCCTATGAAAGGAGTAATGCGATTCGGGAAGAAAGAAAAGCTTAGTCCGCGATATGTGGGACCGTACAAGATCCTGAACAGAGTGGGTAAGGTGGCTTATGAGCTGGAGCTACCTCAGGAGATGTCCGCTATCCACAATGTGTTCCACGTGTCGATGCTCAGAAAGTGCATTCCCAGTACCGACAAAGTGATTGAGCCGCATGTCGTACAGATCCAGGAGGACCTGAGTTGCGAAAGCAACCCATTCGGATCCTGGATCAAGACGTCAAGAGACTAAGGAACAAGGAAGTGCCCTTAGTCAAAGTCTTGTGGCAAAGTCAGCAATATGAAGAAGTTACCTGGGAACGTGAGGATGATATGAAATGAAAATATCCCGAGTTGTTTTAAGTTCGAGGATGAACTTTTCAGAAGGGAGGGTGGATTGTAACGCCCCAAATTTCTCTCTAGAACGATGTAATAATTGAACATGTGGCCAAGAATAAAATTATGAATTTAAAGGGAGAAATTGCGAATAAAGAAGATATTAAGCACCTTCTTGATATATGGTGAATGTGTGTGATAATTATGTTTTATATGCTACATTAATATTATGCTTGACATCATGCACATGAATGAATGAATAATGATATGAATATGCATGTGTATGAACTAAATGTGTAGCATTCTCTTGTTGGGCTTTGGTTACATGGGCTTGAAGAAAAAAAAAAGAGAGGTGCCAAGGATTGAACCTTGGACCTCAAAGGAAAGCAAAGCCTTAAGAATATTCATGTAACCAATTCACCTAGCAAGGGAGTGCTATTAGAAGAGGATGGGAAATTGTAGATAAGTGGGAAAGAAGATGAAGAGACACAAAAAAATTGAAGAGACACCATTGAGAGGTGCTTGCCTCTTTACTCACCATAAAAGGCCATGAAGAGGAGGAAATGCCTAAGGCATTTTCGGCCAAGAACCCCCCCCCCTTTCTCTCTACCAAACTCTTCCCCTTCCTCCTCTTCCTCACCGAAATCCTTGCTGCCCTTGCTGCCATTTTCAAGTCCTTCACCTCCTAGAGAAAACCGGACCAAAAGAAGGGAAGAACAAGAGGAGTGCTAGAGTTTAAGAGGTCTTTTCTTCTCAAAAATTTGGAGATCTTTTGGGAACATAAGCACAAGTAGTAAGACTCCCTCACCTGCAACATAATGGCTTTTTATGTGTTTTTATGATTTTTATGTTTGCTTGTGATGTTGGGTGAAAGAGAATGGAAGAAAACCTTGAGGGAAGTTTCGGCCATAAAGGGGTACCGCCTTTTTTTCTATGTCCAAAAACTTAAAGGAAGAGTTCATGAAATTGTTACTACCTTTTTGTAATGAATATATGATGGATACATGGTGTTTGAATGCCCTCCATGATGTAAAGGACTTGGAAGAATTCGGCCAAGTCATGAAATGGATAAATGTTGATGCATGAAGTAGGCTATTGTTCTAATGATTGTTTCCTTGCTATATAAATGTTTTAGGCCAAGAAATTTTGTGGAATCAATGCTAAGGGACCCCTGTAACATTCAGCCAAGGGACCTTAAATTATGCCTTAAAACATATTTTTATAGACCTTCATGAAGTTATAGTTAAATCAAGTGATATGCATGTGATTGGGTGTTTTATTTCATGATGGAAATAATTTATACCTTAGGGCCAGTACCTTATCTAAGTTGTTTGAACCTAAAATCATGCTCCATTCTATGTATTGATGTTTAGAAAAGTGTTACATGTACCCATATGCATGATAATCCAAGTAGAACTCTAGATCATACACCTAAACTAGTGTTTGGTGAAGTACAAACTACTTTTGCACTTGTGAATGAATTCTTATGAAAAATATGCTTTTATTCTCATGTTAGGTGAATGATTATGCTATGAAATCCCTACTGTGAGTTTCAACAAATTACAAGAATAAGGGTTAAGAATAGGTTCGAGTACAAAGCATGCCCCTAAACTAGTGTTTAATGAAGCCTAGACTACCTTTATGCTTGTATATGACCTTAATGGTAAAATATGTATTTGTTTACATGTTATATGAACTTTTATACCTTGTTATACATACTGTGAATTTCGGCCAATTAGTAGAATAAAGGCTAAGAATAAGTTCAAGTACAATTCATACACTTAAACTAGTGTTTAGTGAAGTCTAGACTACCAGTGTACTTATAAATGACCTCTTATGTAATGTATGCCTTTATTCCAATGTTATGTGGGTTTTATGCTATGATATCCTTGCTATGAAGTTTTGTCCAGCATGTATTAAGATGAGAAAAGAAAGATTAAACTAACATATTGCCTTGATTAAGACAAGCATGTTATATGTATGATGTATTGATGAAACTAGCATGGTGGTTGCTTCACTTACATGTGTTAAAAGAAAGGTCCTTCCATGTCTTGCTATTTATGCTAATTATTATGCCATGAAAGTATGCCTATGTTTATGAATGATTGAATGCCTATAGTACATGCGATATGAAAGAAAGAAAGAAAAAGAAAGAATGCATGTTCTATATATGAAAGTATGCTTATGATTATGAATGATTGAATGTCTATAGTACATGCAATATGAAAGAAAGAAAGAAAGAAAGGAATGCATGTTCTATATGAATGAAAGAAAGAAAAGAAAATAATGCATGTATGTATTTTACTTTAAAGATTGACTTGTACCGGATCTTGAAAAGATCCACGATTCCGGACTACCGATGATGTTGTCCCTGGGCTGAAAGATAGTAAGCCTAGAATGTAGACCCCTGTAGGTCGGGATTAGCTACCTCGCATCCTACATAGGAGTATGTGCGCAAAAGAAAGAATGGGTACAAAGCCGGGGACCCTAAAGAAGATGATGTATATGATTTTAAAGTATTATTTACTATGTTTTCCAAAGAGCATCCTAATGTTTTGAAATGCACATGTTCTATATTTATATGTCTTCATGTATCTTATGTGCCTTATGAATTTTATGGTATCCACGAAATGTTATATGTTTTAAAATGCATGCGACGTAAGGATTTAGTGAGTAGGAAAGAGCTTACTAAGTTTTATACTTATAGTTTGTTTGCTTATGTTGCAGATCAACATAGAAATTTCTGAGGAATGGGCAGCTGCAGGAAGGGCTAATGTGTGTGGTGGTGACTTGACTGATCGATCCACTTTAGTGCCATCTATAGACTTAGTTCTTATTTCTAATAAGACATATGTTGCTACTTTATGCATGATACTTGCTAGTTCTTTTGGAGTTTATTTAACTATGGATGCTATTAGATGTTATATGATGTTATTACTTCCTTATCATTGCATATGATTTTAGTTATGTTTCATTTCCGCTGCAATGTTAGATACATACGCAATGATATAAGTAAGTATGAAAAAAAAAGGTTAAAGGTAACGCGCCGCCTAACGATAAGGGGCGGGCGTTACATCCACCCAGCGCAGATCTCACACAAGAACTCCCTTCTTCGTGTCTTCTCATTGATGGACTCGCCAAGCTTCTTGCTTCTCTTCCAAGTGCTTAAGTAACAGAAGGTTGCTTCAAAGATCACAATCGCTTGCTCAAGAGATGATGGAAGTAATCGCACGAGCAAAAAACAAGAGTTGTCGCCAGAACTGAAAACTGATCAAGTGTATGCAGCGTTGTTCTTAAGACTTCTTCGCCACCAAGAACTTAAGTCCCTCCACTGATCGCCTGGTCACAACACCTCACTGCAGCCTCCAGCTACTCTCCTTCAAGAGCCAGCTACCACTGAGCTCTCCTGGACTCCCTGAGCTTCCCTCAGACCAGCCCCAGTCAGCAGCTCCAGCCAGTGCCAGCGTCCGTTGCAACCTGAGATGGAAAACGGACAAACCTGCTCCAAGGAAAGACTCCCATTGACCCTCCTTGAGTGTTTGAATCCATTCCTGTCACCTGCAACTTAATCAGATCATTAGCACAACAAATCATACAGAGAATCATGTATCAGAGATTAAGCACAGAGAAATCAGATATGTTCAGACGTGATCAGAGCGTCTAACAATGCATTTTGAATTAAAGTGATCGGTCACCGGACCGATCCAGGGCTCGTGGATCGGTCACTGGACTGATCCACAGCTTTGCTGAGACTCCCAGCTTTCACGGCCACACTGGCCTGATCGGTCACTAGACCGATCATGCTGTGACTTGATCGGTCACCAGACCGATCAGGAAGCTCCCCGACCGATCAGGCTCCAGCCTGATCGGAGATAGTGAGAACTCCACGACACTTGATCGTTCACCAGAATGATCCGAATAGTGTTCCAGATCGGTCACTAGACCGATCAGGAGCCAAGCAGTAAGGGGAACCAAAACCCACTGTATGCTCCCTGATCGGTCCCCAGACCGATCAGGAGAAGAGCAGTGAGCGAACTGCATGCTCCCTGATCGGTCACCAGACCGATCAGGAGCCTAGCAGTAGGTTCCCAACCTCACAGTGTGCTCCCTGATCGGTCACCAGACCGATCCACGAAGGAGCACCATGCCAACTTCCCTGATCGGTCACCAGGCCGATCCAAGGACTCCAACCTAGCCCTCCAAGCTAGGATTTCATCCAACCTAGCCCTCCAAGCTAGGACCTGACCCTCCAAGCCAGGATTTCATCCAACCTAGCCCTCCAAGCTTGGACCTGGCCCTCCAAGCCGGGATTAGCCAGGATTTCATCAACCTAGCCCTCCAAGCTAGGACCTGTAACGCCTGCTTTTTTTTTCATAAGCGGCGTTACGTTAACATGCTTAGGGCATATAGACATCATAAGGCAGCGGAATAACTTTAACTTATACATGCCCTGTTACCATTCTTAACTTAATGACCTAGGAACCTTAGCATTTCAACTTTGAACTTAAGCATCATATCATATCATGTCATACGTAACATCATATCATAGGTTCCACAGGTCATTATTCAGACATATAAGTAACCAAGGTGAAGCTCTAACATAAATAGTAAACATAAAGTTTCCTAGGCCAAGTCACTACTACACACATGCGTTCTTGCCCTCCTGCTGCTTCCATCATTGTCCCCTTGAATGATCTGCGGTATAAGGAAATAAGACTATAAGCACACAGGCTTAGTAAGACTCTTTCCTACTCACAAAACCATTCATCATTCATCATCTCATAATGAGCACATAAAACATTAACATACTTGGTGCTCTACTTGGAACATAACATCTTACATCACTTATCGTATACATAGCATGGCATGAACATAAACATAGTAACCATTCTAAGCTTGGCATAATTCATGACATAGACATAAACATAGTAGACATTCTAAGCATGGCATAATTCATGGCATAACTCATAAACATAGTAGACATTCTAAGCATGACATAATTCATGGCATAACTCATAAACATAGTAGACATTCTAAGCATGGCATAATTCATGGCATTCTAAGCATGACATAATTCATGGCATAACTCATAAACATAGTAGACATTCTAAGCATGGCATAATTCATGGCATAACTCATAAACATAGTAGACATTCTAAGCATGGCATAATTCATGGCATAAATCCTATCATGGCATATGAACATCTTCCTAACATAATCATGGCATAGATCATTCATTCTCATGCATACTTCTTAACATGAAACGTAAACATAAAATCTTGGAATTACATAGCATCATGCATAACATGAATGGATGCATGAGTGGAATGCATATACATAAGGGATGCTTAACTTTTAAAACATACTTTTAATTTGCTTAAACATAATCATCATAACATCATTTGGGGTCCCCGGCTTGTACCACATACATACATCATAGCGCGCATCCCTAGCAAGTCCAAGGTCGCGAGCCCCAACCTACTAGGGTAAGGACAGCATAGTCGGTAGTCCCCGAACCGAGGCGTTCTTAAGGTGCCCATCCCTGTTGCACAGCTCCGGTAGTGCCAGAACCGTGGACAGCTTCGGTAGTCCAAAACTGGGGCGTTCTTAAGGTGCCCATCCCTTGGACCCATACTTCGGTCCGGTACAAGCTCATACATAAAGTAAAATACTTTTCATGCTTCATCATTCATAAGACATTCATAGCATAACCATGTTACATAAAGCATGACTTAACACATGCTTGTCCTTTCATTGTTCATTCTTATTGCATAACATCATGATGCCTGGAAGGCATGAGCATTATCTTCATTCATAAACATGGTATGCATCTTCCTTCATAAACATGACATGCATCTTTATTCATATAACATGGCGTGCATCATTCTTATCATGAACATAAACATTACATACTTATCATGGCATCGTTCTTATCATGAACCTAACATAACATACCTATCATAGCATCATTCTTATCGTGAACATAACCCTATCATACTTATTATGGCATCCTTCATATCATGGACATAACCTATCATACTTATCATGGTATCATTCATATCATGAACATACACACTAACCTAGCATGGTTCTTAACGTAACATGAGCATATAACTTAGCATGGTTCTCTACATCACATAAGCATACATAGGTAGGATTTCCATAACATTTTACATACCATACAAATACATGGCCTAAAACATAAACATTCATGATAACCCTATTAAGCATGGCATCCAATCATAACCTAAACATGAAACATAAACATGGTCCTTAAACCTTAGGGTCATGGTTAACATGATTTCTACCACATGCTTGATCCTATACATATAAATACCTTATGGTAAACATGTACTATCATTCTTTGAACCCTAACTCCACCCCAAACCCTAGATATCAAGCTTGACCGAAACTTCCAAGGTGGAGTTCCTTCAATTCCATAAACATGTAACGTAGCATTAGGTAAAGGAACCACCATACATCATTTATGAGACCATAGGAAGTCATTGGGCTCATGATTAGGGTTAACCCTAACCTTTAGGCCACTTTCCTAGGGCTGGCCGAAACTTATAAGGCCATGGGGAGTATGAAAAATTTCCATTAAAATCCCCAATAACTCATAACCACTAATCACATCTTACCATAGGGCCATTGGAGCCCTTACTTGAAATAAATCTTAACTTTAACCCTATTAACCCTTCTTGGCCGAAACTTGTGGAGTCCCAAGGCCATGTGAAAATTCACATAATCACCTTCCATCACCCTTATATCATGGCAACACATAAACATATGCTTGAAGTTAAAGACCCAACCCTAACCCTTGGGTCCTTGGGATTGGCCGAAACATATAGGGCCTCTAGGGTACCCCAAAAATTCTTCAAAAATTATATGCAATCCCTAAACATCATGAGAAAACATTAAATAACATTATGGAGATTTTTAGCATCATTAAGGACCCTTAAACATTGTGTCCGAAACCCTAGGGTATCCTAGGGTGCTTACTTTGGTTCTTTCATGTTGGCTGAAACCCTAGGGTATCCTAGGGTACTCCAAAAATTCCCAAAAATTACACTTAACCTCTAAACATCATAAGGGAACATTAAATAGCATTATACAGATTTTTAGCATAATTTTAGACCCTAAAATCATGGTGGCCGAAACCCTTAAGCATAAGGGTCTTGGTTTTCTTTCCTTTCAACATCAATCCAAAAACCAACCACTATATCATACTAAAAATCATAAAAATCATAGGGAACTATTATACCACAGGTGAGGGAGTCTTACCTTGGGATTTCTTGATTTTTAGACCTTAAAAGAGAAAGAACTTGTAGAACTCTTGACCCTTGATCCCTCCTTGCCCTTGTTGTCTTGGAAGGAACCTAGATCTTGGAGATGTGAAGTTTTTCCAAGGGGAAAAACCCTCTAGGAGTGGTCGGCTAGAATGAGGGAGGAAGAGAGGAGGAAATGCAATTGAAAGAAGAGAAAAAGAAACTCCCAAACCCCCCTATTTATCATCCATTAAAGAGGTAAATGAAGAGTCTCTCCATGACTCTTCATCTTCTTTTTAATCTTAACTTATATCCACTTTATTTCCTCATAGAAATCCCTTGCTAGGTGAGTTGGTTAAGGCTTACATGGTTGTACAAGAGGTCCAAGGTTCAATCCTTGGCTCATGCACCTTTATTTTTATTTCATTTATTTTATTATTTTTATTTCCTAAATTCCGAAAATCCCCCTAAAATCACCCATAATTATGCTAATATTCCTAAATAAAATTCTTTTATATTTATATTAATTTTACCTAATTTATATTAATTTTTACCTAATTAATACCCATTTTTGGAGCCCATTTAAAGCTCATTAGTACCTAATTTCTCCATTAAAATAGAAAAATTAGGCTAAGACTTACCCATAATCATGCTAATATGCCTAATTAAATCCTATTTATATTTACACCAATTATTACTGAAATCCACCTATAATCATGGTACTAAAAAGCCCACATAAAGCCCATTAGTACTTAGTTTTCTCAATTTAAATGAGAAAATATGGATTTTCTAGGCCAAAGTTCTCCTTAATATTTCTAGGTCCCTTGGAAAATTATTTAAACATGCTTAATATTTTAAGAAAATATTAAGAGAATTTTCCGGGTTGTTACAAGACCTGACCCTCCAAGCCGGGATTTCATCAACCTAGCCCTCCGAGCTAGGACCTGGCCCTCCAAGCCAGGACTATTCCACACCTAACCCTCCAGGTTAGAACTTTTCAACACCTAGCCCTCCAAGCTAGGACTTTTCCACACCTAACCCTCTAGGTTAGGACTCTTCTGTTGGTGCAAGTTACATCAATGATGTTCTTCTTTAAGTGTTTTAATGTTTGATAATACACTTAAGTTAGTGATACAATGAACAAACAAAGGGGAGTAAAGGAAAGTAACCTAAGCGGAAGAAAAGTCCTAGTTAAGCTGGGCACTAAGACCTGGTGAGTGAAGCTGGGCACTAAACCTGGTGAGTGAAGCTGGGCACTAAGTCCTGATCGAGGATTGGGCACTAAGTCCTGGCAAGGGCTGGGCACCGAAGACCTGCTCGGAAGGTGGGCACTAAGTCCTGGTCGAGGACTAGGCAAGAAGACCTGGCCGAGGGTTGGGCACCGAAGACCTGGTTCTGGGAATTGGGCACGAAGACCTGGCCGAGGGTTGGGCACCTAAGTCCTAGACCTAGGGTTTGGGCATGAAGTCTTGGTCCGAGGGATTGAGAAACTTAGCTGAACGATGACTAAGGACAGGAGTAGAGACGGGTCAGGGTTTGGGCGTCTCGAGGTCCGGAAGTATCGAAAGCTAAGAAAAAGTCCACCCGAAGGACTGGGTGGCAACCATCTCCTGAAAGGAGTAGGTGAAAGGCACGTTCTCGGGGGGAGGGAACTTGCGCCGGTTCGACCTAGGGTTTCGTGGAGACCCAAAGTCAGAACCAAGACAGCTGAGGCTGTATAAAGATAACATATTATTGTTCTGTGTTATTTTGGACTAACCCTGGATGCAGGACTGAAGGAACGAGTGTCTGCCGCTCAGAGAGCCTCAAAGGAGTGAGGCAGCAGCTGAGTAGGGCGCTCGGAGTGTCCTGGGCGCCCCAAGGTGAATAAAAAGAAGTGGAGCAAATGTACACTTCGGAAGCTAACTGGGCGGGGCGCCCCCATGCTCCCGGGCGCCCCGGATGGTCCGGGCGCCCAGAGCTCAAGCCAACGAAGTGGATAAAAGTCAAGCCAGCGGATTGAGTCAACCCGGGCACCCCTAGCATCCCGGGCGCCCCCCAATCAAACCTTAGCCCGATCCCGAAGGGATAACGGCTGACCGAGAGGTGCTCGGATCGGTTGACACGTGGGGGGCGCCCCCGACGTCCAGGGCGCCCCCAAAAGTGCTATAAAAGGGGCTTCGACCCCTCTGCTTCAAACAAAACTGCTACAAGCTATTCTGAACATTCTAACCGATGACAACGTGTTAATGACATGGCTATATGACCGGGAGGCTCCAGGAGGAAGTGCGCGGCACTTCAGAGGTCCAGATCGGCCGAGCTTCAACTTTGTTTTGTTCGGTTTGCATTTAATTTTCCATACTTAAATTTCTGTACTTGTGCTTGTACTTCTACACTGTAAGACGGGTTTACTCCGCCTCCGAAAATTCTAGAAAGGAGACCAATAGTGGACTCACGCCAAGTACATAGGCCTTGGACGTACTGACCCTGGGGGGTTGGGAACCAAGTAAATAAATCCCGCTGTGTCCCTGTGTATTGCTTTTATTTTGTTTATTTACTTTTCCGCTGTGCTATTAACATTCTAAGTTCAGAACGATCCGAGCTTTTCTACGAAGTTTCCGCGAGAGTTTTTCACGGTCGATATTCACCCCCCTCTATCAAGGGTACCGGTCCTACAATTGGTATCAGAGCAAGCCGCTCTTCACCAGACTAACCGCCGACGGAGCAACGACGCCAGGAGTTGAGGGGGAGCCCAGGGGTGAATCAGGTACATTTTAATGTCTATTTTTAAATTCCATATTATCTGTTTCACGTACAGGGAGAGAGGGCACCATAAAAATCAGTGCCCTACTCGTAAGACTCGATCTTCACTACCGGTGGCAAAGGAGGCACCAGCGCCAGGAAGCCGGAGAGACAAAAGTCACGTACAATGCTTCAAGTGCGAAAAATACGGACACTACAAAAACAAGTGTCCGGCGAAGGTACGTAAGATTTATGTTCCAAAGATGTTACAAATTCCTGCACTGCCTTATGATAATTTAGTTAATTTTTCTGATAAATTAGATTTACTGCATAGTAGAATTAACATTTGCATGTCAAATTAGAAAATGCAGATATGACTAAAGTATCAGAAATTAATTATCTAATTCAGAACATCAATTCAGTAATTTCTAAAATAAATTATCATAACTTTAATTTTGATAATTTTAATTCTGATAACCTTAATTCTAGTAACTTTAATTCTGTTAATTTTAGTTTAGATAAATTAAATCCTAAGGATAAATCCGAATTCAAATTTGAAAATCCTAAGGATAAATCTGAATTCAAAAATCTTAAGGATAATTCTGAATTTGAAAATCCTTTAGATAATTTGGAATTCAAATTTGAAAATCCATTGTATAACTCAGAATTCGAATTTGAAAACTCTAAAGATAACTCTGAAGTTAATGAAGATAATTCTGGAGATAATCCTGAAAGTATTTTTGAGGATAATTCTGAGAATAATCTTGAAGATAAAAATCTCCTAAATAATAACTTAATTATAGATAATCTTGAAAATTATCACAAAACTTTAACTAGTGGCCCAAATTACTCCTCCTATTTTGAGTATACTAAAAGATATAATTTTGAGGATGAGGAGGATATGGAACTATCTAAGATTAGGGTCATAGTCAATAAAAATTACAATGATTCAAATAAATCAAAATTATTATAAAAACTTGAAAAATAGATAAAAATGAAGAAGAAATTTTTGAAATAATGAAAATGATGAATTTAAACCCACAATTATTAATTGATTATTTCAACCTTAATTATTCAAATTCAAATTAAATTAAATTCAAATTAAATTAAATTCAAATTAAAATAAATTCAAATTAAATTAAATTAAAATTAAATTTAATTCAAATTAAAATCAAATTCAAATTAAATTAAATTCAATTCAAATTAAAATCAAATTAAATTCAAATTAAATTAAATTAAAATTAAATTAAATTCAAATTAAAATCAAATTCAAATTAAATTAAATTCAAATTAAATCAAATTCAAATTAAATTAAATTCAAATTAAAATCAAATTCAAATTAAATTAAATTCAAATTATATTAAATTAAATTCAAATTAAAATCAAATTCAAATTAAATTAAATTCAAATTAAATCAAATTCAAATTAAATTAAATTTAAATTAAATTAAATTCAAATTAAATTCAAATTAAATTAAATTCAAATTAAATTAAAATTCAAATTAAATTAAATTCAAATTAAATTAAAATTCAAATTAAATTAAATTCAAATTAAATTAAATTCAAATTAAATCAAATTCAAATTAAATTAAATTCAAATTAAATTAAATTCAAATTAAATTATATTCAAAATAAATTAAATTCAAATTAAATTAAATTCAAAATAAATTAAATTCAAATTAAATTAAATTCAAATTAAAATCAAATTCAAAATAAATTAAATTCAAATTAAATTAAATTCAAATTAAAATCAAATTCAAATTAAATTAAATTCAAATTAAAATCAAATTCAAATTAAATTAAATTCAAATTAAATCAAATTCAAATTAAATTATATTCAAATTATATTAAATTCAAATTAAATCAAATTCAAATTAAATTAAACTAAAATAAAATTAAATTAAAATTAAATTAAATTCAAATTAAAATCAAATTCAAATTAATTAAATTCAAATTAAATTCAAATTCAAATTAAATTAAATTCAAATTAAATTAAAGTAAATTCAAATTTAATTAAATTCAAATTAAATAAATTTAAATTAAATTCAAATTCAAATTAAATTAAATTCAAATTTAATTAAATTCTAATTAAATCAAATTTAAATTAAATTCAATTCAATTAAAATTAAATTCAAAATAAATGAAATTCAAATTAAATCTAAATTAAATTCAATTATATTCAAATTAAATTTTAATTAAATTCAAATTAAATCTTAATTAAATTCAATTTAATTAAATAAACTTAATTAATTCAATTCACTTCAAATAAATTCAACTTTAATTAATTCAAATCAATTCAATTTTAATTAATTTATTTTCAAATTAATTCAAACTTCAATTAATTCTTAATTAACTTAAATCCAACTAAATCTTAAATAACTTAATCTCAAACTAAACTAAAATTTAACCAAACTATAACAATTAAAATTAATAACATTAAATATGTCAAAGTGGGTTGACATATTTGCGGGTTCACACGATATGTATCAAATCGGGAATTTGATACAGCATTAGAAACTTAAATAAAATAATTGAACTTGTTTGACTCATGCATAATTGTCATGTCATGCATTTGCTACTTCTTTTAAATATATGACATGTCATTCATATTTAAATTTTATGCATATATTAGAACGGCTATAGGAAAAAGAATGATTGAAACTTGATCAACCTAGTATTGGATGGCGGTGAGATGATAATACGTTAGGGAAGCCTCCTCTAATAAGGTCAAGTTTACACTACTTGGTCTCTTTAGACTGGTGAAACTAGCCGAAGCTACCGATCCAAGACCCAAACTAGTTAGACCAGAATTTTTCAAAAAGTAATTTTGAAAATGAAATTTCATTAAAAGGCTTTGTCAAGGAAAGGGTTGATGATCCAATAAGGCTACGGCCAAAGAAGGCCTAGTGCCTCGCCAAGACCTGGAAGCCAATTTTTGAAACTCAAATTCAAGTTACTTCTTGTCAAATTCAAATCTAACACAAGCTTCAATTAAATCTTAGAGTTAATAATAAATTAAGAAAAATGATTCAAGCATCTCACAATACACCTATAAGGCAACCATGCTTGTTGTATTGATACATCTAAAATGGGTGAGATGTTAAGGACTAATGAATTGAAAAATATTTTTTTTTAAATTATTTTTCAAATTGTTAGAATATTTTCCAAAAAAAATATGTTCAAAATAGTACTTTAACATAAGAATATTTTTATGAAATTCATGCTTGTCTGATTGATTATATATATTATACATTTTTCAAAAGTATATCTTTTCAAAAATTGTTTGACTCACTCAATTAGATACAACCCTCTTAGGACAACACTAAAGTTCCTTAAGGCACATAGATAGAGTCAAACGATGTCGGGTACAGGGGGAGTGGTTTATTCATTTTTTTCAAAAATTGTCCTTGAAAAATCACTGTCTTTTAAAATTGTTTTCGAAAACCGAGCTTTAAACACTATTACTTACGTTTTTCGAAAACTATGTCGGATAAATTACCTTAATTTCAAAATATGCTTCAAAATTTCAAAATACATTCTAAAAGTGTGCTTTGTCTTGTTTGATTTTGATAAACCCTAAAGACACAGAGGAAGATCCACTTCATAATCTACAAGGACTCCTAGGATGTGTCAAATTTAGGGGGAGTATGAATCAAACTTCTGAAAACAGTTTCTTGCATAATTAATTGTTTTGAAATTATCAGATAATTCATTTGATTTGAATCAAACCTTAAGAGTCAGAGGAAGAGTACTTGTGGTCAACAAGCCTCCTAGGACTGGGTCAAGTTTAGGGGGAGATCAAGTTAAAAGAATTAAAAATATTTCAAATATTTTCATGCTCGGTATTTTCAAATCTTGCTAAAAACATAAGTAGTCTTTCAATATACTATTATTCTATTTGTCAGAATTTGTGTGACTTATGAAATTATTTTTGAAAAAATATTTACTTGGGTTGGAGAATTTCCAGGACACTTAGGAAATGTCCTTGTAGTCAACAAGGTTTCCCAGGATGGTGTCAGACGGGAAGATAAACCAAGTCAAGTAAAATATTGGGTCTTCAAAAGTTCACACATTCTTCAAAATATACTAGCATATATTTTCAAAAGTACTATCATTTTTTTCTTTTTTGGCAAAATTCTATTAATATTTACTTGAGTTTGAAGAATTTCCAGGACACTTAGGAAAATATCCTTGCAGTTAACAAGGTTTCCTAGGATTGTGTCAAATTGGAAAAGAAACCTAGTCAAGTAAAATATTATGTTTCAAAAATTACTTAGATTTTTCAAAGTTTCATCTTTTTCAAAAATAGTTAGTACTTGCAAAACATGCATAATATTTATTTTCCAAAATAACATTCTTTCAAAAGTTATGCATTTTCCAAAAGTACTTATATTTTTCAAAAAATTACAAAAGTACTTGCATTTTTTTAAGATCATAATAATTTTCAAAGTACTTGTACTTTTTAAAGCGCATAGCATCTTGTTCAAAATATGCATTTTTCAAAAAATGCAATATACCATTCAAAATACAATGCTTTCAAAAATTTTGCACTATGTACTTTCAAAAAGAACCAATGGTTTTCATTGTTGGTACAAGTATTTTCTTATGTTTTTTTGATGTATGACAAAGGGGGAGAGATGTGCTTAAGTTAGAAAAATTTTCTCCCAAAAATAAAAAATGTAGTTTCAAAACTTATATCATTTTTTTTCTTTTTTGATCCCAAGGATGGTAAGTTAGCCCCTTAAACCAATCTAACTTAAGTTATTGTCAAACATCAAAAAGGGGAAGATTGTTGGTGCAAGTTACATCAATGATGTTCTTCTTTAAGTGTTTTAATGTTTGACAATACACTTAAGTCAGTGATACAATGAACAGACAAAGGGGAGCAAAGGAGAAGTAACCTAAGCGGAAGAAAAATCCTAGTTAAGCTGGGCACTAAGACCTGGTGAGTGAAGCTGGGCACTAAGACCTGGTGAGTGAAGCTGGGCACTAAGTCCTGATCGAGGATTGGGCACTAAGTCCTGGCAAGGGCTAGGCACCGAAGACCTGCTCGGAAGGTGGGCACTAAGTCCTGGACCTAGGGTTTGGGCACGAAGGCTTGGTCCGAGGGACTGAGCAACTTAGCTGAGCAATGACTAAGGACAGGAGTAGAGACGGGTCAGGGTTTGGGCGTCTCGAGGTCCGGAAGTATCGGAAGCTAAGCAAAAGTCCACTCGAAGGACTGGGTGGCAACCATCTCCTGAAAGGAGTAGGTGAAAGGCACTTTCTCGGGGGAGGGAACTTGCGCCGGTTCGACCTAGGGTTTCGTGGAGACCCAAAGTCAGAACCAAGACAGCTGAGGCTATATAAAGATAACAAATTATTGCTCTGTGTTATTTTGGACTAACCCTGGATGCAGGACCGAAGGAACGAGTGTCTTCAGCTCAGAGAGCCTCAAAGGAGTGAGGCAACAGCTGAGTAGGGCGCTCGGAGTGTCCCGGGCGCCCCAAGGTGAATACAAAAGAAGTGGAGCAAATGTACGCTTCGGAAGCTAACTGGGCGGGGCACCCCCGTGCTCCCGGGCGCCCCGGATGGTCCGGGCGCCCCGAGCTCAAGCCAACGAAGTGGATAAAAGTCAAGCCAGCGAGAAGCCAGTAGATAGAGTCAACCCGGGCGCCCCTAGCATCCCGGGCGCCCCCCAGTCAAACCTCAGCCCGATCCCGAAGCAATAACGGCTGACCGAGAGGTGCTCGGATCGGTTGACATGTGGGGGCGCCCCCGACGTCCACGGCGCCCCCAGAAGTGCTATAAAAGGGGCTTCCACCCCTCTGCTTCAAACACAACTGCTACAAGCCATTCTGATCATTCTGACCGACGACAACGTGCTAATGACGAGGCTCTACGACCGGGAGGCTCCAGGAGGAAGTGCGCAGCACTTCGGAGGTCCAGATCGGCCGAGCTTCAACTTTGTTTTGTTCGGTTTTCATTTAATTTTCCGTACTTAATTTTCTGTACATGTGCTTGTACTTCTACACTGTAAGACGGGTTTTCTCCACCTCCGGAAATTCTGGAAAGGAGACCAATAGTGGACTCACGCCGAGTACATAGGCCTTGGACGTACTGACCCTGGGGGGTTGGGAACCAAGTAAATAAATCCCGCTGTGTCCCTATGTATTGCTTTTATTTTGTTTATTTACTTTTCTGCTGTGCTACTAACGTTCTACGTTCAGAACGATCTGAGCTTTTCTACAAAGTTTCCGCGAGAGTTTTTTCACGGTCGATATTCAGCCCCCCCTCTATCAAATGGCACCGGTCCTACATTTTCCACACCTAACCCTCCAGGTTAGGACTTTTCCACACCTAGCCCTCCAAGCTAGGACTTTTCACACCTAGCCCTCTAAGCTAGGATTTTCTCACACCTAACCCTCCAAGTTAGGATTTCATCAAACCTAGTCCCACTAAGTATGCCTAGTCCACGACCAGGACTTAATCTCAATCATAATCATCTCATCAACCTAAACTAAAATTGTTGTCAACACCAAAACAACAATCAGGGTCAGACTGCATCAACAATCTCCCCTTTTTGTTGTTTGACAACCCGTTTTTAAGTTTAGGGATTCGAAATCAATTTTCTCAAATTTCACACTCATAGGGGATCAGGATCCTCCCCCTACAACATTAACCCAAACTTAACCAACCACACTCTTCCCCTTTGCCAAACACCGAAAAGGGTCTAGAAGGGTTGTTAAGTTTAAACATACTCCCCCTCAACCCTAGGGGTTTCCCAAAACAACAATGGATATGAATAATTTTTGAGGGCATATGAAAACATATGATAAGGATAAGACATGGCAAAACAATCATATGTATCATATGAACATGGAGCACAGCAATGCATAATATAACATACATGATGATAGCATAATATGAACGATCATATCAACTGACAATTAGCTTAATATTGTAAGTCAAACATAAAAATCAGTCACAGCGTCAGAAGCATCATACAACCAAACCAAACAAATAGTGCGATGCATATCAATGCATCAAAGTCAACACCAAGCCATAACAGGCAAATAGTCAGAACGGACATATCCGTCAAATAGTCAGATACCACAAAGCAAGATCAGAGTACAATCAATCATCGGCGGGAGGGTCATCGTCCTGCATCGGGTCATCTATCGTGTCATCAGGAATGAAAGACCCAGGTGCAGCACTGCCAGAGGGCGCATCTCCAGGAAACGTGTGTCGGCGCCACTCATCATACCAAGTCTGCTGCAGAGTACGGACCCCCGAGACATCAGACTCCACCACGTGCAGTCGTCGATCGAAGGAGCGAAACTCTGACCAGACCTCCTCGCGCCAGAGCTCCCTCAAATGAAGATCATGCTGGATGGTCCGATCCAGCTTTGAAATCTGCCAGCGCAGGTTTGGGTTCGGCTCATAGTCGTAGTCAGCAGTAGCAGCGGGAGCCTCCTGATGTGCAGCAGCATCTACTGGTGCCTGAAAGTGTGGGCCTCCCCTAGGCAGCTCTCCAAGACCCCTCCCGTCCTTCCACACAAGAGCCCGATCGTGATCCCTGATAATGATGCCAGACTTGGCAAACGCCCATCTACCAAGTCGGCAATCCTATTTAACCATGGGCACTGTCCTGCCCTTGGTTACATCAACACCTACTGACATAAGCCAGTCAGTGATGACGTGACCAAACGGCATGTAGACAGTGCGCCGACTAGGCTCTCGGTAGGAAATGATCGACTGAATGATGCTCTCCATGATGTCAAAGTCTAGATGGCGATGCATGCCATAGAGCATCAAACAGTGATAGGGATGGATCTCAGTCAAGGGTTTTGAAGTTATCAGCAAGATGCAGTTCGTGATAATCTTGAAGAGAATGTAGTCAACAGGGGAAAGACGGAGGGCCGCAAAGGTCGGAATGTCGGGCCCTAACTCGTCAAGACCAGTTGGTCGTGGATGGCCAAAGAAGTGCTGATAAATGCTGTCGAGGGTGACATCCGCAAAAGGAGGCAGTAAGGGGTCAGGAAGCTCTGGGTAGATGGAATAGAAGTTAGGCGACCGACGCCCGGCCATATACTCCGCCAAGATGTCATAAGAGAAATCAAGATTCCTCTTGGCGACCCGAGTAGTGAACTCAAATCCCCCGTTAGGTCCTTGTTGCAGATTATTGTAAAACTCAGAAACAAGGTCATAGTTTATTGTCCGCTCCAGGGAGAGGAGAAAGCCAAGGTTGTAGAAGGTAACTATCTCCATGATGGAGGGACATTGCTCGGACAAGAAGGGACCATCAATTGATCAGCAAGACAGCAGCTTAAAGGTTCGAGACTGGAACACTTGCTCACAAGCAGCGTTCGGGAACCTGGAACTCGACGAAGGTTGAGGCCTTCGAGAGGGCGCGGAAGAAGAAGGGCCTTTGCCCTTTGCGGACCCTTCTGTGGGTTCCTTGCCCTTGGATGACTTCCTAAGGGTTTGAAGAATTGATCATGACAGCAAATTGAATCAAATGAAGTAAATCGAATATTGATAAAATCATGACACAAGTTAACAATCATGTCACAAATTAAAGGATCACAAAGTCAAGATTTGATCAAAAAGCAAATGACAATAAGATTTGATCAGAATGAAGTGAAATCAAGACACAGATTGGAATTGAAGAAATACATGGCACACGGATGAATTTATAGAGTAAGGCATGGATCATTATAATCAAATAGGTTTAATCAGTAGGGTTAAGGATCATGACAAGGTCACGACAAGGAAAAGGTTACACCACAAAAAGGAAACACATTATGATTAGCCCAAAAATCATGATAACTGAAGTAATCAGTAGGGTAAACTGAAACAAAACTCACTTAGGTGCCATCGTTGAGTTGGTTGAGAGGAAAACACTTTCTGAACCTTGCGCAAGAGAGAATCACAACACAGGGGAAGCTTGCAGCTAGCAGTTGCTGAGAGCACCAATAGCAAGAAGAAGAACTCTCACGCAGGGAGAAGATCGCGAGAAGCCACGCGCAAGAGGAGAGTTTCGGCGCTGAGGGGTTTCGGCGCTAGGGCTTGGGAAGTGAAGAGAATATGTGATTAAATCGGTTGGTCGACCGATCCACCAACCAAACTTTAATGCGATCGAACGGATCATCATTCGATTGGGAGCGCCCAGACCGATCAAGCTCCATCCTAATCGGACTAGCCTGGTCCTGATCGGTCGGGTGACCGATCAGGCAGACCCCTGATCGATTGGCTGATCGATCAGGGAGTGATTAGTAGGTTTGGGAAGCTTACTGTGAACCCCCTGATCGGTCTGTGGACCGATCACCACAGAGTGGCAGATCGATATGGAGACCGATCCAGACCAACACAGTGGGTTTTGACACTTTTTCGCAAAGGAGCTGGATCGATTCGTTGGACCGATCAAACATACTCCTGATCGGTCCGGTGACCGATTAGACTCCTTGAATTTTCCTGATACGATCTGAAATTTCAGTTTTAGACTCCCAAACGAATTCTGATAAGATCTGATGAAGATTATCGATCTTGGAAGTGGTCCCTTGACTAAAATTGATCCCTTAACAAGGATCAAAGGTCCTTATGGGTTTAACAATCACTTTGCTCCACCCAAGTAGAGTCAAACTCAATCAACAAACATCCACTCAATTTCAAACAAGTTTGTATCAATATAAGGTCTCCAATCAAGTTTCCTTGATTGGAATGTCCAAGTATGATCATGGGGCCAAGTACACATATGTTATGCATTGGTTTTCCCCATACTTGGTCACCGTAGTGATTTTTATCTCGTCAACCAAATTTCTCAAGGGATGCAATGACATTTCGAGAAATTAAGTTGATCCTAGCATCTCACCCCATTACTAACATACAAAAATATTTTGGTAAACCTTATAGTTTGTGTGAGATGTCCCCAAGTTACCCAATTGTTTTTCCCAACAATTTGAAATGATCATAAAGGGTTTTGAATGCATTTCAATCCTACGAAGCGTGACACATTCCCAATTCCCTTCTTAAGAAACTAAATTCATTCTCGGGGAGTGGTTTAGTGAAAATGTCTGCTAGATTTGATTTGGACTCGACATATGAGAGTACAACATCTCCTCTAGCAATATGATCCCTAATGAAGTGGTGGCGCACTTCAATATGTTTAGTCCTAGAATGGTGGGCTGGATTCTTAGTTAGGTTAATTGTGCTAATGTTGTCACACAACACTTGCACACCCTTGTAGCTTAATCCATAGTCCTCTAATGTATGAATCATCCACAACAATTGCGATATGCTCTCTCCCATAGCAATATATTCTGCCTCGGTTGTGGAGAGAGCAACACAATGTTGCTTCCGACTTGACCAACTTACTAATGATGATCCTAAAATTTGGCAACCCCCACTTGTGCTTTTTCGGTCTAACTTGCATCCAGCATAGTCGGAATCGGTGTAGCCAATTAGGTCAAATGATTCGGTACGGGGGTACCATAGACCAACACCAATTGTGCCTTTAAGATATCTCAAAATTCTCTTAACAGCAATCAAGTGAGATTCCTTGGCACAAACTTGATATCTAGCGCACATACCCACAGCAAAAAGAATATCAGGTCGACTAGCTGTGAGGTATAGCAGACTCCCTATCATGCTCCGATATTGAGTCAAATCAACAGATTTACCACTCTCATCATTGTCTAATCTTGTGTTTGTAGCCATGGGAGTGGTTACCTCTTTTGAATCACTCATGTTAAATTTTCAAAGCATTTCTTAAGTATACTTTGATTGGTGCACATGGATTCCATCTCGAGTTTGCTTGATTTCGAGTCCGAGGAAGAAGGTCAACTCTCCCACTAGACTCATCTCAAACTCACTCTCCATATGTCTAATGAACTCATTTAAATAGCCCTTGTTGTTTGAGCCACAAATAATGTCATCGACATAGACTTGGGCTACAAAAATATTGTCACCATCTCTTCGTAGAAATAGTGTAGGGTCTATTTGGCCTCTAACAAAACCTTTCTCAATAAGAAATATCGACAATCGCTCATACCAAGCTCGGGGTGCTTGTTTAAGGTCATAAAGTGCCTTTTTAAACTTGAACACGTGGTTTGGGAATTCGGTACTCTTAAACCCCGGAGGTTGTTCAACATAGACCTCTTCTCTTATTAAACCATTTAGAAAGGCCGATTTGACATCCATTTGATATAGCTTGAAACCACGATGTGCTGCAAATGCAAGGATCAATCGGATGGACACTAATCGGGCCACGGGAGCATATGTCTCATCATAATCAAGGCCTTCGACTTGACTGTAGCCCTTGGCTACTAAGCGTGCCTTGTTTCTTATGATTTCTCCCTTATGGTTTAACTTATTTTTGAAGACCCATTTGGTTCCAATAATGGTGGTCTTCTTGGGTCTAGGGACTAAGTCCCATACTTGACTTCTTTCGAATTGACCTAGTTTATCTTACATGACAATGATCCAATCGGGATCATTTAATGCTTCGTCAACTTTTCTAGGTTCAATTTCAGAAATTAGGGCAACTTCATTAGCCTCATTCCGGAAGAATGATCTAGTCCTAACCCCATGATGGATGTCTCCAACAATCTGGTCTTGGGGATGGCTAGAGGCTAACCTAGTTGTCCTAGGAGTTGGTGGTGCTTCTTGAATGGTTTCACTAGACACCGGCTCAGCTTCAGGATTCGGCTAATCGATGGGTTGTCTAGGCTCACCATCATCAGACTCATCACCATTATCAACAACATTTGGACTTTCATCCAAACCCAGTTGCCTGAGTTCAAATTGAGCTCCTTCAATATCTTCTGATTGATTATTTGCTTTTGGAATTTCTTCAAAGACAACATCAGAAGATTCTTCAACCAATCTAGACTTCTTGTTGTACACTCGGTGGGCTTTGCTAACAAGGGAGTACCTGACCAGTATCCCTTCATCAGCCTTTACCGTGAACATTCCAAGGTGGTCCTTGGTGTTTAGGATAAACACCTTACAACCAAACACCCTAAGATGTTTAACCGTAGGTGGTTTTTCAAACCAAAGTTCATGGAGAGTCTTTCCTAAGAACCTATAGATGAGGACTCGGTTTTGCACGTAGCAAGCTGTGTTTACAGCTTCGGCCCACAAGTAACTCGGTAGTGAGTACTCATTGAGCATGCTTCGCGCAGCCTCTTGTAAGACCCGGTTCTTCCTCTCTACAACACCATTTTGTTGTGGTGTTCTAGGAGTAGAGAACTCGTGTCTATACCCTTTATCTTGACAAAACTCTAAAAATCGTTGGTTTTGGAATTCACCTCCATGATCACTTCTTATTGTTTTAATTGTTGATAATTTTTCGTTTTCAACTCTTCTACAAAAAGAAATGAAAACATCTAAGGTTTGGTCCTTATATTTTAGAAAATACGTCCATGTATATCTAGTAAAATCATCAATGATAACAAAACAATATCTACTATCATTCATGGATATAATAGTGCTACAATTAAACAAGTCCATATGAAGTAAATCTAATGCGGTAGAAGTACTTACAGTGCTTTTACCTTTATGTGCAGATTTTGTTTGCTTACCCATTTGACATGCATCACAAATCTTTCCTTTTTCATACTTGATGCTTGGTAAGCCACGAACTAATCCCTTGTTGGCTAGCTTCCGGATATTCCTCATGTTCACGTGTGCTAGTCTCCGGTGCCAAAGGGTGGACTCATCTTCTCTCGACATGAAACACTTAGCAAGAGCATTAGTAGCACTTTTAAAGGATACTTGGTAAATATTATCTACTCTTGTGCCTACTAGTACCATGTCAAAGTTGTCATGTTGTCTAACTAGACATTGACTTGATTGGAAATCAATTATGTAACCCTCATCACACAATTGACTGACACTTAGGAGATTAAATATCATCCCCTTGACTAGAAGGACATTCTTAATCCTAAGACATTCGGATATTTGAATGTCTCCTATTCCTATGACCTTAAGACTACCATTGTTACCAAAAGAAACATTACCTCTACTTTTTCTTTGAAGGGTAGTAAACAATGATCTATCCTCGGTCATGTGTTTGGAGCATCCACTATCAACAAACCAAGTTGATAGATGCTCCCTCTCAATCACAACCTACACAATTCGAAAAATAGAAGATTTAGGTACCCAAACTTTGGGACCTAAAGCACCTACTAAGCAAGTCTTAGGCACCCATGCCTTGACTGCTTTTCTTTGAACTCTAGGTGTCTTAGATTGTCTAACATCAGTCCTAGACATTAAGGATACAAATGATGGTTCTTTGGGTCGGTAACCAATACCGGCCCTATTGGACTGCCCTTTGGGCATTCAAAATCATGTCTAAGGTTTTTGAGCTTGTTGAGAACTTCTCAAGAACACTCTTGAGTTTCTCAACTTCACTCTTCAATGACTTATTTTCATCCTCTAGCACCTCAACATGAAAATCATCTACATCCTCATCCCTAGAGGACTTCAATTGTTCAACTTCAATTTTTAAAGATTTAATCTCTTGATTTGACTTCTTCAAAAAATCGATTAAACATGCAATTGTTCTATAACATTTCTCAAGTTCGGGAGTGATTACCTCTTCATCATCCGAAGATGATAAAGCCGCGTTTGAGGATTCGAAGGATTCATCACTGCTTTCTTCTCCTTCCAAGGCCATGAGTGCTACATGGAGTGTACTCTTCTCCTTCTCTTCATCGGACGGACTTGAGGAGGATTCATCCCAAGTGGCGTTCAAGGCCTTCTTCTTCTTCTTGGATTTATCCTCCTTCTTCTTGAGATTTGGGCAGTCCTTCTTGAAGTTGTTGGGACCGGGTGCATGTTGACATGGATGCGGGTTCATAATTTTAAAATAATTACGTGCAGCGGAAGGTTTAGCATAAATAATTTCTCAAATTATTTAACCACACATCTAAGCATGCAACTTTATCTTATGTAGACATGATCATATATTTAAAATTTGGTAGAAACGTAAACTAATTTACGTATTACCTCACATAACTCGAAGGAAGGGACGAGATCCAACCGTAAGCGTCCCTCGGAAGCTCCGCCTCTATTCACGTCCACGCCGATTATCTTCGGGATGACTTCGCAAAGCCACGAGTTTTGTGTTCTCGAGAACTACTAGATTCTCCGAGAACGCGACAAGAAAACCAAGAGAGAAGTAATCACATCGGAAAAACTCACTACCAAGGTTGGCCGAAATCACAATTCCGGCGAGAAGGAGGAAGATGACTTGCGCCCAATCCCAAGGTGATAATGGCCAGAGAGGAAGATCGTCCCAACGGAAGAACTTTGTCGCCTCGGTGCTTCTCCTTGTGCTCATGGCAAGAAGAAGGGAGAAGAGCCTTGTGGCCGGCCAAGAGAAAGAAGGGAGGAGAGGGAGAGAGCCCAGGCAAGAATACTTTGATTGATTTCCAAGCCTTGCCTTGGGTCCTTTATATAGTGGCCTCTCAACCTCTAAGTCTCTTTTTTTCTTATGGAAAAAATTTTCTATGACTTATTCCATCATGCCAAGTTTTATCATATTTTAATTCATGATAAAAACCAACCAAGTCTCCTTTTTTCTTATGGAATAAATTTTCTTATCATGTTAAATCAATCCTTGATTGATTTTATAAAATAAAATAAACAAATCCATGGTTCATTTTAATTTCCATGAAAAATAAACCAAACCTTGGTTTATTATATAAAAATTTATATCATCCATAATTTTATAAAACAAACCACACTTGGTTTATTTTATAAATTGAACCAAAATTTTGGTTCTCTCCCTTTGTTGTGGCCGGCCAAGTAAAGAGGATGGAGACCCTCTTTGGCCGGCCCATCCAAGCCACGCCCCAATGAATTAAACTTATTTAATTAATCTATTAAGTCTTCAAAAGACTTAGCCATTTTACGCTTCCGATGCGTCTCTGAAAAATTCAGATTCGACTTATCGTTTGACTTAACCAAACCTAATCTCTCTTGATTGGAAAATCCAATTTTCAACTCATTTTAAATCCCTCGGATTACTCGTAGTGCGTGTGACTAAATAGGCTTTTGATTTATGTTGACCGTCTATAATTAATCAATTATAGAACGATCAGGAGTGGCACCTAGTAGTATATCATGATCCCCAATTAATCGAAAGATCAACGGTTGACCTCAGAAACAATTCTGAAACCCTTCAGCAGTTATAATGAATCGTGCCCCATTCCCTTCAACATCTTATACCCACTTGGTTCAGGACATGGTCTATGTGTGTTAGTCCCCACTAGGCTGACTACGTCACACCTAGACCAAGTAACGTTTTCTCGTCCTACGGATTCTAATTACTCTCATGTATTTAAGAGATTCATACTCTGAACATGTCATGCTCTGGCCAGAGGCTTCGAGTAACAATCCGACGATAGACCTTGGGTATACATCTCCTCGCAAGGAGTGGTGAATCCTTTGTAGGCTGTTCAAACATCTTCGGGCACTTCGGCTTATACCCAATCATCTTGGGTCCACACCTCCTTGGAGATGCTTGCTTAAGATGTCAAAGTATAAGTCTCCATGACCAAGATGACTTGAACACCGCAAGTCAAAGGAACATCGCACTTAAGCTGCAGTAAGAACTTCATTGACATATCTATATATAGACTACCATATGAAGTTTTACAGCCAGTCACTCCAATGAACTAGTTCCCTTAACTAGCATCATGTTTATCTCCGGACTTCCCAATGTCACCAGCCAGTGAGAATCAGCTGATTAGAGAATAACCCATGCTAGTCTCAACAGAATTGATAGTGTCTGTATTTATCAATTCATCGACTAGGGACAATTTCAATACTTCACAATTGCACATGTAGAGATAATCACTAGTTGTGAATTCATCACAAATTCTCTTATGCTGTGAATTG
Source organism: Boesenbergia rotunda (assembly GCA_024364735.1). Taxonomy (NCBI): domain Eukaryota; kingdom Viridiplantae; phylum Streptophyta; class Magnoliopsida; order Zingiberales; family Zingiberaceae; genus Boesenbergia; species Boesenbergia rotunda. The sequence continues at coordinate 277,674 of JAGFNQ010002388.1, read as the reverse complement.
TATTGCGGATATTCAGTAAATGAGTTTAAGATCTCAATCAAATACATAAACATGTATACTCAAAGAGTGAATATTCATTTATTAAAATAAATGATTACAATCATAAGACGATTGCCTTAGGACATTTTTCTCATATCACTAACAGAAGTGCCCTTTCTTGCTACACTCATAGCAAGTAATGTTAGATTTATCAAGCTTAACTTCACTAGGGTTACCTTTACCCTTGAAGCGCCGACTCTTCCTCATCATCCTTCTAACAAAATTTACCATCTCGGAGGAAGAAGACCCGCTGCCATCTTCCTCGGACTCGGATTCGGATTCGGATGAAGATGAGGAGACTTCCTTCTCCTTCTTCCTCTCCTTCTTCTTCTTAGTCTTTTCTCCTGCAACTAAGGCAATCCCCTTCTCCTTGGGGCCTTTGTTAGCCATCTCATGTAGTTCCATCTCATAAAATAAATCATCTAACTTTACAATTGATAAGTCCTTGGAAACTTTGTAGGCATCCACCATGGATGACCACAAAGCGTTCCTTGGAAATACTTTCAACACATACCTCACAAGGTCACGATTTTCGACCTTTTCATCTATGGAATGAAGACCGTTGAGCACTTCCTTGAACCGACTATGTAGTTCACTCGCCGTTTCACTCTCCTTCATGGAGATGTTTTGTAGTTGGTTGAGGAACAAATCCCTCTTGGCGATTCTTGAGTCTCGGGTTCCCTCATGGAGTTCAATGAGTTTATTCCACAAATCTTTTGCACTTGTAAAGGGACCAACCTTGATGAGTTGGTCTTTGTTCATGCCACATTGTAGGGTCACCACTGCCTTCGCGTCGGCTTCACTCTTCCGGGTTTGCTCAGCCGACCAACGCCAGGATTCCAATTCTTTTCCTTCATCATCCATTGGAGGGGAAAACCCTCTCCTTCACAGCGAACCAAGTGTTGATATCCATCTTTAGATAATACTCCATCTTCGATCTCCAATATTGAAAATCTACTCCATCGAAGAAGGAAGGTCGGGTGGTGGAAAAACCTTCTCTCAAAGCCATTGTAGTTGACTCTCGGTTGTTAATCCGCTTGTACAGAGCCCCAAGCCCTGATACCACTTGTTGGAACTTGGATGGGTAGAGGGGGGGGGGTGAATGTAGCTAGACACTTGAACTTTAGCTCTTTTCGTATTTCTGCACCTCAAATGTTAGTAGCACAGCGGAAGCACAAGAAAACCAGAGTTGTAGAAAACTAAACCCTAAGCTAAACACAAATGAAAAACGCTAACAAGAGGATTTACAAGGTTCAGGGATAACTTGCCCCTACTCCTTGGCGTGCCCTTAAGGTGGGCGATCCCTTGATCGTAGGTAGATCAAGCCTCGGAAAATCCGGATAAAATGCAACCTCCTTCTCGGTGGAGTAACCTCTCCACAACGTTTCAAGATGGAACAAATATTAAGTATAGGAAACACAAGAAGGATTTTACTTAGCACTTAGAACTACAAGAATACAAGCAAACTTCTCCCGAGCTCCACCCAGCGCAGATCTCACGCAAGAACTCCCTTCTTCGTGTCTTCTCGCTGATGGACTTGCCAAGCTTCTTGCTTCTCTTCCAAGTGCTCAAGTAACAGAAGGTTGCTTCAAAGATCACAATCGCTTGCTCAAGAGATGATGGAAGTAATCGCATGAGCAGAAAACAAGAGTTGTCGCCAGAACTAAAACTGATCAAGTGTATGCAGCGTTGTTCTTAATACTTCTTCGCCACCAAGCGCTTCAGTCCCTCCACTGATCGTCAGGTCACAACACCTCACTACAGCCTCCAGCTGCTCTCCTGCAATAGCCAGCTACCACTGAGCTCTCCTGGACTCCCTGAGCTTCCCTCAGACCAGCCCTAGTCAGCAGCTCCAGCCAGTGCTAGCGTCCGTTGCAACCTGAGATGAAAAACGGACAAACCTGCTCCAAGGAAAGACTCCCATTGACCCTCCTTGAGTGTTTGAATCTATTCCTGTCACCTGCAACTTAATCAGATCATTAGCACAGCAAATCATACAGAGAATCATGTATCAGAGATTAAGCACAGAGAAATTAGATATGTTCAGACGTGATCAGAGCGTCTGACAGTACATTTTGAATTAAAGTGATCGGTCACCGGACCGATCCAGGGCTCGTGGATCGGTCATCGGACCGATCCACAGCTTTGCTGGGACTCCCAACTTTCGCGGCCACACTGGCCGGATCGATCACCAGACCGATCAGGCTGTGACCTAATCGGTCACCAGACCGATCAGGAAGCTCCCCGACCGATCAGGCTCCAGCCTGATCGGTGATAGCGAGAACTCAGCGACACTTGATCGTTCACCAGAATGATCCGAATAGTGTTCTAGATCGGTCACCAGACTGATCAGGAGCCAAGCAGTAAGGGGAACCAAAACCCACTATATGCTCCCTGATCGATCCCCAGACCGATCAGGAGCAGAGCAGTGAGCAAACTGCATGCTCCCTGATCGGTCACCAGACCGATCAGGAGCCTAGTAGTAGGTTTCCAACCTCACTGTGTGCTCCCTGATCGGTCACCAGACCGATCAGTTATCGCTGGATCGGTCACCAGACCAATCCACGAAGGAGCACCGTGCCAACTTCCCTGATCAGTCACCAGACCGATCCAGGGACTCCAACCTAGCCCTCCAAGCTAGGATTTCATCCAACATAGCCCTCCAAGCTAGGACCTGACCCTGCAAGCCAGGATTTCATCCAACCTAGCCCTCCAATCTAGGACCTGGCCCTCCAAGCTGGGATTTCATCAACCTAGCCCTCCAAGCTAGGACATGGCCCTCCAAGCCGGGATTTCATCAACCTAACCCTCCGAGCTAGGACCTGGCCCTCCAAGCCAGGACTTTTCCACACCTAACCCTCCAGGTTAGGACTTTTCAACACCTAGCCCTCCAAGCTAGGACTTTTCCACACCTAACCCTCCAGGTTAGGACTTTTCCACACCTAACCCTCCAGGTTAGGACGTTTCCACACCTAGCCCTCCAAGCTAGGATTTTCTCACACCTGACCCTCCAAGTTAGGATTTCATCAAACCTAGTCCCACTAGGTATGCTTAGTCCACGACCAGGACTTAATCCCAATCATAATCATCTCATCAACCTAAACTAAAATCGGTGTCAACACTAAAATAACAATCGGGGTCAGACTGCATTAACAATATGCTTTGGTTGCAACAAAAAGGGGCACTACAGGGATAAGTGCCCACTAGGTAAAAAGGAGGTAATTCCAAAGCCCAAATCTATTCATTTAAATTCTAATATAGGTTGTAAGAATGAGGAAGCTCAAAAGGAGAAAAGAAGGAAAATTAAGTGTTTCACATGCGGGGAGCTAGGGCACTACCATACAAAGTGTCCAAGGAGTAAAGAGCTCAAGAAGATGGAGCATCTAAGGAAATGGGAGAAAGAGAAAAAGAGGAGCTCACATCAAGGGGGAGCTACAAGGGTAAGGGAGGTAATCCCTAACTTTACTTATGTTCAAAACTCTTCCATGAATGTTAGAAATGTGAATGATTGTTTGCATAGATGAAATTTTGGTTTTAAATATCATGATAGGAATAGAAACAATGGTGCATGGCAAAATATTCAAAATTCTGTGTTTCATGATAAACCTAGGAATTCTAGGACCATGGACCAAGGCATAAAACCTAAGAAAAAGGGAAATATGCCTAGAAAAATGGGTAAACCTAGGAATGATCAAGTTAGGTCAAGTAATTCTATGATTAGGAGTTTGGAAAAGGAAAATCAAGTTTTAAGAGCAAAACTTGACAAGTTAGAAAGAAACCTAGGTAGAGTCACTCAAGGGTCCAAAGGATTGAACGTGAAACAAAAGGACCAAAATCTTAGAAATGGTAGGTCGGGTCTAGGATACCACCCTAGGAGGGAAAATGTGAGTAAAATGTCATATTCAAGGGTGCCCTATAACTATGGTAGCGAGAAGGTCAAAAATGGCAAAGAAAAACCATTTAAAGAAAAAGAAAAGGAATTGACCAAGCATAAGATCTATAGGGTTAAGAGAGTGAGAGTGGAAGGTCAAGAAGTACCGGAGGAGCACCGGTGTGGTCTTGCCTTTGTAGAAGAGTTACCTAGGGAGGTAACTAGGGCTAGGAGCTCAAGGCAGAGCTCTAGAAGCCAAAATGGGTTCCATGATCAATAGATCTCAGGTGGTTTCCTTCTAGGAGATTAAAAAGGATTATAGAGTGTGCCAATAAGTTTAAAAGGCTAAGGTTAGCCTTAATTCTAGAAAATTGGCACACTAAAGGGAGAATTATGGAGAAAAAGGAAGAAATAGGATTAAAATTGAGAGAAAATGGTTTTAACATGGAAATATCATATAAATTGATGCTCTTAATGTATTATGAACAAGTATGAGAAGAAGCATCAAGAAGACGGTTAAATTAGAACTTTGAGTTGAGTTTAAATTATCAAATTTGGATAGTTTTGAAGTTTGTATCAATCTAGGTATTCGGGATAGTTTTGATTGAAATTATATTTTTCCCAAGTAGACATAGGATTCACAAATCTCTCCATAAAAATTCAAAATTTTTGGAGATGTGTGGAATTAGTTAGGATTTTCTGAATTTCGAACTGGGAAATTGAAAAATTCAGTATTAGTCGACTGCCCTACTAGCAATCGACTGTCCCAGGACTGGGAACCTACTGTAAGTTTTACCAGTCGATTGCCCTGGGGGCAATCGACTGGTATCAACCGATATAACCTTCTGTGAACTCTATCAGTCAATTGGCCTCCTGCCAGTCGACTAGGTCGCGATTTCTATAAAAGAAAAGGGGAGCGGGGGACAGCCAAAACCTAGGGTTTTGGCGTGCCACCCCGACGACTCCTCTTTGTTGGTGCAGGAAGCACCATATCGAACCTTGTTTTGATATTGGCAAAGGGTTCAAAGTTAAGTACTATTTATGATCTAATAAAGTTACTCAAGTGTGCAGAAAAGTCCTAGTTGATCTAGGCAATAAGTTCTGGCCACGGGCTGGGCAACTAAGTCCTGATATAAGGTTGGGCAATAAGTCCTGGTCATGGACTGGGCACTAAGACCTGGCCGAGGGCTGGACACCGAAGACCTGGTTCGAGGAATTGGGCACTAAGACCTGACCGAGGGCTGGGCACAGAAGACTTGGTTCGAAAATTGGGCACTAAGACCTGGCCGAGGAATTGGGCACTAAGACCTGGCCGAGGGTTGGGCACCGAAACCTGCTCGGAAGGTGGGCACTAAGACCTGGTCGCGGATTGGGCATGAAGACCTGGTGAGTAAAGCTGGGCAAAAGTCTAACTGGAGGAGCCGGTTGGCAAAAGGTAAATTCTCCTGAGAGGAGTAGGTGAGGGTGCGTTCCCCGTAGGAGGGAACATTAGGCGTCGGTTTGACCTAGGGTTCCATTTGGGAGACCCGAAGTCAGAACCAAGACAGCTACGGCTGTAAAAATCTAACATTTCTTGCCTTGTTTGTTGTGGAACTAACCTTGGATGCAGGGACCAAAGGAATGTGTTTCTGCAGCTCAGAACGCCCTAAAGGAGAGGGGCAGCAGCTAGGTTAGGCGCCCGGGAGGTCCCGGGCACCCAAGGTCAAAGCCAAACGAACAGCTAAGCAAGAATCGCTTCGGAGGCTTACTAGGGCAGGCGCCCTCAAGGTCTCGGGTGCCCCGATGGTCCCGGGCACCTTGGATGTCTCGGGCGCCTTGGGTCCAAGCCAACCAGTGATCGAAGCGAAATCAGCCTCGAAGCCAGCAGACCAAGTCAACCGGGGCGCCCCCAGTGTCCCGGGCGCCCCCGTCAGCTCCGAGGCCGATTCTGTAGGGATAAGCGTTGACCGAGCTGCGGATGAGGTTTCTCAGATCCGTAGGCACGTGTCAGGCGCCCCCTGCGTCCAGGGCGCCCTCAGGAGCAGTATAAAAGGGGCTCGACCCCTAAGGCTTCGACATCAATTTTCCAACGCCTCTACGTTCTTCGTTCAAGCGCTCTGCTCCAGAAACCTCCGATCTCGAGATTCTAGCGCCGACGACGACCCTCTTCTCTAAATTACGATCCACACCGGGCGTCGGTAACAAAGAGTATAATTTTCTTTATTCCACTACTATTGTAACAATCTTTGTAAATCTTTGCGCCATTATAGAATTACCCGCAGTAAACGGTCAAGGACCGTGGTCCTTGGAGTAGGAGCCGACCGCGACTCCGAACCAAGTAAAAACACTTGTGTTCCGTGTGTTTTGAGTTAAATTTCTGCTACGCATTCTCTTTTCTAATCCGAAACATTTTCACGATATTCACCTCCCCCTCTATCGTGTTTACTCGATCCAACACTCTTCTCCCGAGTTCCCTTCTCGTCCTAAGCCTTCCCTAAGCTTCAAAACTCCTCCCTAAACCCTCTCTAACCCCGATCTACAATCTAGGGCTTGTAAAACCCTTCTCTCCCATGTCTAGAGTTTCAAAAATCATCATCATGTAGAGAATGAAAAGGTATTATTGTTTAAGGTTCATTTGCCGTTTAAATCATGTTTTGAAACTAATGTGGTATTTTGTGCATGTTTTCTTTGATATTTTTCCTTTTAGGGGGATGTCTTGGTGTGCATGAATGTGTGTGGAATTTAGGATGGCTTCTAAGAAACGTAGGGCTGAGGGATCATCCCAACAAGGCCAGAGAGGTTCCAGGGATTCAAGGTTCAGGTCCCTCGAGTGTAAGAAAAGATTCGAAGACAATGAGTTTGTCGTAATGAACTGTCGGTACCTGAACAAGGCCTTCTTCCAAGAGAAGTCGCCTCAATTGGCTAAGATAATTACCCATTTTAAGTTGGAACAACTGGTCTACTGCTAGCATGATATAGACATTGATCTATGCACAGAGTTTTACGCCAATTTAACTTGCATGGACTCGGATAATAACTTGTACGAGTCTAGGGTAGCCGGGGTTATTATTCCTTTTTCCGTCATGGGTTTAGCTGGGTTCTTACAGTGTAGAGCATCGGATAATGCATCTACGTATTTCCCCACTGTTGTTGAGCCACTTGAGTTTCCTGGTGTCACCATTGACCAAATACACATGCATTATTTTAGGAGGCACCAGAATAAGTCAGAGCGTATTTTTGACGCTAAACCTATGAGACCTTTTAGCCATGTATTGTACAAGATTATCATAGAGTGCATTTTGCCCATCATCACCAAGGGGAGGTCCAGGATCAGACTCCCACACTTGGTGATGATGTACGCATTGAAGAGGAGGTTAGATATAGATGTCTCCCTACAGGTGTTTAGTGTTATTTGCCATTCTTCCCATAGTGTTAATGGGAAGATATACATGCCCTTCTGCCACATCTTGACTAACTTTTTTCATCTACGGTTTGGTATCCGTGTGGGTAGCGGTCAGGTTAGGCACCTGTCCAAGGATTATGACTAGATCGGTACACGTCAGTTATCCTTGGTAGGCATCGAGTGTCGGCAGAGGGAGTTTGTGTGGAGACAACGTCCAGAGGCCCCCAGCTCAGATGAGGAGCCTGGTAAGGTTGTTACACGTGCGGAGTTTATTCAGCTCCAGTCAGATGTTCACAGGCTTCAGGAGGGCGTTCATGGCATCCGTGAGGACATCCACGGAGTCCAGCAGACGGAGCAGAGGATTGAGACGGCGATTCATGGGTTTACCAGTGACGAACCCAAACTAGGTGTCACGAATATGGGTCTCAAATTTAAATATGAATAAATGCTGGAAACCCTTTTTGCAATCAAAATATGAAAATGTAGTAAAAGGGTCACAGGTCATATTTTTCCTCAGGACTAGTTGAGAGTGTTTAATTCGAGCTTGTATTTATGTGTCATTTATATTTTGGGTTTGAAATAAAATCTGGGGGTTGTTGGCAATTTAGAAACGAAAGAGCAATAAAAATAAAGGAACTAAACTAATGAACTAAACAAGCAATAGCAAGTGCTAACTCAACCACAAAAGTAAATTAGCTCAACCAAGGGAACTTATCTAAAATTGGAAAAGCAAATTTAAATTCCAATGCAAACAATGCTGATGCAAAGAAATAGAGGCTGTGATGGAAGTTTTCAGGAAGCAAATCAAGCTTAAAACAATTGCTAACTATGCAATTCGGAAATTTAACAAGCAACAAACATTAACACCAACTAGCTACAAGTTTTGGAAGCCACAATTGCACAGAAAATTCAGAGATGCTAAATATGATACCAATTGACTTCAAACACTATCATACACCAAGAAACAAGTGAAAATCTGATGCAAATCAGTGCCCAAACAGCTTGGCACGCAAGCTAAAACCCTTGTGCCAAAAGCTGAATTTTGTGCCAAGACTGATTCTAACAATTCAGCTGGGAATGTGAGGATGTAAGTGAGTAATATGCAATGGACTGAGGGAATTCAGAAGTGAAGAACTCAGAATTACCGAATGGAAGCTGTCAAATTTAAACAAACCGAATGAAACACCAAATTTAGAATTGATGTGTGCAGAAACTGCAAACTAAATTCAGGGAACAACTAAGCTCCAGAACTCACAAGCAAACTGAGATTGAATTAACCCAACTAATATAAGAAACAATTCGGAAACAAACTAAACTAGCTGATGTGGAAATGCAGAACTTAATGAACTGATTGCGCAGAGTTAAAGTGCAGAAAGAAATTCTGATACGCAACTAATTTGATGCAAAAATGCAGAATTGAAACTCAGTTTCAGAATTGAATTAATGCGAAGTAAACTGATCTAATTTCAATCATTCATTACACAAACAAACTAACTAATAAGAATGTTGAATTGAAACTCTAATTAAGGCAGAAAGATCCAGAACAAAAAACTAAGGCAGCTGGTATGAAATCAGAAACAAAAACAGATTGCAGAACAACACTGATACGCAAATGAACAAACTGATACGCACAGATTTAAACTAGAATTGAACTGAAATTGCAGCTATTGTTAACTAAACAAACTCCCTAACTGATTGTCTTGCAGGATTAAAACCTAATTAAGGAAAAATAGTTCAGAAAATTGAAAGTAACAAACTGATACGAGTGCAAAAAAAAAACAGAACTGGGTTGCAGAAATTGAATTACAGCTAAAACAGCAGAAATTAACTAACTAAACTACTCCTCAACCCTTCCCAAGCTCAAAATCTCCTTGTTCGTCACGCAAGGGCTGGCCTCAAACCCCTAAGCTCAGCAAATCAGTGGAAAGCAGCATAGATTGATGAACTCTGCTCAAACTGCATCAGCTGGAAGAATATCAATCCGAACTCTTTGATCTCAGTTTGTTGAGCTGCGATGATGATTTGGAGAAGACCTGAGCTCACCTGAGAACCCCTACAAGTGGCTCAGATCATCGGAAATGGATTGTGGCTGAGATTCAAGTGCTCGGACCACAGAGCATGCCGAAACCCTCAAACAAACTCTGTCCGGATGAAACTTGAGCTGAATTCTCCACCGAAGCTATCTCCAATGATCCAGATGATGATCTAGGGTTGAAGTTGAGGGATCGCGCCCACGGATTGAAGAAAAAAATGAAGAAAAACTAAGAACTATCGAAGAAGGCGACGTTTGCGGCGAAGACGCGACGAGGAGAAAGCTGCGGAAATTTTTGATTAAGTACTTAGCATTGGACGATTTAGATTGATTTGAGAAAATCCAACGGCTGATCTTGCTCTGATTTAATCCAAACTTTGATGATGATGATCTGGGGTCAGGATCTGCCTCGTGGTAGCTCGGATCCTCCAGATGTGCAACGGATGGTCTATATCAACCTAATCTTTGAATGGACGATCTAGAGCCCTCCGAGCTTGATCCAACGGTTGAATGAGCTCTGATTGGGATGAAACCTTCAGATCTTGATCAGAGTGCTTGATCAACCCTAACCCTAGCTCGGATTGCTTCAGATGGTCCCAGATGGCTCAGATCTAGCCGCTTTTGAATCGGACGGCTCGGATTAATCCGAAGCTTGATAACTCGATCCGGGTCCACTTCCAACTCAAGTTTGACCCAGTATGCCCTAGGTCCAGGATCCTTTCATGCCTACAAAAATAGATCAAAAATTTAGTGGTCAAATAATTCAAATATGTGCAAATTTGCAATTAAGTCCAAAATAAGAGGAAGTCCTAAAACCTAGGGTAGAATCACAATTAAGCAAGTAAAACATGGGTCAAACATGGATTTTAGCAATTAAAATAATCAACAAAATGGTACTTATCAACCAGCCGTCAGGATGACATATACGAGATGCTACGACAGCTGCATCTCACCTCTCAAGCTCCACCACCTCCTCCTCCTCCAGGCGATGACTTCATGATGTAGATGGGCTTTGGTGACTGAGTGTTGAGAGTAGTTGTATTTGTTGTATTCCTATATCTCTCAAGCACTTCCTAGTTTGGCATTGTATTATTCTGATACTTCAGGGCATTGGTCCCTGTAACTTCTTCATGCTTTTATTTCATGTATGAACTAATTGGTTATGTTCTATTTATGTCATGAATTTCATGGTTTGATGTAAGTTTACTTAAATATTTTGAAATTAGTCTTAAGCAATAAGCTATCATTTTGGGCTAAACTGATATCTTATGAAATCTTATGTCATGTTGTTTGTAGTGCAATTCATTGATACACCTTATATGATAAGATTGTTTTGCTAAATGGTGGCATAGGAGGGCTTTTCATGTCGATTGTTTAGGGTTAAGAGGTAAAGAGGGGGAGTTTTGTCAAAATGAAAATATATTTATGAAAAGGAGAGGTTTAGAAACCATTCTTTGTGTCAAATAGAGGTGAATAAAATTGGCAAACATAGGAAATCATTATTGAATTTCAAAGTTGATACAAAGTTGACACTATTTGAAGATCTTTGAGTTTGTACCAAAAGTTAAGCATGGTTGATATTTTTCATGAACCAATATTTTTTAGGGTAGGGAATACCTTAATAAACGTGCTTGCAAAATTTCACATTTTTCTGGATTTTCTGGAATTTTTTACGCATTTCTGAATTTCGATTGGAAATTCTGAAACTTGCGTATCAGTTGACTGCCAGGATGGCAGTCGATTGGTAGTATGGGCAGAATAGGTTTGGGTGATTTCTGAGGGATTTTTCAAAAATCTGGTCGAGTTCTTTTTGGCACCAAGAGTAGGGTTACTTGGGGCAATCTTTTGATGGTGTCAAAGGGGGAGAACTTGGGTGTTAAGTTAAGTTTGGGTTGAAACTTAACTTTGATTAAATTGTGAATCTTTGGGAGTTAGGTTGGGATAACTTAACTGGTTGCTGTGAGTGGAGTTAAGTTGGGAGAACTTAACTTGGTATGAGCAATAAGGATTGAAAATTGAGAGAAAACATAGGTTAAGGGGGAGGTTGCCTCTTGTGTAATATGCTATTGTTACTGCTTTTGTTATTGTAATTGCTATATGTTTACCTAACTTAAGATCTTGCCACACATCAAAAAGGGGGAGATTGTTGAAGCAATCGACCCTGAGATGATCTGGAGGATCATAGGGTGTAACGCCCGCTTTTTTTTTCTTTCATAAAGCGGCGTTACGCTAACATACGTAGGGGCATATGAACATCGTAATGCAGCGGAATAAGTTAAACTTACACATACATGCACCTAGCTATCTTTCCTAACATAGTGACATAGGAACTTAGCATTATTATCATCATACTTATCATCATGTCATGAAGTCACATAAGCCATCCATTAGGCGCATAAGTAGAAAACGTAAAGTTTTAGCATAAGACTTGTAAATATATTTTTTTCTTGGCCAAGTCACTACCACACACATACTCTTGTCCCTCCTGCTGCTTCCCCTATTGTCCTCTTGCTTGATCTGCGGTATAAGAAAATAAAACTATAAGCACATCGGCTTAGTAAGACTCTTTCCTACTCACTAAAACCATTCGTCACTTAATCATAAGCACACAAAACATTAACATAACTTAGTGCTTAGCATGAATCATAAGCATAAGACATAAACCATCCTTAGCATGGCATGATACATGGCATAAACATAAACATAAATATACTTAACATGACATGATACATGGCATAAACATAAACATAAATATACTTAACATGGCATGATACATGGCATAAACATAAACATAAATATACTTAACATGACATGATTTCTAACATAGCATATGACATCTTCTTAGCATAAACATAAACATAAGACGTTTACTATCATGCATATTTCTTAACATGAACCCTAAACATAAAACATTACTATCCTGGCATAATGCATAACATGAATGAATGCATGAGTCAAATGCATATATATAAGGATGCTTAACTTTTAAAATCATACTTTTAAATACTTAAACATAATCATAACATCATTGGGGTCCCCGGCTTGTACCACATACATACATCATAAGCGCGCATCCCTAAGTAAATACGAGATAGCGAGCCCCGACCTACTAGGGTAAGGACAGCATAGTCGGTAGTCCCAGAACCAGGGCGTTCTTAAGGTGCCCATCCCTGTTGCACAGCTTCGGTAGTGCCAGAACCGTGGACAGCATAGTCGGTAGTCCAAAACCGGGGCGTTCTTAAGTGCCCATCTCTTGGACCCATACTTCGGTCCGGTACAAGCCCATTCATAAAGTAAAATAACTTCACATGTTTCATTATTCATGGGACATTCATAGCATATTTAAGCATAGCATAACCTTGTTACATGAAGCATAACATAAATCATACTTGACCTTTCATCGTTCATACTTAATGCATAGCATCATGATGCCCTAAGGCATAAGCATTATCTTCATTCATAAACATGGCATGCTTACATAAACATCATTCTTGTTCATAGTGCTTGCATGATCATAGTACATAAGGTAAGCATTGCATTGTATTCATAGGATATGACATGTTGACATAGACCATCATCCTAATTCATAGAGCTTGCATGATCATGATACATAAGGTAAGCATTGCATTATATTCATAAAATATGACATATTTACATAGACCATTCTCCTAATTCATCTAACTTGCATGATCATGATACATAAGATAAGCATTGCATCACATACCTAAGTATAGTATCTATCACAAGCATGCATGGGTAGAACTTCTATGAACCTACTACTTACTATCTAGGAGCATGGCATAGCACACAAGACATTCATAAATAAACCCTATTAAGCATGACATCAAACATAACATACCAATATGAAACATAACACTTAAGGTTAGGGTCATAGGTAACATCATTTTCTACCACATGCTTGATCCTATATTTATACATCATAATAAGCTATAAACCATCATTCTTGAAACCCTAACTCCACCTAAACCCTAATCAATTAGCTTGGCCGAAACATGCAAGGAAGGGTTCAATCATTCAAATGGCATGTAAGGTAACATAAGGTAAGGAAAAGACCTACATTACTTATAAAGCCATAGGAAGCTATTAGGGCTCATGCTTAGGGTTAACCCTAACTCCTAGCCCTTCTTCTTGGGGTTGGCCGAAACATACAAGGGCCATGGGTTCATGGAAAATTTCATAAAATTTCCAATTAATCATCCAACACCATCCCTACCCTACCGTAGGAGCCCTTGGGACCCTTACTTGAAGTAAGCCCTAACTTTTTGCCCTATTATCCATCTTGGCCGAAACATGTAGGGTCTCTAGGACATGTGAAAATTCACACAAACATCCTCAACCTTCCTTGTATCATGAGGGTATACAAGACATACACTTGAAGGGTTAGATCCAACCCTAACCATGGGATCATGGTGGTGGCCGAAAACCCTAAGGATACTAGGGTACTCCAAAAATTCTCCAAATCTTATTTTAACCTATATTCATCATGAGAAAACATTAGAAAGCATGAGTGAAATTTTTAACATCATCTTGGACCCAAAAACCATGGTGGCCGAAAGTCCTAGGGGTCCAAATCATGATTTTCTCAACATCAAACCCAAACCAAACTTTATATTATGATAAATATCAAAAAGAACTATTATACCACAGGTGAGGGAGTCTTACCTTGATTTATCTTGATTATAGACCTTAGATAAGGGAAAAAGATGATGATCTTGTTGTCTCTTGACCACCCCTAGTCTTTGTAACCTTGTGAAAGCCTTGGATCTTGGAAGAGAGACCTTCTTGGGAACTATTCTCAAGGGAAAATCCCCCTTTGGGGTTTCGGCTAGGATGAGGAAGGAGGAGGGAGAAGGGTGGACTTGATGGAAGAAGAGAAGTAACTCCCACGCCACCTATTTATGCCACATTAAGGAGGCAAGTGAAGAGTCATGGTGTCTCTTCCCTTCATGACTCTTCATATTCCCCTAAGCCTTAACCAAAATCCACTTCATCCTCTACTAGCACTCCCTTTCTAGGTTAATTGGTTAGTGCATGCATGGTGGTACAAGAGGTCCAAGGGTCAATCCTTGGTGCATGCACTTTATTTTTATTTTATTTTCATTTTATTTCCTATTATTTCCGAAAATTCCCTAAAAATCCCCCCATAATTATGCTAATATTCCTAATTAAAATCCATTTATATTTCTATTAAATTTTTGCCTAAAACTACCAATAATCATGGTACTAGAAAGCCCATATAAGGCCCATTAGTACCTAGTTTCTCCATTTAAATGAGAAAATCATAGATTTCTTGGCTAAGGTTCGTACTAATATCTCTAGGTCCCTCGAAAAATTATCTAGACATGATCAATATTTTAAAGAAAATATTGAGAGAATTTTTCGGGTCGTTACAATCCCCCATACCTCGTGAAAGTTCGTCCTCGAACTTAGAATAGCTCCGGGTACTTGCGCCTCATCTCGTCCTCGCGTTCCCAGGTAGCTTCCTCGAACCGTTGACTTTGCCATAAGACCTTGACCAAGGGCACCTCCTTGCTCCTTAGTTTTTTGATTTCCCGATCCAAGATCTGAATAGGTCGGCTTTCAAAACTTAGGTCTTCCTGAACTTGTACCGTCTATGGCTCGATCACTTGATCTGTGTTTAGAATACACTTCTTGAGCATCGGCACATGGAACCCGTCATGGATAGCCGACATCTCTTGAGGCAGCTCTAGCTCAGAAGCTACCATACCGACTCTTCTCGGGATCCGATACGGTCCCACATAACGCGGACCTAGCTTCCCTTTCTTCCCAAATCTCGTTACCCCTTTCATAGGGGGTCACTTTGAGAAATACCAGATCCCTTGTCTAACCTCTTCTGTGCTTTGAGAGTCGATAAGAATTTTCGGGTTCTTTTCCTTGGCTCTCCGATAAATTCAAACATAGAATCTGCCTCGGGTCGAAAGATCACCTTTTGCTTACGACACTCGATAGAAGCACCATATTTGCTCAGGAAATCCATTCTCATTATAACATCATAATCCTGCATGTCGAGTACTATCAGATCGCAGTAGAGTTCTCTTTCTGCGATTCCGACTGGCACCGCACGCAGCACGTGAGTGGATGTCATTATTTCTCCCGAAGGCAGGGTCGTTAAGAACTTGTAGTTCAAAACTTGTGGAGACATATCTATCTTCTTAGTGTATGGCACAGAAACGAACGAGTGTATTGCCCCAGTCTCAAATAATGCAATAGCGTACTGACTGGAGATAAGTATCTGACCTGTGACAATCATCGAAGCTCTCGCAGTGTCCTCCTTGGTAATAGAGAAAACCCTGGCATTCGTCATAGTTGGTGGGGCCTCCAACATCGGGGTACCTTCCAGCTCAGCTTGCATATAGTGTAGTTTCGTTGGTGCACCCTGGTACTGAACGAGTTGTTGGGAAGGGGCCTGGTTCTTGGTAGGGCAGTACGCCGCCATATGCCCTTCCACTCCACAAATGAAACACCGGTTCGTACCTTTACGACATTCCCCGGGGTGCCTTTTTCCGCATGTCGCGCACGGGGAAGGCGTGGACTGTTTATTTGTTGGGCCCCCTTGGGGGTTGTCGCATGGCTTCCGCTTACCACTTTGGTCTCCCTGCCAATTAGCGTTGGTACTCTGGGGTTTTTGACCTCTTTCATCTAGCACCTTCCTTTGCTGATTGATATTGTTCAGATAGTGCTTAGTGAGTAGGGCACTACTAAACAACTCCTCGACGGTCTGCAGTCTGTTAACTTCGCCGGCCACGTTCAGAGCTATTTCGGGCCGCAACATCTTCAGCATAAGTCGGACCCTTTCTTTCTTAGTGCGGACCAGCTCAGGGCATAGACGAACCAATCGGTTAAATTTCTTCACAGCTTCATTGACCGAGAGGTTGCCCTATCAAAATTTCGTGAACTCGTCGTAGTGTTTGTTTGTGACACGCATATTGAAGAATTCTTCGAAATACTCTGATTCGAAATCCGACCACGTCATCTGGTTCACCTGTCTCTTGGCCTTGACCCTTTCCCACCACATTCTGGCATCACCAGAAAGGCAGAATGATGCACACTTGATCTTCTCATGCTCAGGTCAGTCCAGCAGTTCCAGTGTACTTTCCACTGTCTTGAACCACGCTTGGGTGTCCCATGGTTCGCCAGCACCCGAGAAATTCTCCGGTTTCAACCTCAACCACTGGATCAGATAAGCTTCTTGTCGTGCCACAGTGGTCGGGCCCGTCGGAGGGGTTTGCGCAACCGTGGGCGCGACGGGTATAGCCGTATGGTTCACCGGTGGAGTGGTAGAATTTTCTTGATGATTCATCAGGGTATTAATGGTTTGCTGCTGCTCCGTGACTTGACGCTGAAGTTGGGTCACTAATTGCATCAGGTCAGGCGAGGGAGCAGTCTCATTAAGTCGGTTACTCTGTCTTCTAGCCATGCTTTTCTTCACCAAAGACAAGTATGGCCGATATTAGTTTTTTTTTACCCCTATATCACTCTAAGGTATTTGATTCATAAGAGTAGATAGAAAAATATCGTTCATAGTTACATATCCTAATGTACTTTTTGTTGGGACCGGGTGCATGTTGACAAGGATACGGGTTCGTAAATTTTAAAATATTTACGTGCAGCGGAAGAATTTGCATAAATAATTTCTCAAATTAATTTTAACCGCGTATCTAGCATGCGACCTTATGATGTGTAGACATGATCATAAATTAAAATTTTGCAAAAAGTAAACTAATTTACTTTGTACCTCGCGTAACTCGAAGAAAGGGACGAGATCCAACCGTAGCGTCCCTTGGAAGCTCCGCCTCTATTTGCGTCCACGCCGAGTTCTCTTTGGGATGACTTCGCAAAGCCACGAGTTTTGTGCCGACGAGAACTACTAGATTCTCCAAAGGCACAACTAGAATAACAAGAGAGAAAAGATGGAAACTAACCACCAAGTAACGGAATCAAATTTCCGGGAAAGGAAGGAAGGAGTCGCGATCCGCTTCTTCTTCTTCGGCACCTTCTTGGTGGATGAAGCTCTCGGCCACCCTTGGGATGTGCGCCGGCCCTAGGGTAGGAGAGAGAGCCGGCCCTAGAGAGAGAGAGGGGCACCGGCCCTAGAGAAAGAGAGAGAGTTAGAGAGAGAGGGAGCTACTAATCTCTTGATTAATTGATTGGAATTCAAGGCTTGCCTTTGGTTCCTTTATATAGTAGTCTCTCCCTTGCCAAGTCTCCCCTTTAACGGAATTAACGAAATAAATTTTCATAAAAAATTTATCTTATAAATTTTCTTGTGAATTATTCCGTTATGCCTAGTTTTATTATAACTAATTTTATAATAAAACAAATACATCTCCCTTTTTAATTATGGAATAAAATTTACAAGAAATTTATAAATTTTTCTTATCATGGAAAAATCAATTCATAATTGATTTTATAAAATTAAAATAAACCAATCCATGGTTCATTTTAATTTCCATAAAAAAGAATAAATTTCTATAAATTTCTTTATATAAATTTCTTTATATAAATCTCTTTATATAAATTTCTTTATATAGATGTATTTATCCATAATTTTATAAAACAAATCGTGCTTAATTTATTTTATAAAATAAACCAAATAAATTGGTTTTCTCTCCTTGTAGTGGCCGGCCAAACCAAAGAGGGTGGGCACCCTCTTTGGCCGGCCACACCAAGCCAAACCCTCGCGAATTAAACTCATTTAATTCGCCCAATAAGCCTTCAAAAGACTTAGCCATTTTAAGCTTCCGTTGCGCCTCTGATTAATTCAGATTCGACTTATTTCTCTTGATCGGAAAATCCAATTTTCAGCTCGTTTTAAATCCCTCGGATTACTCGTAGTGCGTGTGACTAAGTAGACTTTCGATTTATGTTGGCCGTCTATAATCAACCAATTATAGAACGATCATGAGTGGCACCTAGTAGTACATCATGATCCCCAATTAATCGAAAGATCAACGGTTGACCTCAGAAATGATTCTGAAACCCTTCAGCAGATCTAATGAATCGTGCCCCATTCCCTTCACCATCTTATACCCACTTGGTTCAGGACATGGTCTGTGTGTGTCAGTCCCCACTAGGCTGACTACGTCACACCTAGCCCAAGTAGTGTCTTTCTCGTCCTTTGGATTTCTAATTACTCTCATGTATTTAAGAGACTCATACTCCAAACATGATATGCTCTGGCCAGAGGCTTTGAGTAACAATCCGACGATAGACCTGGGTATACATCTCCTCGCAAGGAGTGGTGAATCCTTTGTAGGCTGTTCAAACATCTTCGGTCACTTCGGCTTATACCCAATCATCCTGGGTCCACACCTCCTTGGAGATGCTTGCTTAAGATGTTAAAGTATAAGTCTCCATGACCAAGATGACTTGAACACCGCAAGTGAAAGGAACATCGCACTTAAGCTGCAATAAGAACTTCATTGACATATCTATATAGATTACCATATGAAGTTTTACAGCTAGTCACTCCAATGAACTAGTTCCCTTAACTAGCATCCATGTTTATCTCCGGACATCCCAATGTCACCAGCCAGTGAGAATCAGCTGATTAGAGAATAACCCATGCTAGTCTCAACAGAATTGATAGTGTCCGTTTTTATCAATTCATCGACTAGGGATATTTTCAATACTTCACAATTGCACATGTAGAGATAATCACTAGTTGTGATTCCATCACAAATTCTCTTATGCTGTGAATTGTATTGCGGACATTCAGTAGATGAGTTTAAGATCCCAATCAAATACACATACATGTATACTCAAATAGTGAATTATCATTTAATAAAATGAATGTTTACAATCATAAGGCGATTGCCTTAGGACACTTCTCTCATATCACTAACAAACTCCCACTTGGCCTAATGCCAATCGCTACGGTATCCAATACCACAGGCTCTAACATGACCCTCAAACTTGCTTTGAGGCAAGGCCTTAGTTAAAGGATCCGCTAAATTCCTTTCAGTGAGAATTTTCTCAATTTGTATATCATTCGTACTTATAATCTCTCTGATCAGATGATAGCGGCGAAGCACGTGTTTGGATCGCTGATGAGACCTTGGTTCCTTTGCTTATGCAATAGCTCCATTGTTGTCGCAGTAAACCGGCACTGCTTCATCAATGGTTGGAACCACACCAAGTTCGGAGACGAACTTCTTGATCCAGACTACTTCCTTTGCTGCTTCCGAAGCTGCGATATATTCCGCTTCCGTGGTAGAATCCGCTACGGTGTCTTGTTTGGAACTCTTCCAACTTATTGCGCCTCCATTCAAAGTAAATACGTATCCAGACTGAGATTTGGAGTCATCCTTATCTGTCTGGAAACTGGCATCTGTATACCCACGTATTACCATATCTCCTTCTCCATATATTAGGAACACATCCTTAGTTCTTCTTAAGTACTTAAGGATTGTCTTGACAGCCGCCCAATGATCCATTCCTGGATCCGATTGGTATCTGCTTGTGACGCTCAAAGCATACGATACATCGGGCCTTGTACATAACATAGCATACATGATAGATCCTATCGCGGATGCATAAGGAATCTTATTCATGCAAATCCTCTCGTCTTCTGTGCGCGGACACATAGACTTTGAAAGGTTGATCCCATGCCTGATGGGAAGGTAACCTTTCTTGGATTCCGACATGCTAAACCTTTTTAGCACTCGGTCTATATATGTAGACTGCAAAGACCAAGCAACCGTTTTGATCTATCTCTATAGATTCTAATCCCAAGGATATAGGTTGCTTCTCCCAGGTCTTTCATGGAGAAAGTTTTGGACAACCAAATTTTAACTGTCTGTAAAACTGATATATCGTTTCCTATAAGTAATATGTCATCGACATACAATACTAGGAATACGACTGCACTCCCACTAACCTTCTTGTACACACAAGGTTCGTCAGGATTTTTGAGAAATCAAACTCTTTGATTGTCTCATCAAAACGGATGTTCCAGCTCCTGGATGCTTGCTTCAGTCCATATATGGATCGTCGAAACTTGCATACTTTGGTTTTATCAACCGATGTGAAACCTTCAGGTTGTATCATGTATACATCCTCAAGCAGGTTTCTATTAAGGAAAGCTGTTTTCACATTCATTTGTCATATCTCATAATCATAATGAGCTGCTATGGCTAGGAGCATCCGAATGGATTTAAGCATAGCTACTGGCGTCATAATCAATTCCTTGTTTCTGACGATATCCTTTTGCCACTAATCTAGCCTTAAAGGTAACAACATTACCTTCCATGTCGGTTTTCTTCTTGAAAACCCACTTGCACCCTATGGGTTTAATCCCTTCAGGTGGGTTAACCAAGTCCCATACTTGATTTTCGTACATGGAATCCATTTCCGACTTCATGGCTGCAAGCCATTTGTCCCTTTCTGAATTTTTCAGAACACCTTCATAACTGATAGGTTCGTCATCGCTTATGAGTAACACGTCATTCGATTCGCTTATGAGAAATCCGTATCTCTCTGGAATATTGCGTGTCCTATCAGATCTACGAAGAGGTGGTGTCGTTTTAGGTTCAACTGATAGCTCATCATTATGAGTTATTGGTTGTGGGTCTAGACTAGGTGTCTCTGTAATGTCTATTGGAGTTTCTTGAACTTCATCAAGTTCAATGCCACTCCCACTATTTTCTTGTAAAAGAAATTCTTTTCCAGAAATACAACATGCCTTGAAACAAACACCTTTTGTTCCAAGGGATGATAGAATTGGTAACCCTTCGTTTCCTTAGGGTATCCAATAAATAGACATTTATCAGACTTAGCATCCAATTTGTCTGATATAGTCGCTTCACATAAGCAGGACAACCCCATATCTTAAGGTGAGTTAAGTGAGGTTTCTTACTATTCCATATCTCATATGGAGTAGTAGAGACTACCTTGGTCGGGACTCTGTTTAGCAAGTAAACAGATGTCTTAAGTGCATAACCCCAAAAGGATTTTGGAAGAGTTGCATGATTCATCATCGACCTAACCATGTCCATCAAGGTTCGGTTGCGCCTCTCAGATACACCATTATGCTGTGGTGTATATGGCGGAGTCCATTGGGACAATATCCCATTGTCCCTAAGATAATCTTGAAATCTTGACTTAAGTATTCACCACCCGATCGGATCGAAGTATCTTAATACTTTTGCCAAGTTGTTTCTCTACTTCATTTCTGAACTCTTTGAATTTCTCAAAAGATTCAGATTTGTGTTTCATCAAGAACACGTACCCGAATCGTGAGTGATCATCGATAAAGGTGATGAAGTAGCTATAGCCTCCTTGTGCAAGAGTTGACATTGGTCCACATACATCAGTATGTATTAGACCAAGCAATTCTCCCACTGGATTACCTTTTCCAGAAAAGGGTAATTTGGTCATCTTGCCTTTTAAGCATGATCGCATGTATCAAATGAACCGGGTTCAAATGATTCCAGAATTCCACATCGGTGTAATTCGGTCATGCGTTTCTTACTTATATGGCCAAGACGGCAATGCCAAGTGTAGGAGTCTATTCGATTATCTATTCGAGCACGTTTGTTGCTAACTTCGATATTGAAAACGTCACCAGATAAATCTAACGTGTAGATACCATTGCATAAAGTTCCATTTCCATAAAGAACACCATTTAAAGTTATGTAACAACAATTGTTACTAAAAGTTAAATGATAACCCTTTTCATTCAAACATGAAATAGATACAATGTTCTTTATTAACGAAGGAACAAAATAACAATTATCCAATTCTAAGACACGTCCAGTGGGGAGCTTTAGCAAATATGTTCCGATGGCAACAGCAGCAATCATTGCTCCATTTCCAACTCGCAAATTCGCTTCTCCTTTGACGAGTCTTCTTCTATTCCTTAGCCCCTGTATGTCATTACATATATGTGAGCTACACCCAGTATCAAGTACCCAGGTATTTGAGGAAATAGGGTGACATTCAATAATGAGGATACCTGAAGAGGATGGGGCATCGGATGCCTTATTCTTCAAGGACTCAAGATAAACCTTGCAGTTTCTTCGCCAGTGACCCTCCTTGCCACAATGATGGCAAGTTCCTTTGGTTTCTTTTCAGTCTTTTTGGCCTTTTTCTTCTTTCCTTTATTCTGTTCTTTGGCCTTCCTCTTAGAACCTTTCTTCGAGGAACCAACTAACAGTACCATCTTTTGATCCGGCTTTAACAGAAGGCTCTACAGTCTTCAGCAGGTTGAGCAACTCAGGAATGTAGTCTCCAAC